>VCAZ01000009.1:0-292500 GCA_005784505.1 Bagarius yarrelli | reverse complement strand
AACATCAGGATTGTACTCGACGCCTGAAATAAAACACCTCTTTTGACCGCTGTACGAGTCCCTGGTGTGTGTGTAAACCCCTAAACCTGCTGTGGAATAGTTTCCGCAGCAATACGTTTGGAAAAATGACCATTATTTGTAATAGATTGCCAAACAACAGACCTCCCTTACCAAGCTTTCAGCTAGCGGATTTACGTGACCGGTTCGTAGAGCTGGGTAGCGTAAACATTTACAGGCTTCAGCGTCTTAACTGAACATTGATCTTTTTTTTATTTACTGAACAGATCGCCTCATATGACAGCAGAAGCGAATCTAACCCTAAAAGGCAATTTCGGAGAGGTGAATGAATGTATATTAATCCGAAGTAATGCAAAGCTTCGTCTCATAGAGTGACACGCTGTCACGCTACACATGGAAAAACACACGCTACGCTGAATTTTTTTCCCATTTACAGGGCAACTTTTTGATTTTTTTTCCCTTCATGTATTTTATTTTATTAAAGCTAGAGCTGTATCATTCGGATCACTTCAAGTATAACGAGTATGAGACGCCTCGTAAAACACGAGACACCTGACATCCCATAAAACGTGAGCGCGCTTGGTCAAGGAGCACACACATAAAAGTCCTGGACCGATGAGTCATAACGCCGAGCTCCTGTTCTAGTAATCAGAAACGTGTCAAAGCTGCTTCTAATCTCCGCAACGACACTGAAACCTTTCGTCCCAAACACACTCGAACAGATGAAGTTGTTCTCCTGGAGATAACTCTATTGTGAGTGAGAACACACTCAGATACTCAAAGAATTTGGATTTAAATCATTGCCTTTTTAATGTAACCTAAAATGTAGGTTTTGCAGGTTTTGCAATGCATAATAACCCCCAGCTCCTCTTCGTTCATTAAAAAAATAGAGAAATAAAGAATTCCTTTTACCCAGCAATGACAGTGGCGTGTTAAGGGGTGTGTTGAACAAGAACAAGTGTATGAGTGTGGTAGGAACGCTGGCTCCTTGTACACGGTGTACACTCACTGCCTGGTTTATTATTTACTGGTCCACTTAGTTGACGTTTGAGACAGCTCAGAATTTATTTCAGTTTTCTTGCACTGCACGTGTGTGTGTGTGTGTGTGTGTGTGCTATATAACATCTGATTGCACCTCATTGCTGGAAAACAACAAACCCCATTTATTAACATTTGATTCTCTCAAAATCATCAAACTGTAGTGCAAACTCCACCCAAGAGCATTGCTATAGTTTATAGATTGTTAATATATGTTATATTTATATTGTATATATATATATATGTTAAAAACAATACAGACAAACATTTGCAGACATATTAATAGCTCACTCATAACTGTGTCTTAAAATCACAAGTTGAAATCACACAGCTGTCCAACATGTCCCTATATCCTGTAACATTAAAATTTCTTTCTACTGGAACTAAGAGACTTAAACCCTGGTCCAGCAGGACAATGTCCCTGTGCACAAATCCTCCGATCCCCATGAAGATGATCCTCGTGCTGTGTTCTGGATGTTTTGGAGTAGAAAAACTCGCATGTCCTGTACAAATTCCTGATTCTGGCTCAACCCCTTTAAACTGAACACCTTTGGGATGAACTGGAACCCCGACTGAACCCCAGACCTCCTCACCTCAACATTAGTGTCTGATCTCACTAATACTATTGATACTGAATGATCAAATCCACACAGTCACATGACACAATCAAAACAAGAGGAAGTCTATCCAGAGGTGTGGAGGTTATTATAGGAGGAAGAGTGAAGCTAAATCTGTAACAGGATGTTGAAAAAAACACATTTGTCCTCGATAGACAGGTGTCCCAATAACTTTCCATATAGTTTATTTTAAAGACCTGCATCATGGGACCCGACGCAACCAAAGTGGTTTTGAAGGGTGAATGCAGGGGTGGACGTAGAATCCTTAGAGAAATTTATTTGCAGACTCCCGCAAATAGAAACATCCTAAAATTAAATTATTAAAAACTATTATTTACCTACTGCAAAAAAGCTGCAAGTGCAATAGTTGATCATGTGGTTTAGGAGTGGAATGTAAACATGACACAGGTGGATCGCTTAGTGCTACAGACAAAGTCAGTCATTCCACTGACTTAAATACAAATAATACGAAATATATTTGTTTATTGTCCTTTTTTAAATTTATAATTAAAACTAAAGCAAGTTAAACAAATAACAGAGTAGCAGGAAGAAGCAGTAAAAATGAAAACTTATACGCTTACATGCGAGATTTTGCAGGCGGGAACAGGACAAAACTTGAATATTGCAGGAGAAAATCAAATACATTTTTGCGGGGAGCGGGACATAATCTTGCAGTAGCAAGACTAAAAAATCTGTCCCATGCATGTCTCTAGTATATATCATATTATAAATATAGACTGCCCAGTGGAGTTATGCTGTATTCACACCATCGCATTTACATCGCATTTACTCCCTTAAATTCGCATTTATTTATTCAGGATAAATAAAGTTCTCTCTCTTTCTAATTGTAGGTAATAATTTATTTTAGTTAAATATAATGTACCATCATCTTTGGTCCGTTCCAGAACAGCCGGGCTGCTAATTTGTCCGTCTCCGATGCGTGTAAACGCCAGGACCTGGATCTCATACTGCACATACTTGCGCAGGTTCCGCAGCAACACTGACTGGGTCAGGTTTCCCTTCACCACTTGCACCTGTGGCTCTGTATCCGTGTCTTTTTCCCGATACTGGACCTAAACACACACAGACAACAACAACATTTAGGATGATACAAGATCCTAACTGGACACTGAGACCAGCAGGCTGAATATGAGGTTGGGTCCCTGCCACACCCATTCTGCACCAAACATACTATTATATTACATTAGTACCGTTCTTACTAAAAAAACAGATCTCTGGGGCCCCCCAAAGTATGCGCTTATATCTTCCTAATCTCCCTTATCAGCACCCCTGCACCTGGTTTAGGTTTTTTTTTTTGGAGTTATATTTTTGGGGCATTTTGGGACCTTTATTAAATAGACAGGACCGAGATGTGATGAAATGGGGGAGAGGGGGGGTGGGACCAGAAGGGACCTAAGCCGGAATCAAACACTGGTCGCCGGAGCACAACGGCGCTTGTGGGTACCGGCGCCTTAACCTTAACACCACGAGATAGTCCACTTTTAATTAGTCCACTTTTAATAAAATATTTCTTTATTAAAGTAAATAGTTTGGGCTTTTATATCATTTATTCATGTGTGAGTCTCTTTGTTCCAGTGAAGGACTAATGTAATGTAACTGAACGTAATGTGACTTTCTAGAAATTTGCGCTTCCATCTCTGTGGCAACAATTAAAGACACACTTGTGTGGGTGTGCTGGGGAAGTGTGCACAAACTTTGGGTCATATGATGTCAATAAATCATAATTGAAGATGAATTATTTCTTTGTAGTTTTATTTTTCAGAACGCCTCAACTCTTACCTTGGCTTTATAATAAAACATTGAAAAAATGAAACATTTTAAATACCCAGGAAGGTCAGAAACAGGCACTGAATAACATACTCTCTTATCTGAATGTCCGCTGTGGATTACTTGTTGTGTATTTGTTTTATTTCATTGCGAAAATCAGTCGAACACGAGAAAACATTTGACCGGGCTGAGCTAAACGAGACGACCTCTCTCTCCTTAAACTGAAAAAAATGTATTTCATGTCGGTCCAGCCGGAGTTACAAAACAGCAGGGACATACTGAATTGCTTAGAATGCAAACGCACAAGACCTTCTTGTCGAACGGGGAAAACGATATTGCTCTTGCATGCCATTTCATCATATGGGTATGATCTGAGGGCCTGGGAAAGTGTGATCATGCATGAAAGTCAAGCTTTTACCAAAAAAACCACATATATTCAGTAGAGCTGAAGACTTCGAAATGTATCCAGAATTTTTTTTCCATGAACTTAATGTATCCTTCCAGGTTCAAGCCCTTGACTATAAATTGCTGAGGTTCACCTATTCAGTTACTACCTTATATCCCAGGATGTTTCCGTTCTGCTGCGCCTCGGGAACAGGTCCCCACGTCACCAGTATACGTGTCGAGCTCATGGCCTCGGCTGTCACGTTCTCCGGCGCTTCGGACGGCACTGTGCAATCAAACAGAACAAACATCATCTCCCTCTACTTGATGTGTGACAAATAGACCAGATTAAATGCTACACTTTCAGTTTTAATAGGAGAAAGGGTAACCGGATATATCGCAAGTATGTGCGTGTGCGTGCTGTGACCAGACAAGGTTAGATGGGATGATGTGTAATGATGAGAAGGAGTAAACAGCACTAAAAGATTGACAAACACTTAGCGGTAGCCAGAATTCATCAAGCAACCAGACACGCATTACAGATTGGCTACTGGGAACGCATGCAATGTCGCAATTACTGTTAACCAACTTGATTCTCAGCTGTTTTTGTGATGCATTTTGTTTTCCCACCAGAGGCATGCAATACCCATGCTGCTGCTCAAAAAACAAAAATCCTGAGACAAGGATGAAGACCAAGATTAGAGATTGGAAGTAACTAAGTACAAATACATTGTTAATGCAAATTGAAGTAGATATTAGTACTTTATATCACTATTTTTTTTTTTTTTACTTTTACTAATAAAATATCTGAACTTTCTACTTATTGTATTACATTTGGAAATAATCTATGTAAAACGTACATCTACTTTTGTTATTGTGCGGCTTTTTTCATCTATTGTCTAATAGTCTATATTCTATGTTTGTCAGTAATGTTACCTTAAATTCATACGGGTGCACATTTTGCTATCACATTACCTGGTGGAAGTGATTTTGCCCCGTAGAATGTGATCCTGGATTAATATCCTTTGTTGATCCGGAATTAACATTTCAATCAACCAATCATAACCATCTGATGTCATCAGTGTGTGCCTATCAAACCCGCCTCAATCCATTTTTAAATCTTTTTCTTTTTGTACACAACTGGAAATTCATTCATTCTAAAACGATTTACTGTCGATTCCTGGATTAACATTAAATCACAACATGAAATTAGACAAACGATATTGAAATAATTGATGATAATCAGGAACGACATTAGTGAATTTAGACTGTATCGATTCTAATGATCTGAAACAAACACTAATGAATTTATTCAGTGAATCATAAACAATCACTAATGAACAACTGAATGTAAAATGTTCTGAAACGGTGAACCTGTAGAACCGCAATAGAGCAACATTCTTACTATAAAACAGGCTTTAACATTATTCCATTAAATCACAACCTTTTCACATTTAACAATCACAAACCAGATTTAGATAACCATAAATAATATTAATATGCAGATGTATGTTGTATGCAGTTGTTTACTACAGCATGTATTGTATTACATGTTATTTAAGTATTTCTTTTTTTATATAACAAATACATTTATAATATTACATTTTGATTTACAAGAATGGAAAGAGTAGAAAATGAACTGAAGCGAGTTTGGTCAACACACACTAATGACATAAGATGGATGTGACATGTTCATTAAAAAGTTAATCCAAGATTAACAAAAGATGTTTATTCAGGATCACATCCTACTTGGCTAAAGCACTTCCCAAACTAATCCGCATTACCTATAGGGCAGCACATGTGTTTGCTAACGGTATTTCGTTAATTACTAACTTACTAACTAGATATATTAGTAAGGTTAGCCAGCTCTCATTTTAATTGGAAAAGCAATTAACTGAAATTACCATTAGTTCACCATCAGAAGACCATAATTTACATCACCTTTATGTGCATCATGTTTTCTTACTTTTCTGGGAGTTGATTTAGTTTTTACTTGTCAGAGCCCAAACTTTAACTTAAGTAAAAAAAAGTGTAGTCATTACTTTAACTATATTTTCATTTTATTTTAAACATAAGTATCTGTACTTCCACTTGAGTAAAAGATGTGTACTTTTGCCATCTTTGACCAAGACGATGATCGCAACAACAGGATGAAATTATTCTTATCCAAAAAAAAAAAGACGGTTTGTTCAAAAGGCCATTGCTGCTTCAGATGAAATCCCAAACTGTTTTCTTTGTCAGATGTGTGTGTGTGTGCGGTTAGTTTTGTGAGTGAGTTTTATTACCTGACTCGCGGGTCCGCCCCTTGACAGCTTCACTCCAGGGTCCAGGCCCGATGGAGTTGAAAGCCTGGATCTGGAACAGGTACTCAGTCCACTCTTCTAAGCCCTCCAGCGTGATCTCTCTCTCCAGTCTGTCGGTCACCACCTTAGTGATAGTGTCACCCTGCTGATCAGGACGCGACACCCGCACCCTGTAGCCTACGCTCTCCGGGTTCCCGTTATACTCTGTTTCCGGCAAAGGCTGCCAAAAAGCGAAGGAGAGACAAAAAGAGTGCTATTAATCATTTGCTTACGCGTAAGGCTGTCTGCAACGGGTGGCTTGTTAAACCGGCATGTCCCTATAAAAGCATAATTTATGTTAGAGTATCCTTCATTATCTTTATGCACCTCAAAAATAGACTTCTTGGCAGCGCTCAAAAAAAAATGAAGCCAATGGCAGTGACTGGCAAAAACATCAGCGCTTGTCCACTTTCAATTCAAGCTGCATTCAGAAAAAGCTCGATTTGGGCACAGGCGCTTTCATATTGCTGTTCTTTATTTCATGAGGAAATCAATAGACGTCCAGCAGAAGAAGGCGTTCGGCCAAGCACGCTTAATATGGCGTAACGACCTGCTCTGTGAAAAACGAGTGAAGAGTGGCTCGTCCTTTTGTTCGTTCGGGTATCATTTTCAGACATAAATCACTTTATGACAAGACACAGTAAATAATGGATCATTGTGAATAATGCAGTCTAATGCATCTGCACAGCACTAACGAGTACAATTCTCTTTCAGCGCGCAGGACCTCCTGGTAATACAGTACATCAGTCTGAATCCTACCATGGCAACAGGCTGCCCTACAAATGTCAGGTAAGTGAACTACACACAGGAATGTTCTTTAGTAAAAGCAGGATTTAGGACCGGAATTAAATGCGACGCAACAAAAGCTCTTGAGGAAGTTAACTTTTTGGCTTTAAGGTATAGAAACGACGTTGGCGCCATGTTGAAAGTGTGAAAGTGTGATACCAATACCAAAGCCAGCTTCAGTTTGTTTTCGTTTGTTCTGGAGGAAAATCCGTCGACACACACAAATTCCTATATAGAATATCGATACACGGTTGTGAAAAAAACTATTGTGATGGTTAGCTGTATCGATATTTTCACACAGCCTAAAGTACAAAGTCACAAAAAATATATTTTATATAATTCACCCACACAACCTTACTGCTGCAAAGCATGACAAAGTAAATGCTACTACACTACCAACAAAAATATTAATAACAGTTATAACCTTAATATTACTACTATTAGTGATAATAGTAATAATATTAAACGACTACTAACACCACCACCACCACCAACGATACTACTAATAATGCCAGTACAACTACTACAACTGACACCACAAGTACAACAACAGTAAAGTTAAAGGATACAGAATAAAGGTACTACGACAACAATAATAAATAACATATTAATACTTATATTGTCAACAATAACAAAATAATAATTAAATAAAAATATCAGTTAAACCACAATAATATTAATGAAAATGATGATGACGATGATGATTATCATTATTGTAATAAAACTAACACAACTACTGAAAATAAAGCTAGTAAAAATATTTTTTACAATAACAACAATTTAAATATTCCTACTACTGCTTCTATTAACACCAACACCACCACCACCAATAATAATAATAATAATAATGATAACAACAATACTAAAATAAAAACTAGTACACCGAGGTGTTCAGGTTTTCATCACTTGGCAGACGTCCTTCACAATCCAGAGTAAATTACATTTATTTCATTTATACAACTGAGCAATTGGGGGTTAAGGGCCTTACTCAGGGGCCCAGGTGGAGGCTTGGAGGAGCTGGTAATTGAACCCACAATCTTCGTGTTGGCAGTCCAACAAGTTAACAATGAGCCACCACTTCCTATCACTAGACGTTTGATGGAGTTTGTCCTTAACACCGTTGCTGCAGGTTTACCTTTTATCTTAATTTTTAGACCTTCTTTTTAAATAAAATTGTGTTTTCTGTCAAGCTGATTTGAGACAATGTCTATTGTTAAATGTGCTATACAAATAATATTACATTAAATACCAGCTATTTTGCCAAACTAGCGCACTGATATCCTCATTGACATTCCACTGTCATGTTTCCTTTGGGAGAATCCCATCATTTCAATTCAAGGACACCTTTCTCTCTCTCTCTCTCTCTCTCTCTCTCTCTCTCTCTCTCTCTCTTTGACTCAGACCTGTCTGATGCATTAAACCGTAAATCAGGATGTGTTTAAAAGTGCAACATGTGAAGACAAAGCCATCAATAAGTCACAGCATGGGGAATGTATAGTACGTACCACCCAACGCAACCACACGCTGGTCTCACTGGCCGTACGGACGCTCACACTGCCGGGAGCCACGTCAGGAGGAGCCTGAAGGGTCTGGATCACCCGAGACGGCTCGCTCGCCTCGCTGGAACCCACAATGTTTACCTGCCGCATACGGAACCTGCAGCAAAACCTAAAATCAGTTCTAATACACAAAAATTAGGCAACAAGCTTATTTTAAGCTGTAATAAATGTATAAGGCTGATCAGTAGTGTTTGTGACGCTCACATGAACTATGTCATGATGTCATATACCAGATCATGATATTGTTTGATAATTTTATGTTGTCTCCCATCTGCCTCTGCAGACATAACAATAAACGCCCTGATTTTATAGGTGTTTATGGGATGCCATATCACTCAGTCTGTTTTCCTTGTTATCCTATTTGCTCTTTCCTGTATTTTTTATATCGCGAATGAATTAAAATTGCACAGCTAAAGTTTTTATATTTTTTCATGTCAACATTTCTCTTATTGTCCTCCTGAAGGACCAGTCCACCATTGTATATGTTTCTTTTTGATAAGTCTTTCTGATTTGAGGCTCAAGCCTAAATCCGGGCAGTTAAAATTAGTTTTAACACTTCTGTTCAATTTCCATACCTGCTTTTGCAGTTACAGGGTAAAAGCACTGATCATGACAGAAATGAAACAGCTGTTCAGGCAGCAGAGGAGCCCAGGCACCATGAGTCTTATTCTAATTGCTTATTTGTGCACTTAGCATAAACCATACATTTATCAACCAGTCGAACAAATGGCTCCGACATGCATATGTTCCGACACAAACTGAGAGATGAAAAAAAACCATAAATATGCTGTAGTTTGTCACATGCTGACGGAGAAAAAAAACAAGAACGCCGCAGGGTGAAGCAGCATGCGTAATCAGGCACAGCTCGTGCATCACCGCGGGTGTGTGTACTGACCTGTAGTGTGTAAATGGCGTCAGGTTGGGTACCTCCAGGACCTGTGCCTCTGGATCGTTCTCTTTTTCATACAAAACCTTCCAGTCTTCTTCTTCTCCCGTGCTGCCCACCTGCATGGTATACATTCACTTTTACTCAACAATTTACATACACAACACTACTGCTGCAAAGGACTGTTGTTGTTATTGTTAAAAAATTCAGTATTAATATTTTATTATTGTAGTTTTAACTCTATCCTCCTGGTAGTTTTATTATTGGTACTAGTTGTAAAAATTACAAACAGCGTTTTTCCTGTGACTTATATAATAGTATTATATATTCATATTATTTTATTCATATAATAATAATGCAGTTATAATAAAAATACCAGAATAATATTATAATAAATCTACCATAACCACTGAAACAATGCTAATAAAAATAACATTAATATTACGACTTTTAACAATAACAACAGTAAGAATTAAAATACTCCTACTGCTGCTTCTATTAACACTACTACCAATAATAATAATACATAATAATAAAAATAATAAAAAAGTAATAATATAGTAACAATATAATAACAATACCACTATAAAATAATGAAAATGATAAAACTACCACAACTATCTAAAACAACACAAATAAAAAATAACATTAATACTCCTAAAAAATCAACAGTGAGAATTAAATACTCCTATATAAAACACCACCCACCGATAATAATAAAAATAATACTATATAATACTTATATAACAATACTAATAATAAAAATAAAAAACTAACAACAACAATCCAATATCAATACTATTACACGTGATAACTCCTACTACAACTTTTACTACTATTAATTATTCCAATAATAAAACTTGCTACCAAGAACAATACTAAACTAATACTCTTCTGAGTCAGCATCTTATACAACTAATAACAATAAAATCGATGATAATGACAACATTTACATAACTAACGCAATAGACTGCTATAATAAAGCGGACTGTGTAAATCACATCATTAATTTAGATGACTGATTTTAAATACTCAGGTATATAACACTAAAAAGATCGTTTTGCACTTTAAAGTGTTTGCCATGCAGCTCAGCACCAGATGTTTCTGGTACAAATCGGAAGTGCGAGTCAGGCCTGAACCAATCAAAGCTTGCAGCACTCAGGGAGATTTACGATGACCAATGGGGTGTTCTGGATATGGTAAGCATTTATGCCAATGTGATCGATGTTTGACGCGTTGCACCTTATGCCAGTGACTGCTGCTGTATTTCATATCGGGTGTGTACTCAGCAGCACACACCCCTCCCTATTCTTTCTCTCTCTCTTTCTCTTTTTCTCTCTCTCTCTCTCTCTCTCTCTCTCTCTCTCTGCAGGTGCAGATAGTCCTCCTTCAATCAACTTAGCAATTCAAGTGCTACTGGTTGAAAGGCTGCGCATCCCTCTGCAAGTCAGGGGCCGGCGCCCGTCTTGAAGGTTAAGTCAATTACAAATTACAAGTCGCTGCTATGATTCAATTTATCATTACTTTCGCAGAAGTTGCCAGCTGTGTGAGAGGGGTGGACAGCAGCACAGGAAATTTCCAGGTACAGAAGACGCTGCCGGCACCAAACGAAAAGTTCAACAGGGATTGTAAGCTGAGAGGAGCCAGTTGTGCGTATCAAAACAGAACTTGTCAAATGATGCATGAGACATTAACAAACTTCTATGAAAACAGAGTATTGATTTACTGACAAGTTTGCAGACTGTTCTGTAGAACCTACATACAAAGCTGAGAAATAAGTAGATGTGTCTCAGTTACCTGAGGTTCTGACCTTGGGACACTAAAACCTATCCTTCATACAAAATAACTGCTTAAGGCAGAAGCAATGTCTGACAGTTTCATAGCACCACCAAATGTATGTCTGGGGTTGTAAATATAGATTACATTCAAAGTCAATATAAAACACATAAATTTGATGTTCATTTATTATTGTTCAGTGTTCATTTATTAATCACATCGCCGCTGTGTAGTCCGGAGAAGAAAATTTTACATCTTATTTATCTGAGACATGGTTATAAAATGTAGCAAATGACTGGTCAGCTCATCTTTTCAACTAGCGATCCACAACAGGGGCGGTAGTGCCCCACCAGTGGGCGTTAAGACAATATCAGGGGGGTGGTGGAAATATAGTGGTGCCTAGGCAGGTGTTTGAATGCTAATGGTGAGTAACAGAAGAAAAGTTGTGTTAGAGACGCATGGAAAAACACTATAGTGCGCCGCTTTCTCTTTCTGTCAAATGTGCTTGGGCGTTTGCGCTCTGAAGGCGTCTGCCGTTGCTAACAACCATCATTCGCGCTAATCATTAAAAAAACATTACAACAATCGATTTCCACCACTGAAAAACCTTCGCAGTAATTCCGATACAAGATTTATTTATGAAGAGAAAAAACCCCCCCGAAATGACGAGCTGCTCCTCTGAGGCTGCAATGTAACAGAAAAGGTGAGGAAGCTGATTGGTTGGTTCTTGTCACCACTTGTGGTATACTACTAAGATATTTTTATCTCGGTCATGTCACGTCACGCCACGTCACGTCGTTCTTTATTTGCGCTCACTTGCTATGCGTGAGCCCCTTTAGCGGTTCTATGCAGAAGTTGAGATAACTTGAGATAAGCTCCAGCAGAACTCTGTGATCTTAATTAGGACTTAAACACACTTTTAGAGCTGTGAATATCATGCGCCATATCATTAAATTTGCATTTAATATAATAGATGATATAGGGGTCTTACTGTGTGAAGTTTGCATGTTCTCCCCGTGTTTGTGTGGGTTTACTCCAGGTTCTCCCGTTTCCTCCCACAGTCCAAAAACATGTATGTCATATTGATTGGTGATTCTAAATTGCCCATAGCAGTGAGTGTGAGTGTGTGTGTGTGACCCTGTGATAGACTGGCGACCTGTCCAGGGTGTCCCCCTCCTCTTTTCGCCCTTTCAGAGATGGCTAGTGTACACTCCAGCGGATCTCAGTGACCCCGAATTAGAGAATAAGTGGGTATAGAACAAGATGATGAACTATTATACTATACTATGGTGCTTTTTTCTATATATTCACTCTTGTTAAGTTACAATAAAAACAAACAAAAAATGACAGAATTTTCTGTCTCAAATTTAAATTCCCAAATGTAATTATCCCAGACAGGAAGTGGAAGTCTGGACATTTTTTAAAACACTTGTCTCAGACACCATTGACCGAAAAAAAACAACATGCAGTTAAATTAATAGCAAACTACCCTGCACAAGCCAATATTCTTTAATGTAAGTAGTGATATTTTATTTACACTGATATATTATCAGGTTGCACACTTTGTCCTCTACATTTTTGCATTTTTTTTAATTATTTGTTACTTTAACATTTACAAATAACTATATGCACTGTTTGACCTCCCTAATGTGACTCACAGTACTACAGCTTAGATTGGAAAATGAAAAATGTCTGTAGCACTTACCTGTCCCTCTACAATCCATTTAGAGATGGACGTTTTTCCATCGTCCCCTGCCCGGAATTTCAAAGTGGCAGACCGTGGGCTGATTTTAGAGATCTGGAGGTTCGTGGGAGGTCCTGGAAGTTCTGGAATTACAAAGGGCCATCATAAACCTTTTAAAGGAATCTGAGAAATGCTTTGACAGGAGGAGTCCATCAGCTCTGTCACACTTTGTCGGTTGTATTTTTAAATCACTTTGTTTTCAAATAAAATGAAGAAGGTAAACCACAAAGCCTTTTAAAGTGCATCTTCCTTTAAGCGCTGTGATAAAAACGCCTGTCTTTTAATTTTAGGAAAACTTTGATGGAATTACATTGGAATTAAATCAAATAACAGACGATAGTCGTACATCTGTCTGAAACCCACAGTGAGCTTCATAGCTGTCTGTTCCTTAAATGTCTTACAATATGTCATCTATCATCAGGCATTACATCTCCGGCTTGGCATTTAGCCATTTAAACATTTATCTCATTTCTCCAAGAGAGAATATTTCTGCTTTGCAGCAGGGTTTGATTAATAGATGAGCATGTACATCAACTTGCCAGCTTCTAAGTGGGAAAGGCCAACATAAAGGATAATTACTCGTCTTTATAACCACAAGTTGAGGACGACTAGCTCCAGGACAGGTAACGTGAGCTCTGGAATAATTTACCTAACCCTGTTCAGGAGGCAGACACACTCCAATTAAAACTAAATTAAAGACCTATCTCCTTAACCTGGCTTATACATAGCACACATTTTAGTTATCCAAATCTGTTAAAGGATAGTTAGTCTGCAATAATCAGGTCAACCGGAACTGTAAACACCACCAATAACACACAATGCATCTGTATATCGTAAGTAGAACGACATCTACACTAATACGTCTGTTTCTTTCGCCACCAGATTCAGTCTGTATCCAGTCCAGTTGGTGGATCAGCACAGAGACAATAAGCCCCAGAGGCAGTTTCCCAAGTAATGACCTTGTCTTCTAGACATTCATCCAGACAAGATCGCGAAGACTTTGCTGCATCATGGAAGAACCTGCTGGTTTGTCTGGTCAGAGGAAAACTGACCCCTTGTCTGAGTCTGGTTTCTCTGATGTTTTTTTTTTCAGAGATGGAGTTTTGGGTTCTTGCTGCTGTCGTCTCTGGCAATTTACAGATGTTGGTTAAACTGTGTTTTTAGTGAGTTCCCTGTCTTATTTGATTTGTTTCTGTAAAGCTGCTTTGACACAATCTCCAGTATTAAAAGACCTATAAATAAAGGTGACCTGACTTGACTTGTGCACTCAAAGGAAAACAGCAGTTAAAAGGTTGCACAAAGAAATCAGTCATTACAAATAGCAAATAGATCTGTGTGAATAATTCTTTGTAATCAAGGAGTGACTTGGTAAGTGTGGTGCTGTATAATGGGGAGAAAAACATCTAAATGAGACTGATTTGATACAACAGTCGCATGCATCAAACATAATTAGGCAAATATATGTTGATGCAAACAGACAATTTTCAGAAGTATTCTAACTGGGAATGAGTGTAGAGAAGAAACAAAGGTGCTGTAGGAGATTCGAGTTATAAAAAAACAAAAAACATCTCACCTGGAGGCACACCAGAAGAAATGGTGGAAGATGAGAGCGCCCCCATGCCTGCACCGGTCATAGCTGCCACCTCTAAGGTGTAGGTGGTGAGAGAGGTAAGGCCGGTCACTTTGTACCCCAGTGTGCTGTTAGACAGGGTACGTTCTGAACGTGAATCCTGTTGCCCTTGAGCCTCCCAGGACAACAGGTAACCTGGGACAGGGACAAAAAAAAATATGTTTCAGAAAAACACTATCAGTCATAAACAGTGACCAGGTAACAGCCTGTGGGAATAAGGGAAAAAGACCACTTCGAAATCGTCATTTCATACACTACAAAATATAACAAATGTCCTCTCGGGTGTGTAAGAGAGTACGGTTGTTTTTTTCAGGAGCTCCGGTTAGAACTAAACAATCTCATACACTGTGTTTGGTGAGATGAGGGACTCGGCAGAGTGACAGGTTCAGACCTTGGACCCCGTTACCTAACCTGGATCTAACTGAGACTAATAGCCAGCAGAGGTCCCGTGTAATTTGCTGTTTATTGGGAGTATTTTTCACTGCAGTCAGCACTGTTTCCAATCAGCGAATGTCCTGTTCCATTGAGGCACTCATAAATCAAGCTTTGCACTCAGACACCCGGCTTGAAAACAAGCATACAGCATTCAAAGGGTACCCACGCTTCGTATACTGATATAGACAAGAGCCATTCCTTCTAATGCGCTTCTAATCTCATCCGTCTCCGTGCCCTTAATCTACATTCAATGGCTTTTCTTCAAGGGGGTTGTTTAATCTATGTCCAGTATCATCGTGTTGCTCATGCATTCATCTTCATCTCTTTTTCTCTCTATTGAGTGTATGTGGGAGGAAACCTTTCATCTTGCTGGATCTACTACATTGCTGAGAGTGTCTGATAAATAAGAACACAGAAATTTTCGAAATGTAATGCATTTTAAATTTATTTGTTCCTGCTTGTAATTGTGATTTTGATCCTCACACACATGTAAATAGTGGTGAAAGTAGTAGCGCAGTGCTTAATATGACGGACTGCTAATTGGATCATCAGGGTTCCGAGTCCCAGCACCACCAATTTTCACCACCCACAACCTACCAATCGCTCAGTTATATAAAAGAGATAAGGAGGATAAGGGCATCTGCCAAATTCTGTAAATGCAAATGTAAACACCAGCACACATGCATTTACACCAATCAGGAACACCGCTTGCAACTTTGAAAGGCCATATGAAAGAATATGAAGTTGGGCCCCTTGATACTACTAATTAAACAGATCTCTGGGGGCCCTTGTTGTTTGTAGGCCCTTAAAATCTTCCTAACTCTTTCCAGACCTCCCCCACCAAGCAGTGCTCCTGACATCAATACACACCACACAAGGAAACACACACTGTCCTGTTCACAGCAAATCTATAGACTTTTTAATAACAATTCGCTTAACTGAAAACAATAATCCAATAAATGTAAATAAAATAACTTTCTTTGTATAAAAACCAGTGAAGTGTTTAACAAAAGTACAGTATATGCATTAATTCAGCTTTAAGAACAAAGTGCTGTGTAAAAAACGCTAGACTACACAGTTGGAGGGAATTGCTTTTATTTACACACACGGGAATTTCAACTAAAAAATCAGAACGTGCTGTGCAACGAGTTTTGGCTCTGCGAAAGCAGCTTCATAACACGAGAAAATATGACAAAGAGATTCTGGCCAGGAGGGACGATGCCAGGCTTGTTCTGGTGACTAAGATAAGGCTGGGCTTTTTCAAACCCTCTGCATCCCCCTGGGGGTGTTGTACAGCAAGCTAGGAGCGGCTGTTTTGACGAGGGAACACAACATGTAGGACAAAACCTACCTGTGATGATTCCGTTTTTCTCCACAGGCTCCTCCCAGCTAACTCGCAAAGATGTGTCGAGGATTTCAGTAAAGCTCAGACGCCCTACAGGGCCTGGAACTGAAGCACACACACACACATATGCATGATGGAAAAATTGCCACAGAGTATTCTCTGCCTACTGCTGCATTCTGACACATTGCGTTGCAAGGCTGGCTCTCTATAGCAACATCTCCTGATAAGCTAATCAAATCACCCTTACTTGTAAAATTAAGGATGCATTTATGCACAATCCAAAATGCCGAAGCATGTTGACATTATATTTCTGGAACAATGCATTTAATTAATGTCACTTTTTAAGCTTTTGTCAATTAGTATTCCACGTCTTGCCCTTTGCAGCCACAAAAATAAATAAATAAAAATAGCGGCAGCAGCAGACCCAGTATGAAATCACACACACAACACAGTGGCATGACATATTAATTAAACACAAAACAGGGGCAGTTTGGTCTTTTAGCAATTAATGAGCACAAGAGATCAAAGATCTCCAGCATGGCTTAGTTTTGAGGTACGTGGACCAGGAAGAATGATCGATACTCACTGTCCTCATGCGTCTGGACAAGTTTTGGAGAGCTGCGAGGGCCGTTTCCTGGCGTGGTAAAGCACAGTACTGAGGTGAGGTACCAGGTGAACTTTTTCAGGCCAATGATGTAGCCCTGATGACGAGTACCATGGTAATCAGGGGTAATGGTCACGACTATTGTGGATTCCGGTGAGTGTTCGGGCCAAGCCATTATCTAATGGGTACCAAAGAAGACAAAGAGTGAATGAGTGAGAGATATTGGAAAGTGTCATACAAACAGGAGTTAAAACAATCTGGAGCTTAGATGTACTCATCCATGTGGATTCTGGAATTTTTTAAAACCACTGCATAAAAACCAGCCAGCAAGAAAAAGGCAACAAAATGACCAAAATGTTAGAAAAGAGAAAAAAGTTGATTTAGAATTGGACGAATGCAGGAATCGAATCCAGAATTGGATTTTCGTTTAGTGCAAAGTGTCATATTTTAATAATTTGTATATCTTTTAAAATGTAAAGTGCACTAATAACAAAAAAAAATCAACTAATCTAGCATTGGGAGACAAAATAAATGCGTCTAAAATTATAATATAAATTCTCCACAATAATAATACTGGGAGTCATTGTTATTTACGGACAGACTCGCCCCCTATTAAAGAAAAAAACAATCATGTGGTGCCACGGAAAAAAGTCTGTGGAACCCTAATCTATATCTGTAGTGTTGTGTGTGGTGTCTAGATCACTCTGTCATTGTGAACATGATTGCTTTTGTACTCACTATCACAGTCGCTGATACGGACAGATACATTTCGATATATTTTAGATGTGTGCAATCTGTGGGTAAAATCTCATGTAGGTGTGAAGGTGTTTGGAAGTAAATTATGGAAAATTACTGATTACTTGCTCTTTTGGGCTCTGCTTATTTTGTATCCTGTATCCTTAGTAAACTGTTCAGAAATTATGATGAGGTTTTGCTCCATTTTTTCATGCATTAGTTATAATTTCAGTTAGTTATAATTACAGTACAAAGATTTTGCATAGACATCAAAATAAAAATCAACAAACTTTGTGGGCAGTGGTGGCTTATATGGTTACGTTTCTGAGTCATTGTCCAAAAGACCAGACAAACTGGGGTTCAAGCCACCAGAGTCTGCTACTGTTGGGTCCTTGAGCAAGACCCTTAACCCTTTCTTCTCCAGGGGTGCTGTATCTGTATAGCTGACCCTGTGCGCTGACCCCTAACTTTCTAATCTGGGATATGCAAAGAAGCAAATTTTCCTGTGCTCTAAATTATATGTTAAAAAAACACCTTTACCTTATTCCTTTCTGAGCTTTTATAGACAGCAGAGTTTAAAACTAAGGAGCTGTCCAGAACTTCAGGTTTGGGTGTGTGTTGAATCAGCAGATCTTTTCATTATAATTGAATGGAGCGTAAAATAGAATATGTGGTTAGTAATAAAGAATTAATGAAATAAATCAAGAATGAAAATGACTACAAAAGTGATTTATTTACTAACCCTAATGTTAATGTTAAGCACACATACCGTACCAAAGCAAAGTGCTAAATGATGTCTAACCAAAGCTGAAATCAGATGGTACAGAAGTGTCAACGCCATAATTTATAGCTTAAAGAATTAACCTTTTGCATTCTAAAGAATTGCTTCGATTATATATCCTCCACACACTGCAGCATTGAGCAATAAACAAATGCATTACCTTGTAACCTTGATTAATGCCGTTTATGAACTGCTGAGGCGGCGGATTCCATGTGAATTTTATAGTGGTTGAATTGACGGCAACCACCTCTACCTCCTGAGGGGGTGCTGTGGGAACTGGTAAAAACAATCAAAAAGAAGAGGTTTTTACACACACATGGGGTGGGCGGTATGACCAAAATTCAATTTAGTATTGTTAATCCATTTATTCATTCATTTATTCATCTTCTATACCCGCTTATTCCCCAATTTGGGGCCACAGGGATCTGCTGGAGTCTATCCCAGCCGTCTCCGAAAGAGCAAAACCCGGGCCTTCTTGCTGTGAGGCAACAGTGCTAACCACTAAGCCACCATGCTGCCCTAATTCAGTATTATTTCACACTAAATATATATTTTATAACACAGTTATTTAATGTTATTCCAGAAAATCAACAATCCGAAAAACCCTCCAGAAAACCACATTTCTAAAAAGATATAAATTGATTTGATTTTAATGAGTGAAATAAGAATTTGAGCACTTTGAAAAAAACAAGATTTGGTGGCAAAACCATTGTTGGCAATCACAGAGGTCAGATGTTACCAGGTTTGCACACAAATGCAGCATGAATTTTTCTGACTCCACTTTGTAGATCTTCTCCAAATTATTAAGATTTCAGTGCTGACGTTTGGTTCCTCCACAGATTCTCAGATTCCTGGTAGACCTTCAGGTATGTACTCTTTAGTTTTTATATTAGTTAGTAACTGACAAATGACTATGTCACTGACAAATATCAGGTAAAATGAGTACTGCTGTTCCCTATACACAGTTTGCGAGCTCACGAATGAAATGTGACAGAAAAACACGAACGCACATTCAAACGCAAATTTAATACCCCACATAGTGATAGTGGCTCCCTGATGCACGAAAATTACATCCAACATAATTACCCAACTAAATTTATAGGAGAACGCAAAAGCATTAAAAAATATTTCTCCTCTTTATGAGAGAGCTTGACGGCCAAGGCAGGGATACATTTTGGTAGCCTGACTGAATAGACAACAGTCCAAGAATGTCGGGGTAGCAAATTTGCTAGCCGTGGTCTGGCTCCGACTTATGCACACTGCGCGCTCATTTACATATGCGCTAACTATGTTTAAATTATAAGTTTATGTTTCTTTCTGTAAAACTAAGATGAATGCATAAATGGGGCACTTGTAAGTGTTCTATTTTAAAACTTTTTTAGAATAAATTGTAAACGTAAAGATCATAGTTTTATTCTTCTACTCCACCTTGAGGTAAACTAATGTAAGTGTTGGCGATAGCTCAGTGGTTGGACTGCCAGCTGGAATATTGGGACTAAGTTCTCAACACCACCAAGCTATCACCGCTCTCAAGGCTCTCAACCACCAATTGCTCATTTGTAGAAATGAAATAAATGTAAATCACTCTGGATAAGAGTGTCTGCCAAATGCTGTAAAATATGTAATGTGAAATGTAATACAAATACTGTTAATGTACTAGTTATGTTCTAACTAGTTTTTGTAGACTAGTTAATTAGGAAGTTTCTTTTAATAGTATACTTTAACAACTTAACCGTTTTTTTTTCATTATTTACTACTTATGTACCACAAGTACTTACTTATTTTTCAGTAAGCTGACAGTACTTTAACAGTACATAGTTTAATGGATCTTCAGACTATAAGTCCCTAGTCACTGTCCTATGACATGTCCAGGAGGTGTTCGACTGGTTGCCATGGTAATAACGTTTCTCAGTGGGAGGAGCTACTAGCATTACATTTCATGTTCTCCCGCAGCTAAAAATGAAATATTGTAAAAAAAATGGTGTTTGTGTATAACATTTAGCTGTAAATATCTGAATCATATAAAGCAAGATAAAAAAGAAAGATATTGTGTGCTTTTTTTCAACAGATATTTAGATCCCACTGGCTGCACCTGGTTGCCTTATATTTGCATATAGTTGAACATTTTTGTCAAATATGCCCCAAATAATAAATAGGTTAAATAAATGAAATGGACCTGAATAGAATGTATTATTATTATAAATCATTGTACACTGATTCTACACTATTTTAATGCTTTGATGTCATGTGACGATGTGAGGTGATTTATTAGATCAGAATTTCTTGTCACTGACGTAGAAAGACTCTTTCTTCCTGGTCATAAGTTACACTTTACATAAACAGTCTTGTCTTTTATCTCAATGAGGGAAAAAGTAGAGTTTAAAATTCCAGTTTGCAAAAGCATCCTTTAAACTTGTTGGACTTTTTATCACTCTAAATCCTTTAGTACTCTGATTTTCATTTATTCTACCTGTAACCATAATATAGACTTAATAATAATATAATATAAACTTTTTTAATAGTCTGGAAGTACGAACTTTGCGTGTGACTGCATGCTTGTGCTTAAAGACCTGCATTACTTTCTGCCTCTGATTGGAAATTTACTTTACCTAAGCCAATCATCATCAGTTATGTGGTTATCTCCTACACTCAACACACACACACACACACACACACACACACACCAATTATCATCAGTTAAGTGTCCCCCCTCACCACACACACCAGAGAAAAAAAAATCAGTTTTTTTGACAACTAATTACTGAAAAAAAGGTATTGCTTTTACAAAAGATGTTCTAGTTGTGCCCATCACAGAGCACTACTAGTATTAGTTGATTTAGCATGACTGTGTTAAAAATATCTTTATCTATATTTCAATATTACTCCTAATAGTTCCCTTATGACTCGTAACAGGTATTTTATGCTATATAAAATACCTATAATTGTTTACTAACTAACTAACCAACTAAGTAACTAAGTAACTAACTAACATATGTGATCAGAATGTTTTTTTTTATTTTTATGGACAAACAGGTACAGCATAAATAATAAGTATTCAGTTTTTAGGAAAAAAAGAATTTACATTTATGTTTTAGATCTCAAATAAAGGCAAGTGCAACATCCAAAAATGTCAGACATTTTTGCTTACCATTAGAACCATGTCTGGCCCAAATTCATGAAGTGCTGATAAAAGAGCACATAATACCTTAATAGTGATTTCACTGTAATCGACCATGTTATTTATTCCTCACTCAACCCATCAACTTGGCCTACTTAGACTATAAACTTTTAACTGTGAAATGATAATGGATCGGAATGACTCACTGCTGTTTCACGTCTGTATTTCTTGAAGTAGGCATATAGACGGTTTAGAGAAAATATGGATGTAAAAAGAACTTAAACGTCTAGTTTAGTCCACTTACAAAAACACTTGAAAAATAAACCCAAGCAAAAATGAAAGCTAATATCTTGGATGCAGTTGTCTTCATCTCTGGATGCTCTGTCTGTATTTTGGGTCCATTGCTTTATGGTATATGCAAGTTAATATGAAGCTTATGAAGAAAAAAATTAAAGAAAGCCAAAACGCCATGACCTTCTGCATTTTCATCTCTAAGATATTTGAAGTCTTTAGAATTTAAATTCCATGTTAAATTAGAAAACTACTTTGAGTAATTCACAATCAGGTATGTTTGATAAAATGTTAACCTGCTCCAGTATGTTTATTTCTACTTGATGTCCATTTCAGGAGGCTACAGTTAGACAGACAGACAGCTGTGTAGCAGCTGGATAAAATGTCTTGTTAAAGCAAAAAAAGACATCTTTATTTTTTGAAATTAAAAAAAAAGCCAAGCTGCTTTTTAACACAATGTGGAAACATCAGTTCAGTTGGGTCCTCAAACAAATAGGCAACCTTTAGGTCTACTTTTACTGCCATGTTCAAAGTTTACATTTAGCGGTATGGCTTGTTCTCAATTTTCTGTCCTATTCCATGAGCTTCATAAAAAGCCTAGACAGGGTAACAGCAGCATCCTCAGGGGCGACCCTTCCCTTTTTTAAGAATAGAACAGCAGCACAAAATTCCTACAGAGCAGCGCATGAAACAATGACAACAGAATGAAGTAGCAAAATTAATGAAGGATTTGGGAAGGAGGTGGATTATCAAGCAACGTGCTGAGGAAGCAGCAAAGCAAGCAGCCAAGGCGCCCTGTTTGAGATTTGCAAATGGAGTGCTTAGACTCGGTCAGCTGATAGGGGGTGGGTTGCTTTCCCCACAATCAGCTGATCGCAAGCTTGCTTACAAGGTCTGCCTGAACTGACGCATTGTTGACATAATGCCCATCAAGCTTTATGCTAACAAATAAAATGTCGGCCCACAAAATTTATTAAAATTTTCAAAATGTGCAATTATGCTTTAAAATTGCCTTCTATCATCAGATTCCACACAATCAACATGACAAAACCAGGCAGAAAGGCTGCAGCATGAGTTCTTACATAAAAAAAACATCTGGAAAATATATTTCTATGCATATAAATAAGGTAGCTCTGGCAGCTTGAACAGCTTGCCATTAACACTGTGTTTAGCTCTTATATATTAAAAAAAAATAAAACCTAAAAAAAACCAGACAAAACAATACTGTCGAACAAACACAAGCAGCAATGTCTAAATTAAAATGCTTTAAACAGACTTTTTTGTACTCCTGTTAGCTTTGATGAGCGAATTAGCCATCTGGTTAGCAGCAGCGATAAAGCTGATCTACAGTATATTTATACAACATAAAAAACATTTAGAAATCTTGTCAGATTAGAGAATGTTAGCTGATTTTAGCAGTAAATTGAAGCAGTTTAGCAGTGAAGACAAACCGATTATTATAAGTTTGCATTTAGGTTAGAAACTGGGTTAAACTAATGCAATTTTGCTAGCTCAGTAAATGGTGACAGCCAGGGAAGACTAAAAACATTTACAGATATCAGTTTATTTAAATAATCACAGTAATTGTGCCAGCTCTTGTTAACATTAGCATAACATTCAATGATTCAATTTTTTTAATCCACAGAGAAATTGCGACAGGTTTGGACATAATGCCAACCAACCTAGCACCTAAAGTAGCAGCCACAATTTTAAACTAATGAATAGGTCAAAATGGTTGCATACATGTTGTGCATGTAAAGTTATATGAGTTATATTAGTTGTAATGAACATATTCTTTGAGAGAATATTTCAATATGCTTTTAAAAACCCTAACTTTTTTTAACTTATTAAGGCCACATGTTAGATTTTTCCTCTAATGTGGCACAGATGTGATGGAATTTGACCAACAATCGTTTAACCAGGAAAAAAAGCACATGAATTACAACATTTTCAGATCAGTTTCAGACCTCATTCATATATAGGAGTAAATCAGATATAAAACAGATACGTGCATTAGCATCTGCCATGTAAGCAGACAAATCAGATTTTCACCTGCCAATGCAATCAATCATTGAATAAGTGATGGTGACACATGACGTTCACTCAGGTGGACACCAACAGTGATATATTAATAAAATTTATCCTCTTTTCTTTACTGCCTAAAGAGAGTGTTGTTTTGCCAACCTTTAAATATGTTGCGGAAAACAAAATACTGAATAATCATTTTCTCTACGTTAATTGATTTGAGTCTATTGATTATTGTGTTTTTTAACCTCCCTTTTAAGCTATTTTGGCATTTATATTGTAAATGCAGATCGGTACGGGTTTTAAAAGATGATGTAAACGGGTCATTTAAAAAAAATCTGATATATTCACAAAATCAGAATTGGGCATAAAGACCTGCACTGTAAATGCATCCTAAAAGTCTGTTCTTGTTAATATATTTAAAAAGTGAGACTTTGCATCAAAATTAGCCTCAGGTATAAAACTGTTACACGGTTACCAGGAAATAACTGAGCAAATGATTCGACTGGACATTTCTCAAAACAAATCAAACGTAACATTAAAAAGCTCCAGATTTTCATTTGGATTCTGACGCAAACCCCCAAGAAATGAGGTTAGACTGCCGAACATTTAGCTGCACAAAGGAGGCCTTTTCAAGCATGATAAACTCAGCAAATGAAGTTCCCCAGCTTGGTTTCAGAACATTTGCTCTCAACCATCTAAATGCCCGATCAGATGCAACTGCAACAGATTAAAGAAATAACTGATGGAACAGCTCTGAACAGAATTATTATCAGCAGAGGATACAACAGATGCTTTTCTTATTCTTTATAGGTCTTTATTCAGCTCTTGTCCTGCTAGCCCACTTTCCATCTCATCATGTGCAACCTTCACCTTAAAGAAGAAAAGTTAAGTGAAAGAAAAGTAGTAAGAGAGTGATTGAGGTCTCACCTCCCTGGAGCGTGTACTCAACGACAGGCTGGCTGAAGACGCTTAGTCCTGCGCCTGTGTACGCCGCCACCTGGATCTCATACTGTGTCCAGATGATGAGCTCGGTGATGAGGCAGTAGTTGATATCAGGGCTGGTGATATTTTGCTGTTGGTACTCGCCAGGGAGCCCCGCCAGCCGATACCTGTATTGGAATGCAGAATCGACAAATCAATGAATGAGCACATTGATTTCTATGCAGGATGTGGCTTTATTAGAATACCATACCATAGCGTGCTAGTATTTATTTACAAGCTATCATAGTAACATTGCTGGCTGATAAAGATTAAAAAAAAAAACAGTTAGGTACAAGCGACTACTTTTAATAGATCTCCTAAACTACAAATTTTGTATTTTTCCAAGCCGGAGCGATGTAGGTAAAGAAAGAAAGAGTTGGCAGCCGGAGCAGATGGGTTCCTTGTCATATGCTCAGCTACAGGAGGCCTGTAGGGGATGACTGTTTGGATCTCATCATGCTGTACAGGCTTTCAGTGCTGTGCTGAGTGTCTCAGCTCCCACAGCGAGAGCAGCTGCGGGTACGAGCCGTGGTCCCCCAGACGCACTGCGGGCCTGGGCAAACAAGCCATAGCGATCTGTACACTCGGTCTCTCGTCAGAGAGTGAGAAACATTCATCTAGCTTCTAGAAGCCGCAACTTAAACAAAGTGTGCATTAAATCCAGCAACTGCTGTTCTATTCGCTCCACACACCATTTATTCTCTCATAAAACCTGTTGTCTTTGTGTTCTACCATGTTTTTTTATTTTTATACACAACACTAAGTGCAGGCTGAGCTTAGTTCTTACATAAACACATTTGAAAGATAATACTTTTTATACATGGAAATGGATCTGGCAGCTTGAACAGCTTGCCATTAATGTTGTTTGTACTTCTTACTTAGTGGTAAGTAAAATAAAAAAAAGAAAAGAAAGTAGAACGATGGAAAAGAAATTTGTTAAAGAAACATAAGCAAGTAGGTCTTGAAAAGAATCCTGTTAAGTATTAGAATTAGCAATGATGCTAATACACAATATTCTATCTGATGAGCACATGTAGTACCAAAACATTTACATACACAGCATTTGGCAGATGCCCTTAACTGCTCAGTTTTTACCTAGTAAAAGAATAGGTAAATGTAAGCTATAGGTCAAATAGTGCCTGCCAAATGCTGTAAATGTAAAGATGTTACTTTAAAAACTGTGTTGAGCTAAAAGTATTTCTTGGCTCGCTAGCTAGCAAAAACAAGTTATAAAAGGATATATTATACTTATCCTTCTAACTGCATTTAATAATAAGACAAAAATATGTCACATACATTGTCAGGGTAGTTTACACTAGTTATTAAGCAAAGATTACTAATCACACCTCTAATCACGTATAAGAGTAGAATTTAAAAACTTAAGCATTAGCAGTGAAAATAAACCTGCACTGAAGTGATGGAAAAATGAAAAGGAACAGATAGATAGATAGATAGACAGATAGATAGATAGATAGAAAAAGATGCAGATAAATAAATAGATAGATAGATAGATAGATAGATAGATAGATATTTTTTATGTAGAATAGATAGATAGATAATTTATGCAGAAATACATCCAATATAAATGGGAGACAATTTGTCATCATGGAGCAAGTGAACAAACCAAAACACACTGGCACTGACACACTTCCTCAGGGGTAAAGGTTTTAGACTGGCCAAGTCAATCAGCCTTAACCCAATAAAGCAGCATTTCCCCTCCGGGAGAGAGGACAGGAGGGAGAAAAAGCTCCAGATAAAAGAAAAAAGGAAAGTCTAAAAAAGCAAGACAGAAAAAAAATATCACGGATTGTTTTTGATGTTGGCTCACCGGCTTGATGCAGATATTACAAGATTAAGTTATTACAACCAACAAGTAAGTGTGATTTAATTGAAACTATCCGTTCCAATACGTCTGCTGCTAATTGAGTCATGCTTAATGCAAATATAAGTCGATTTAATCTGAATTTAAAGATAAATATCGTCTAATATTCATCCTTACATCTCAAACAGGTTTAACTGATCTTATTATCTCTTTCACTTAAATTTATTTTTAATTACAGAAATTTACTTTTACTCACTATATTTGATGGCGTCCTCCATTACTATTAAGTGTTAATAATGTAAATGTAGTTTTATTAATTAGCGGCCTTCATATTCCGTATAATAAGACGTCGAGTCTCATGGTAGGCTGCAGTCGTCTAAAGTATGTAAGAATGTATGTAAGGTATGTAAGTATGTAAGTATCATCTAACGAAGTGGGAATATCAGTAGAGTTGGGAAGCTGACTGGCATTTTGTTGTGACAGCTGTGTGGTGTGCTAAAGGTCTTACCTGAGGACATAGCCTCTGAGCACACCGTTTAGCTGCGGCTCTGGAGGAGGCTGCCATTGCACCATAATGGACTGATTAGTGCGGCCGCTGGCTACTATGTTTTTGGGTGGAGCACTGGGTGGCTCCTCTCGCAGCATCAGTCTACAGGAAGAGGAAATAAACAAAAACAAAACAAAGACTATAAAATACTGTACATAAACGCACCATGCACCTTATTTTCCACATTTACGACATTTGTCAGAAGTCCTTATCCAGAGCGACTTACAGTTTTCTCTTTTATAAAACTGAGCAATTAGTGTTTAAGGGCCTTGCTCAGAGGCCCAACAACGGGAACTTGGTGGTTGTTCCCCTTCTTTTATTCGGACACCTGACCATTACATTATATTTGTTATTTATTGTGATTTTGAACTAATGTTGAGGTGAGGAGGCCTGGGGTTTAGGCAGTGTTCCAGTTTATCCAGTTGTTTAGTGGGGTTGAGTCAGAGTCGGGACTCTCAAGTTCTTCCAGTCCAACCACAACACAGGGTTTGGGTCTTTTGGTCTAGTACGCTTCCGACTGGACAGTTTGGGAAGAGCACACTTAAATGTGCGTTGGTACCGGTGGCCATGTAGTGTAGAAGTGGTCTTTTGTTTGTTTTTTTTAAATCTTCCAACAAGTTCTAGGGTAAAACAAAAAAAGTCACTAGTCAGTTGAAAAAGTATAACCCTTTGGTCCGAATTCCATTTCCCAATCCGGGTTGCTATGATGCATCCGCCCACTTCATCAAAAGCACTCAGAACCGTTGTTATTTTTCTAAAAGGGTCTCCCTCTGCTTAGAGCACCTTGGGGCACTCTGACCCGTAGGGTCACTCTTTTTTCAGCTGTTTTTTTATCTCGGTAGAGCATAGCCTGGACTCAGTGACTAATCAGTGCAGGTCTGCTTTTGGATCATCTGTTCTTTTTTGTTTAATCTCCATCTAGCAGTACTATTTACATGTGCTAACGTATTATCCATCTACTGTAATATCAACATCCAGGCTATTTTTGCGGAGAGACAGGGCACTTTATCGCCTGTGGTGCTCACTTCCTTTAACAATATGGACTCTGCTGGAGACCGGGGAAGGTTAAAAGCTTAAAAAGCTGTGGCATTTTTGGTGGCTGTACTTGCTATGTAATGACCTTTATCCCATCCTGTTCTTAAAAAAATGAACTAAAGGGTTAAAGTCTTTGTCTCTTGTTACAACTTTTTTGCTAAGCAGACTGTCTGACAGAGCAATTAGTAAAAAATTCTTGCAAAAACACTGAATATATAGCTAGAAAAGTAAATTACAAGCATTAGGGATGTAAGTAGGCGACTATGGTGTCCCACTCAAATGTATGCTCTTTTTAATTAATGGAATATAAAAAATCTATCAGAGCTGGATGCTTCATAAAGTCCACGGGTTCATTCCGCCCTATGTATTTCATGCTAATGGACAGTTAAATCTGCATTAAATTTTAATGGGATCATTGGATTATTCAGATTTATAGTCACTGCCTTCCTAAAACTCCTTCCACTTGTTATTTCTCCCCAGAAGTCCATTTCATAATTAATGCTCCCAATAACCGATACTGTGGTGTGGCTTGCTCTGTAAATCTGCCTAATCATGGCAATACGGAAGGAGAGTAACTCTGCTGGCTCTCAGACGCTGTCTCCGCGCCCTGACACATCCTGTCCTTCAAGCTGTATTTACACAATTGCTTCCCATGGTCACAGTGAATCACTAGACATTAAACATCTGCCTCACTGCATAAACAATGCTAAGAAGCGGACCATTAATTTGTGTACGGCATGTGCCACATGTAGCCACTAGGGACGGTTGGGGCTAATGGAACGACCTAAAAGTGTCTCGCAGCCAATGAACCATAGTCAGTTAATCATGGCCGGTGTTTAAAGTCCACTGGTTATTATTAATGGAATCCTCTATCATCGCTGGTGCTTGAGTGGCCACTGGAATTTCACATGTGGAGCCTCATTTTTATGGTGGGTTTTGGCAAGCAACCCTTGTTGACCAGAAAAATGCCAGAGGCATATAACAGGAGTGTGTGTGTTTTGTGTGTGTGTGTGTGTGTATAAGTGCAAGCTCATTATCTGCTATTCCGGTATTTTTTTATAGCCTTGTCAGGCGTTTATGTTGCTTCTGCTTAATAAGGCCAAAAAGGACAGATGTGACAGCATGCAGGAAGACATATGCCTTCAGGGCAAAGAGTGATTGGCTTCTTGAAGGCACCACTCGCAGACAACTCTGTGAAGCAGCCGAGTGTCTTCAAAAAAACTGCCTGATGTGGTCTAGTTTGCTGTATTACCCACCTTTGCTTGTTGTATTAGACACTTGAGCTGGAAAAAGGAATATATTTGGTTGTAAAACACTTCATATTTGAGAAAAAACAGCCTGGTGCCTCCGGATTAAACATCTAAGCTTGTTTTATTACAAAAAATGGGTGGAAATGGTAGCACAGTGGTTACGTTGTTGGAAAGCTAATTGGAAGATCAGTATTAGATTTCTAGCCCCACTAAGCCACCATCGCTGGGCCCCTGAGCAAGGCCCCTAACCCCCAATTGCTGAGTTGTATAAAAGAGATAAATGTAAGTTGCTTTGTAAAAGGGTGTCTAAAAAATGGCATAAACGTCAATGTAAAAGTTTTTATTTGTAATTTTATAAAAATATCCATTGCTTTTACGGCTTAAAATGAATTGTATTTCTTTTTACGTACCATATGCAGTTGTTTTTTTAATCTGTATTTCTGTTCTTTTTCACTTTACTGAGCTAAAAATCCACATTTTTTTTTCAAATAAGAAATAAAGTATGTTGCTTCATATTCCACAAGCTAAAAACAAGCTAAATTGTACTAGATGAACAAATAAGAGCCAAGACGCAAATTGTCCCGCATTAATCAGGCACCTGTTTGGTAATGAAGCAAAAGCCAGCAGTCATCAGCTCCAGTAAAAAGCCAGTCATGGCAATAATTGCTAAATGAAAGCAAAAAGAAAATTAAACAGTTTGGACAGGCTTAGCTTGAACCTTCCGGGACGTGTTTCTCTAAAATGAACTGGCACCTAATTAAAAAGCTACAGCGGCTCTTTCATTAGATTCCGCGCTCCTGTTAACCCCAGCGACTTAAACAATTCTAGAACTAATGTATAATGTGTATTTCTGGAGCGAGAGCGCTACTTGTTTACTTACACGTTATACAGAGTGGTAGAGATCATCAGTGGTTGAGGTGTTGGACTACTAATTGGAAGATTGGGGTTTGATTTCCAGCATCACCAAGTTGCCACTGTTGGGCCCCTGAGCAAATGCACTTAACCCCCAATTGCTATGTTGTGTAAAAGAGATACATGTAAGTCGCTCCGGATAAGGACGCCAAATGCGTTAAAGAGAAATGTGAGAATAAGGCAACTTGTTATGATTAGTTTAGTGCATGGCGTATATGAGTGTTACTTCAGTGCAAAGTAATACTGCTAAATGGAAGATTATGGGTTCAATTCTCATTACCAAGCTGCAACTGCTGGGCCCCTGAGCAAGGCCCCTGAGTTGAACAAAGCATTAGATACTTGTATAAGGAATTAAGGAATTAAAATAATGTCTGTGTATCGTAATTCTCTTCATGTTCACATTTACTGGACTATTTTTCTCGCATTAAATGGATTAAAACGGTTTGCATCGTGACATGTGCTGCACTACAGTTACCCGGAAGACTCCACATCCTGTTTAGCTCCGAGCTTGGTGTTAAAGCCCCACTATTTATATCCAGTGATTAATTTCAAAATATGCCGTGGAGGGTGTGTAATAGCAGTTTCGTTAGTTCTCCCTGAGCAGAGGTGCCATGTTTTAGCATGTCTGGCACTGATAAGGGCTGCTGGTGCGAGTGGGACTGAGGTGTCTGCCACCCACAGCTCCAGGCTGTGTGGATGTGAGCTGCCCGAGGCGCTGATTACGGCACAACGTGCAAGCACGGATCTGTCACTCCTGTACGCCTGTTCGCTGCACACTGGGCTACGACAGGCGAAATCACATTTAAAATCACACAACACTGGAGCCGTGTAAGTGGGATATATTTATCTTTTCTCTATAAGAATAAGATAATGATGACTGCTGCTTAGAGCTGGTGCTTACATATAAATGCATTGCAACTGTCAGCTAATTCAAAGAGATGCTAAATTATACGCCGGGAAAAAAAAAAATTATAGCTGGCATTGTGAGATAAATTTGTGTGTCAAATCAAAGAGTCACTTTTCTAAGCAAAGACAGCTCTTTTGAGAGTTTCAAGCTCTTTTCAAGCTTTATCCTTATTCGGATCACAGACATCAGATGACTAAAGCATGAATCCAATATACATATCTAAACCTACTTGTTTACTTACTTTGGTGTCTCTGGAGAGAAAAAAAAGAAGCATTTTTCCGACAGATCGCTCTTCTTTAAAAACCAAATAAACCCAGAATCACAGCTGTTATTTTTGCTTCTTACCGGTTCGTCTCGCCGCTGTACTGTCCTTTCCCTACTTGATTGACAGCACACACTCTGAACTGGTAGGTCCTTGCCGGGGTAAGACTGGTCACCTCGGCTGTCGTTAATGTCGGATCAATGTTCTGCAAGTACACTTTCCATGGAGAATCTAAAATAAGATGAAGAGATGTTCATTTAGGCAAAAAAACACCCCACCAACATAGTGCATAGTAAATAGAAGATCAGTGGTTAGGTTTTTGGACTTCTGATCAGAAGACTCAATCCCTGCCAAGCTGGGCCCTGTAAACAAGGCTTCTAACTCTCAACTGGAACCCTGTACTGGATAGGAATAATAAGGTAAATGTAAATTGTTCTGGATAAGGACGTCTGCCAAGTGACAGAAATGTAAATGTTTTTTTTTTTCACTCAGGATCACGCTGTAACCCAGGTTTCTACATCCACATCATTTACAAGTCTGGATTCCCCAGTAGAACTTAAGCAATTATAAATACTTGATGTTCGGATCAAACAAACACCAGGCTCTTTAGAGAAACTAAACGGAATATTATACAGGGAATTGCGTGTGGGATTTGTAATCAAAGCATATTAAATCGAGGGTACACTTTATTATACAAGGCAGTGCTTAAGCTTATTAACGTTTACATCTACAACATTTGGCAGATGCCCTTATCCAGAGCGACTTTCATTCATCTCATTTGACCAGCTAAGCAGGGTTAGGGGCCTTGTTTAGGGGCCCAGCAGTGGCAGCTTGGTGATTTGGCGGTGTAAGACTGTTTCCCTGCTCCTGGATGTCCAAAGCACCTGAAAGCAATGAGAGAGAAAACCCTGCTTCTACAATTTTCTTCTTTTCACCATATTTTATTCCCCATAATGCACTGTGTGAGAGCTGTCCATCCGTCCTTATCCCTCCCTCCCTCCCTCTCTCTCTCTCTCTCTCTGTCTTTATTTATACAGATAGACAACCTTATTCAGAACGACTTACATTCTCAAATTCTTACATACTTACATTTGTACAGTTAAACGGTTAAGGCTTAAGGGCCTTGTTCAGGGGCCCAGCAGTGGCAGCTTCAGTCCACCATCTTAACAGCTGAGCTACCAATCATAGTCATACAGATCACATGGTGGTGGATGTTATCCAGATTCGCAATCTAAGTATGATTATGCTTTATTGTGTTCAAAAAATGTCATGTGATCTCAGCTAGTTTATCCAAAAATCTGTACCATAGTGACATGTTAGGGAATGACATATGGTGAAAAGAAGAGATGTTCAGAAGCAGGTTTCTCTCTTTGGACATCCTGGGGCAGGAAGCAGTGTTACACCTCCACCCCTGCCAAGCCCATTCCTCACTGTCCACTCACATCCTGAGCAAATTAATCTGCTCCATTCTGGCAGGAGGATAGTGATGGAGTGTCTCCATGCTTTAATACATCTTTGTTCTTTCAGAAGACAGCACTATTTAAGTAAGATCAACCTTCTTTAGCTAGTATAATTTGTCTTAATCTGAGCCACTTATGTATGAGCGTTACCATCTCACTCATAGTGTGTGTGTTTTAGGAGTTGTACAGAATAGTTGGTCAATAATGATGATGTGGTGATGAATATAAAGATTGGTGTGGAAATAAATATAGAATTAGTCCAAATGTATTTTGGCTTTAGGTAAATTTTATGTTTTATATAAACTGGTGAATAAAGTAAATAAAATCTAAATAATATGTTTATATTCTTCTCCTCCTTATTATCTATTTTGACATCATTTACCTATTAATGCTTTCTATCTATCTATCTATCTATCTATCTATCTATCTATCTATCTATCTATCTATCTATCTATCTATCTATCTATCTATCTATCTATCTATCTATCTATCTATCTATCTGTCTATCTATCTGTCTGTCTGTCTGTCTGTCTGTCTGTCTGTCTGTCCGTCCATCTGTCTGTCCATCCATCCATCTATCTATAATAGTGCAGCCTAGTCTTTAAAGCTGGAATTGTGGCTGTGATGTTTTTTAGATGGCTGGTACTCAAAAAAGACTGTTCCTGCTGTTGTCCTTTAGCATTATTGTTTCTAAATAATCCAAACACAAATCAATAGTCATGTGACACCATGTGGTACTTTTACAAAGTAAACGCGTACTGTTCTCGGAGAGTTCCACAATATAGTGTAGCAGAGGGCTGTTGCCATCGAAGGGCCTCATCCAGGACAGGTGCACGCTGCGGCTGTCTGTGGCGTTCAGGCTGGCCTGCAGATTCCGCGGTGAGTGAGGCAACTCTCTGGGGAAAAAAAGAGAAGACGTTTTGAATAAATGCCCAATCACACGCATGCAAAATCGCAAATAAAAAAAATCATCGTTGGTGGCTTAGAAACTATTTCCAGTGGTTGTTGGAATCTTTCCTGGGCATCAGATCCCTTTTCCTCTCAGTGCTTGAGTTGAGTTTTGAGTTAAATCTACTGTTTTCTATATTTTCCAAATTGCTTTAATCATCTGACATAGCGAAGCTTGACTTAATGCTGCAGTCACACACCAAAGCATCACCTGCACTTTTTAGTCTTAGGGAAAGTTTGTTCTGGTGTCTAAAATAAACCCACGAGAAGAATTATCAAAGTTCACAAAAAACATTTAACGTTCCCACAGAAAAGCAGCGATCACTGCCTTTCATCTAGTGTGTGTCTGGTAAAGTGGGGAAAGTGGAGGTGGTGGAGGAAGAGACAAGCATCTTGATGAAGTAATACCTACTTCTTTAGTTCTTTCTATACACATGACCACATTCTACTAAAGAATGTTAAAGCGTCACTGAAGAAGTTGATTTTCGGGGAAAATCTGAACTGGAAACAAAAGCCCATAAGTAATGACTCTAGACTGTAGTTTAAAGCAGTAATGCCTCAATCCCTAGCAATATCTCTGCTGCCATGGTTAAGTAATCTATTGCCAGTGGAAAAACACATCTGACTAAAAAGCCATTTCTCTCTAATGGCACAGGCAGCTGTGCTGGAGGGAAGGCAGGAGGAGCCGATCCACGTGGGAGAGAATCGCTTCATTGGCTTTTTCCACCATTTTTTTTTTTTTTTTTAAGTAGAAATGTCTTAAAATGCTAACAAGAACCGAACAATGCCACAAGCAAATAAACATTTTATTCATACTGCAAATCTTTTTTTTCTTAAAATCTGCCCTGATGCTGATTTTTACTCCTATGAATCCATTTCATTTTCTGGTTTCTGAATATTTTTTTTTTTAGTTTAAATGTAAACATCATTTCTTGAACAAGCGAAATGTTAAGCAACACAAAGTTTTATACAGAATTAAGAGCTCAAAGGCGATTTATTCATCTGACACTGAGCCTCATGTATATGAATAAACCGCAGCTCAGAGAGCCCAGAGGTCAGCAGCTTTTTTGAAAAGATGACCTAATGCTCTGATCGCTGACAGTACAAAAATAAACCGAACGCTCATATAACACCAGAATACACAACTGCAGAATCTACTGTATCAGGAACAGCTTGTAGCTTGTAGCATGTGTGATTCTGAGGTATTAAAGAAAAACATTAAAAACTCAATTGAAATTGGAGCTGTGTAAAAATATTGATACAGTTAACTATCACAATATTTTTTTCACAATATTGTATCGATAAATTAACCTTTAGTATCGATACATATTTAAACAACGTTTTAAGGTAATTTACATTTACGTTAATATTTAATTAAAACCCTACGTGTGTCAAACGACTTCCTCCTCCACTCCTGTAGTTGTTGCTGACACACAGCCAATGACTCAGACGCAAATATAAGGCTGTGTATTTGTTGTATCTTTACATTATTTCATTTAAGGTATTGCAATGTTTTACAATGTGTATTGTATTGCAATATATATGATATATATCTATATATATATATAATCTATATATATTATATATATATGTTTTATGTTTTGTATCGTGACCCATGTATCGTATCAGGAGGCCCTTGCCAATATACAGCCATATTGGAAAGAGTTTCATAAAGATGTTCAAGATGCAGTTTGAGCAGAGTTTTTACCCTCTAGGGCCTAAAGTTTTTGGACACCTTGTTGTTGGAAGCACACAGATGTCTAGAATGTCTTTATTTACTGGATCTAAGAGACTGGAGCTAATGTACTTCCAGTCCCCATAACTTAATGTGTTGTGATTGAAAAGAGAAACCTTGATTGTTCTGTACAGATTTTTGATTCTGACTCAACCCCTTTTAAAATGAACACCTTTGGGATGAACTGGAACACCGACTGAACCCCAGACCTCCTCACCTCAACATTAGTGTCTGATCTTTGTAAATTACACTGCACCCATCATTCGAAAGGAAAATGTTCACAAAAAATCACAAAAAGGAAAAACACAAAATGGCAAGTATTAAATTTGTTCCTTAAAAAAACAAATATATTGTGGACAATTGTTATGAAATCGCGTTTTTTATACATAAAGCATTTGCAAACCGTTTGCATTTTTGTTTGATGAACGCACTATGCCAGACAAAACTTATACAGAATCCCAAACGCTTATGGGATTGCATTTCCTAAGCCTTAACCTGAAAGCTGTCAATCAAAGTCAGGGGCGGGTCTATACTAAAGCATTAAAAAAAAACACTAAGACCATTAAAAAATGATGGTGAATGATCTGAACCATTGTCTAAGGCGGTATAATCCCCCATTAAATGAATATAAATATTTTAATATATTTGGCTCATTACATTTAACTTTGTGCCTTTTTCAACTATATTCCTCCCAAAGTGTGAAGGATTATTACAGTGCCTGGCGTTTATTGTTATAAATACTGTGAATTGCAGGAACTCTGGGATGCGTTCAGTAATATAACCGCTGGACGTTTCTAAACGCTGCACCACAGGGATAAAAGTGTGGCTGGTTAACCAAGCTTTCACAAAGCGCAGCTGATTTAACCGCAGTCTTCTACAGAATGTTCTCTCAGATACTCCAAGCAGCCGTGCAAGCGGGACACATGATTAACCACATGTGATGTTATACTCAATCGTCTCTACTAGAAAGTCTATTAAAAGGATGTCCTGCTCTTTAAGTTTGGTCCTGGTTTATGTTTTAGGTTATGTATTGCTAGTTTCTTGTCTTATTACTTTACTTGGCTTAGTTCCTGTTTTTGTTTTCAAAGTTTTTTTATTTTCTTTGTGGTTTCACTTTAGATTTTTGTCACTGTAAATAAAATTCTGCATTTGCATCCAAATCAACCCTACGACTAGTGACAATCCGCTACAGTGTCTGATTTTATTCCAGTTGTTTTTTCAGCCCATTGCACATGCATGTGTTGAGTAAAGTAGAGTAGAAATTTTAGATTAAATCTCCACAATAGCCTTAACGGACCATTTGGTGAGAGACTCGGCTTTAAAAACACATTTATAAGAATTAAGTGAATAATTTATGAAGCAAAGGTGAAAGGATAATTTTTTTTTTAGTATAAAAAAAGAAAAAGACCTACATTATATAGGATTTTTAATTTATAGTTTTATTGTTTTCCATCTTTTAAAGTTGTTCATTTGTGTATTATAACTTCATAAACCTTTAAAACTATTTCACATTTTATTGTACATGGACGTTGTAGTACATGAGGTTGTTGATGCTTGGAAACCTGGCAGCCTTTTTGTGCTTGGGATTTGCCCAAAGCTCTGCGGTTTGAGCGCTGTACCACAGAAAGTCCCTCATGAGCCTTACAAAGCCCAGATGTTTCTGAAGAAAAGAGGCTTTTAGAAATCTAAAAAAGAGGGTTAGGACTATATTTCTAGCAAATAAAACATGAAGCAAAAGGAAATCAACAGAAAGCTGGTTTGGAGCTTACATCACTTCCAGGCGTGCGGTTTTGGAGTCGTTGCCAGCGAGCGAAATCACATCGCAAGTGTAATCGCCTATATCCCCCGACCACGTCTGAGAGATGTGCAGGGAACCTTGTTGCACACTAATCCGTCCTCCTCTGGACTGACTGACCACCTCACCACCTTTCATCCACACATATCTGCATGGGAAAAGGACAAATAAAGAAAGAGGCTTAAGATGAGGTAAATGTCACAAATTAAACACAAAAACAGATGAAAAATAACAGGGAAAATTTAAAGTAAAGAGAAAATGAGGTGTGTGGAAAGAAAGAATAAAAGGCAAGAGCGAGAAAGAGAGGGAAAGAGAGAGAGAGAGAAAGAGAGAGATGAGGGGAAAAAAAGAAACGAGAGAAGATAAGTATGGAGAAAGGGAAAAGATGAGAGAGGAGAAAAGAAGAAAGGGTAGAAAGTAAAAGAAAAGTAAAAGAAAAAAGAGTAATGGGGTGGAAAAAGACAAGAGAGAGAAAGACACAGTAAGGAAAGATGAGGGGACAGACAAAAGTCAGTAAAGAGAGAGAGAGAGAGAGAGAGAGAGATGGCCAAGAGTGAGAAAAAGTTAAAAGCGAAGGAATAAGAGAGATGGATAAGAATGAGAGGGAGGAGAGGGGGGAAAGAGAGAGTATAGAGGGTAACGAAAAAAAGAGGAAGTAAGAGAAAGATGAAAGGAAGGAGAAAAAAATTAAGAGGAGAAATAATGAAAAAAATAATGTGAGTCAAGAGGAAAGAGAGATAGACATGAGTAAAAGAAGAAAGAGAGTAGGAAAGAAAAAGAGGATAGAGGGTAATGAAAAAAGGAAGGAGTAGGAGAAAGAGAGGAAAGAATAGAGGGATAATTAAGAGGAGTGTAACATAAGAAGAAAGAGAGAAAAAAGAGTGAAAGCAGAAAGAGAGAAGAATGTAAAAAGATTAGAAATAGTGGGGAAAAAGAGAGGAGAAAGAGACAGAATGGAAAGTAAAAAGAAAAACAGAGGAGACAGACCAAAGTTAGAAAAGGGAGAGCGAGTCAATAGAAAGGAGAGAGAGATAAAAGAAAGATAAGAGGGTAAGACGAGAAAAAGAGGAGATGAATGAGAATGAAAGGGGGGGGAAGAGGGGAGAGAGGAAAAGACAGAGAGAATAAGACCGAGGGATAAAGAGAGGACAGGAGCAGGGGACGCATGAGTGCTTCATTACACCAATTTCCTGCATATTAGCGCTGAATTAGGTTTACAGCATAACGGATTGCATTTTGAATCCACTTAACGTCACATGGTCTGGCACTTCTAATTAACATTCTACTTCGTATGGATAAGGCGAGTCTGGCTTCAGGGAACCAATAGGAACACACGAGCTTACAGACGTCTACATCACCACCTACCTTACGTGTACGCGCGCATCGTGGACAGCGCCGCATTCCAAAATGGCCGTTGTTCCCTTAATGACACGCCGGTCCGCAGGAGGCTGGGAAATATAGGTGCGACCTTTTGGAAAGACACCCAATCAGACATTCAACACAGAAACACACACACACACGGAAAAATAATCTAAGATGGAGGAGTATTTGGCTTAAGATGTATTAACCCAAAGTTCTGACACCAAAATTATGTCTTTGACTTTTATTTTGCATCAGTAGAAGGGAGGTTTTGAAAAATACCCAAAGCTATTGTTAATCTGTATAACATACAGGGTGATGATAGAGAGGAGCTAGCAGGTGATTCAACACTGTCATAGCATCCCTAAACCTTTTTCTTGGAGGCACATATATATATATATATATAAGCTTCATGATGACGTGTTAATACATATTTAAAGAAACAGTTTATTGTGATGTGATACGCCAATTTCAGCTACGCTGCCACACTTTTTGTAAAGCAATAGCATTTTATGTTTAAAAATGGATCGATTCCCTCTTCTTAGACAAGTTAGTGATCTTGTAAGGTTGAAAAAAAAAAAAATTGGAATTAGTGAAAGTTTTGTTGTTTCCATGGATTCAGGATTCCAATGTGGTGCTTAATGTGCCATATAAAACACATGAATTCAAAAAATTGTAGTATTTATCAAGTATTTCTAAATTTATCTCACCTACTGGGGCAATATTTAAAGAGAGAAGAGTTAAAAAATGATTCTATCTGTAACGTAAATGTTGATAATAAACTAAAGACCTGCCTCTTTTGTTACTTAACAATTAAATAAAAATAAAAATGATAGGAGTTGCTTATTTTCCAACAGTTTGGGGTGTGTTACACTTGTGATCTAGTGAACCAGCTGTTCATACACACTTAAAAAGAATGTTAACTTTAAATATTAGTATGCATTATTTAAAAAATGGTTATGCCTCTGTAAACACTAAGCAAGAATGCTTAAGGGTTAGTATGCACACTCATAATATTAGGCATTATGCATATTTAAAAACATAGTATGCTTATGTAAAATAACTAATAGTGCACACTTAAAATTTAAGCAAGCATACATAAAAAATCAGTATGCACACATTTTAGTATGCAAACTAAAATGAGTAGGCACACTCAAAATGCCTACTTGAAATATCGGTATGTGCACTTATTATGTAGCTGTTTTAGGACACATAATATTAGTACACACTGAAATAATCCAGCACAATAAAAAGAGTTTGGGGTTTGTTGCACCTTGTGCTGTAGAGAACCAGTATTCATCTGTTCATACACACTTCAAAAGAATGTTAACGTTAAATATTAGTGTGCATTTTGAAATGTGCATACACATAAATTTTAGTGTGCACACTTATAATATCATGCATTATGCATACTTGAAAAAAAAGTATCCGCATGTTAAAAAATGAACACCTAAAATTTTAGTGTACAACAAATGAGTATGCACCCTTAACATTTCAGTAGGCATACTTAAAATTTCAGCATGTATACTTGAAATGAGTAGGCACCCTTGAAATACCTACTTAAAATATTGGTATGCACACATTCTTCAGAAATAAGTATGCATACTTGACTATTTTAGAACACGCAATATTAGTATGCACTAAAATAATCCAGCACACTTAAATCAAATATAGATATAAATATAATGTGAATTAAACGATTGGTATGCACACAAAATGAACAACCAAATGTACAATAGTTATCGAATCATTTTTTCAGACAAATGACTATCCCTCATGTGGTGATAAAGCACAATTACGATGCTTAATAAAAGCATACAACCCTCCCTAATAACCTTAGAATTAATATAAGACAATCGAACACTTATTAACGCCCTGAGCGCCGCACATTTATCAAACTCTCATAACTACATACCTCTCGCATGAGTTTCGCTCCAGTTAATAAATTATTCATAGTAACTGCTGAATAATATGATTTAAGAGAAATAAGTGGGTTGTGAGCTGCGACTTTAAAGACTTCATTTGTAAAATGTGATCTCGCACAAATTGCTCTTACAGCTTAGGAGTTATAAGCGTCTGGTTATTACTCCTGCTACACCTCCGTTTTATGAGGAACTGATAAAGGGAAGAGTCGAATTTTGTGTGAAAGTGCATTGCAATTCTTTGTCCTGAGGGTGTCTATTGCAAGAAAAAAACCCAAATCTCTTACTCCATACGGTTAGCCGAGCGCTGGCATTGATCGCCCCCTCGCTGTTAGCGGCGTAACAGATGTACGTCCCCGCGTCCTGCAGCGCCACTGGCTGCACCTGCAGTCCCCCAGACTCCAGTAGCGTAAAGCGTGGAATCTGTACCGAGCCACTAGCTAGTGTCTTTGCATCTGTAATCACACACACACATACACACACACACACACACACACACATACATACACAGTGTTCAGCATCTCATTTCTGTAGTGACACAAAGGATCAACAAAATATCATGAATGGCTGTTTAGCTGTGCCTGATGTTTTATTACATGCTTAAAATTTTCCCAGGGGTAAATTTGTCAGTACTGCCTGTCTAATTAGAAGCGCTTGACGTACATGATTTCATGAATAAAAAAGAAATCCCTCCCAGAAAGTTAGAAATAAGGGGAACCTAGAGAGATTTGTAGTGCACTAAATGAACCTAGATATATTGGCAATCAGCGACAAAACTCGGAGCGTTGCGGCGCATCGTTGTCACCTTGATACAGGAACGCTCTGTGAATGATAAATAACTTCACTAAAATAAGTGACATGTTGTGCAGGTCTTTAATTGCCATGTGATTCATTCGTCTATTTATCCATTCGCTGTTTTTAGGATTACTTTAGGGAATACAGTGTGGATGGTATAGCAGTCCATCACAGAGCACCAGGCAAAGCACTTCACTTGTGTGGCATAGAAAGAGAATACAAAGACACCAGAGTTTTTTTTAGAGAAAAAAGAGTAAACAAAAGGACAGCAAAAATGGTTTTTTTATGATGCTACCAACACCATGCTTTACTTTATGGATAATTTAGGCTTTTATTAAATGTTGAGCTTCGGGCTAATTTGATTTATAATTTATCTGAGCAGAAAACCTTTATTTTCACATTATTTGAGTCGGGGACATGCCATTTAATAAACCCACTACCAGCTTGATGAAGTATCTGAATTTTATGTTTGTCCTGTCAATAGCCTGCCGATTCTTAATATTCTATCCTGTGTATAGCAATACAGCTCCCTGGGTTATAGAATAGCGGTTCATCACAGGACACCATACACAACACTCGTCCACAAATTTTATTATGCATTAATTTTGACAAATTCCTAGTATCCATACTTGTTTTTTATACATACACTTTAGGATGTACACTTAAAATAAGTCTATTATTAAAATAAGATCTAAATTATTAACATGCACCCTTAAAGTATGAGTCTGTTTACCTAAAATACTAGCCTGCATACACAACATTTTAATATGCACACTTTAAATATCATTATGCATACTTAAAATATTAGTATGCATACCTTAAATATTAGTATGCTCACCTAAAAACTTACTATGCTTATTTAAAATATTAGTAGTTAAATTTAGTAGTAATTAAATAGTTACATTTTTATATGCACACCTAAAACACAGTCTGCTAACTTAATTTTAATATGCACACCAAACAAATTAGCATGCTTACCTAAAATGTTTATTTTCACACTTGAAATATTAGTGTGGACATTTACAATGTTCATAAACTCTTAAATATAAGTTTGCACACTTAAAATGGTAATACACTTAATTGTTTTATTCATATATATATATATATATATATATAATATATATATATTATATATATACTTACAATTTTAATATGCATACTTAAAATACATGAACCTGAAAAATTTCTTAACCTTAACATTTTTTTCATTCTAATGTAAAGTTACTAACCCTGGGTTATGGTATATATCAGCCCATCACAGGGCAGCATGCACATTTGCCTACAAATTAAGAGCAATTTACTCAACTACTGCACTGTTTTGAGAGAGGGCTGTAGAACATAGAGAAACCCATACGGACATGAGGAGAACATGTAACATGACCCCCCAAAAATACTGAGGTAATGCTAAATCTTAAACAACCCCATAACCACTGAACTCCCGTCTCCTCCAGCGGTTTTTATGATGTTCTCGCTTAAAATAATAAATAAACTGACTAATTCCAAGCCATACAGGTAAAAAGCATTCATCTCACTTCTAGCCTATATGCACACTTAAAACATAAGCCTGCTTGCCCAAAATTTACTAATATTAACATGCATATTTTAAAAAATTAGTATGCATACTTATATGGTATTGCATACTTAATATTGGTATGCATACTTACAATTATAGTATGCACAATTAAAATATTAGTATGCATACTTAAAATATTAGTGTGTGCACTTAAAATCATAGTATGCTCATGTACGTACACTTAAAAGTAGCGTACATATTAATTTTTAATGAACATATTTTAAAATAAGTATGCACACTTAGAATATTAGTATGCACACTTAAAATGTCTATGTACACTTGAAATATTGGTGTACATATTTACAATTTTAAAAAACATATTTTAAAATAAGTATGCACACTTAAAATATCAGTGTACATACTTGAAAAGAAAATATTCACACCATTAATTTTATTATGCATACTTCTAATTCTTGAACCTTAAAAAAATCAAATTGGCCCAAAGCTCAACATTTAATGAAAACCCCAGACGGTATAATTTTTTCTAGACTATCCAAACATTTACACGGACAATTCCGGCATATGGCAGACGCCCTTACAGGAAAAAAGCCCCCTCAATTCTTCACCTCAATTCTATCCCTCTATCCAATTAATTATGTGACTACTGATGGCTCATTAGCTGCAACAGAACTAACTTGAAAGTTTTCACAGCAGCAGATCTGCGTTATTATACCAGGTACTGTGATAATATAAATAAATATAAAATAAATAAGCTGAATTGAATAATATCTGTATAAGCCATGTTTAGGAACCTTTCTTCCAGGTGATGGCTGGTTTCGGGGCACCAGAGACCTGACAGGTGAAGGAGGCCACTGCACCGTCTGTCACGTTGATGTCGGCTGGTGGATTACTGAAGGATGGAGCCATACCTGCAAAATTCACAGCGGTTAGAAACTTTTCTTAAGGCACTCTGCTTAATGTAGCTCACATACACACACAAACACATGAATGTAAAAATCATTACAAGTCGACGAACAACAGGAAATTGAATTAAAGTTCAATTCTATTCCTACTTTCATCCCAGTGTTCTTGTTTGCTCTTTGGTCTGATTGGTGATTCAAATCTGTGTTACAAATCAGAAACGGTAAACACAGAGTATACATCCAATTAGTCTCTCCTGATTGGACGGCCGTAATGGAAGCATTTCCGAGTCGGAAGGTTATTTTTTTATTATAGACAGAGATGTGTAAATAAATAGGTGTATCCACTGGGGTTGGATGTTGCCTGTTGCTGATTAAAAGGAAAACAAGATTGTTTGGATTCTGAATTGAATTTTTTTTTTTTTTTTTTTTTTTTTTCTGTATCAATTTGGAGCCGTGATGCGGAAATAAACCCCATTACAGCTCAATTTGCACAGTGGCTTAAAAAATGAATTTCCTCTCTATTCTTTATATGTAACTTTATAAAGATTGATGAGGTAAAAGCCCAGGAAAGAACATTTCCAAATGACCCTGAAGTTTAATTTACATATTTAAAGAATGTGAATATATACCGAGTGTATTTTTTGTGTGCATGTATTACGTAGCCCTGTATTAGCTCTTTTAGCTGTGGTCACAATTTCTGGTCACATATTACACAAAACCCCATCAAGCCTTCCAGGCAGTGTTGGAGAGAACGGTCATGTTCTTATTCTTAATGGCTTTGTCAGGACGCTAGAAAAGCAGCTTGCAATCTTTCTTCAGACTGTGTGCTGAATATTTACAGTCTATGCTAGTATTCATTCACCGTTCTCGCCCTTGATCACTTTGGCAAGAATCGGATCTATACAGAAACAATACACCTAGGAGGAGGCTTTAAATGGCTTTTATTGAACCAGCGGTCAATATGAGGGTCAAGATATATATACGCTCAGTACGGCAAGACACAAGCAACCTTCAGAAGTCAATACTTGATCTTACGCCCCCTCAAGATAAATTACTCAGGATATTTTTCCCCCTTTCATATTAGCTCACATTCTGGAATGCCATGGGATAAAGCTAAGAGACAAGAGGGTCACAGGTTCAAGGTCAGATATAACTGATACCAATCTGTTTCCTCAAAAAAGGCTGAAACTCCACTCAGACAAATCTATCTATCTATCTATCTATCTATCTATCTATCTATCTATCTATCTATCTATCTATCTATCTATCTATCTATCTATCTATCTATCTGTCTGTCTGTCTGTCTGTCTGTCTGTCTATCTATCTATATATCTATCCTTATCCATCTATCTATCTATCTATCTGTCTGTCTGTCTTGTCTGTCTGTCTGTCTATCTATCTATCTATCTATGTATCTATGTATCTATCTATCTATCTATCTATCTATCTATCTATCTATCTATCTATCTATCTATCTATCTATCTATCTATCTATCTATCTATCCATCCATCCATCCATCCATCCATCCATCCCTCCATTCGTCCAACCATCCATCCATCTACCTATCTTACACAGGGTTGCAGGGTGGTTTATCCCAGAAGTCCTGAATCCCACAAAGGGCGAAACTTCAGCCCGGGTACTAGGACTGCACAATATATTGTTTCAGCATCAACATTATAATATGCACTTCAATAGTCACATTACAGGATGTTTAATATAAGGTGGGATTTGGAATTGACTGCACCACAGTTCAAAACACATGTGATTTGTGAATTTAAAGCATTCAGGCGCAAGAAACAATCATTTTTTTTACAGTGAAGTCGATACAGTGTGGTTTTACATTTGATTGTATTGTAAATTTCTGTGTTTGAATCTCTAGAAAAACATAAAACACTGTTTATTTCATTTACATGATATTTCACACAGATTTACACCTTTACAGAATCACCACAATCATTCAAAAACAATGAATTCTTATTCGAATCATCTGGTGAAATGTTCTATATTGCAATATCGGGATTTCATTTTTTTACAATATCGGGTAGTATTACTATCAACCGCCGCAGGGCACAATCATCCACTCACACAAACTCAAACACTACAGACAATTTACAGATGCCAATCAGCCTCAAACAAATATTCCGACTGGGCAGAAAACCAGAGGACCTTAGGGAAACCCTAAAGCACAGGTAGGTGTGTAAGCTCCACACTCCACCCAGCACAGAGCAAGAAAGTTAAAAGGTATGAGACAAAAATTCTCACTGGGGTGCTGTTAATCAGGAAAAAAGCTAAGCTTGGGGTCCCCCAGAGATGTGTTTTATTAGTAGTAACTGTAATAGCAGTCATGTAATAGAAATTATTTCCGAAGGGCCCAAAATTACTAGCGGCGCCCCTGATTCTCACGATTAAGCCGCACGTTCCTATAAAATAACTTAAAGTGATGAATAATGCATATTTTCCTGCGCACTGTTTTTGCAGGCTTTAGCTGCTCGTGTGCTAAGTCTTACTCCTACCCTGTTTCTTTTGCGTTGCAGTTGTAATTTCACCATATTTTTCCGATTAAAAAAAGGATAATGTTGATTTCTTTGATAAAAAAAAGCAATTTGCCTGCTGTCATTTAGAGGAAATAATCAGAGAATGGGCAACCTTTAAAAAGTTAAAAATCATTATCACAATCCAGACAGTGTGATCATATAGCAGCGGTGTAATTATCAGCATGATGGGAGTGTTTCTCCTAGAGACCTTTAGAGCCTCGCACAGCACAGGCATGAGAAGCCTTCATGAAGTAATCAGCACCAGACAGGTTTTTCCACAGGGAAACGCTTCAATTTTCTAACTGGCGAGTGAGAAGCGTTTGGTTTTACATTAGCAGAAATGTTTCTGTGACTGCAGGACGTTAAAGCATGGGGAGTGAGTTCTTCTCAGTCCGTCACACATAATGCTTTTTATTATGCTGTCTCCGTGAGCCAGTAATTATGGCCATACAGAGCACGCTTTCCTAACACTGGGCAAAACCGGAATACTAATCACTACCTGCTTGTTCTCTGACTCACTTGTGACATCTAGATAGGTGTGGACCTGCGTCTCTCCAGCCGCATTCCTGGCGAAACACTGGAAGATGCCGGCGTCGCCGGGCTGCAGTCTCCTGATCTGCAGTCCCATACTGGGGATGACCTTATAGCGTGGATTATTTAGTCTGCTCAGCGGCACGGCATCCTTATACCACTCCAGCTTGGGCATGGGCACACCTGCGGGGTAAAAGGCCAGAGTGGTGAGATGTAGAAAAAGACTGCTACTGTACATACATATGTATGGAATAGAGAGGAATAGAGATGACAGGAACAGGGAAATTTTAGTAGCAGATCTGACAAACACAGATAAGACAAGACTTCTTATAGGGATAAAATTAAATAACCAAAATTGCTTCCTGAAAATAAGATTCTCAGAATTTGAAGATGCAGATAAGCGACTAAAATGACTGACTGGTGACATCAGTAAAGTTTTCTTTAAGATTAACTGGATATGAAAAAATCATTCTGGAAAAGTTGTAGCTCAGCAGGTGGTCTGCTGGACTGCTAAATCAAAAAATCATTGGCTCAATTCCCAGAACTCCCGCAGCTGGGCCCCTAAACAAGGCCCTTAACCCCTCACTGCTTAGTGATGTCGCTCTAATTCTGGCATGTGGCAGAAATGGAAATATTGATCGTTGTTAAAAGAAATGTTTATTCAGTTTTATCATATCAGAATAGGGTTAATAAAATATTAAACAAAGCAAGAAACAGCTGTGGAAAGTATGATCTGCTTTCTGGTACATCAGTTACATAAAAACAGACATGCTACCGAAGCTGCGCCTCTTTACGTCGATATCTTGGTTGTTGTAGCTACGATATTTTTCGACTGCTTGATTCTGATTCGCTGATATATCCTAAATCCTGGCAGCATCATTAATCACACAGTCTGCTAGCTAGTGACCTCTGCCAGGTAATAACTTTACCATAAATTATAGTAATATATTCTAACATAAATTTTGTAGCCATTGATTTAAATATTTAAGATTAGGGTTTCAAGCGGCAGCACCGCAAAGCTTTTACTGTCCGGCCCCTCGAGCAAGGCCCTTAACCCTATCTATTTCTGAGGCTCTGCATCATGGCTGAACCGGCAATGAATTTTACAGTGCCGTAATGCCTGCGAGCAATGAGTTCCTCTTCATATTCTGCAGCAAATTTCCACGTTTGAAAAGCTTCTTTTCAGGCCGTGTGGTCTTTCACATCCATGCCAGTCAACCGGTCCTCTAATAAATGGCTGCAGAATGCTGATAACCTGGCTCATGCATTTTGAAAGTTGGCACAAAAATGTAGACTGGTTAAGGGTCCTTGAGGATCCCGCACTGGGAACTTGTGTGTAGAAAAGAATATCAAGTGGAAGCGAGATAATCAGACACAAGCCTGAGATCGCTTCTAAGAATTATTCTGGCAGCTTGAGAAGAGCTCTCAAGGGAGGCTTTAAGTGCCCTGAACGAGCTGTCGGAAAAATTCAGCTCGTATAAACTCCAGTGTACTTTAGAAAAACTCACTGGACTGTGTAACTTGTTTAACTCGATGCCGCCAATTGTCAACTGATTAAGTGTTTGTTTTATCCCGCCCCAAAAAACGGGTTAAATGCCAAGTTTTCACTTTAAGAGTTTATTAGTGAAATTGATTAATTATGTATGTGTCACTACATCCAGTGAGATCCAAAATTTGGAGCGTGTTAGTGTTTTCTACTCCTGTTTTTATTACAGAGTAAATAGATGGACATATTTACATGAACAGTTTATATCTTTGCCTTTTGCTTTAATCAATTATTCAAACTCCCTTTTGATTGAACCAATTCGTGTGTTGACTGAGCATGTGCATTCACATTTACAGCGTTTGGCAGACACCTTTATTCAGAGCAACTTACATTTATCTCCTTTATACAATTTAAGCAAATGGGGTTAAGGGCTTTGCTCAGGGGCCCAAACAGTTGGAATCTGGTGGTGCTGAAAATTAAACCCTGATCTTTCAATTAGTAGTGCAACACATTAACTACTGAGCTACCACTTTCCAACTGTAGCCACTTACAGTTATAATCTCTTTTTCTAGTTTTACACAAAAACAAAACAGGTTTTTTTAAGGTTTCTCCAGCACATTAGGCTGTTTTTTCCTACTAAGAAAGATAGATAGATAGATAGGCTGACAGACAGATGGATGGATGGATAGTTTCCCCACTAAATAGATTTTTTTGTTGACTCTAGATTACTTAATAGAAATACACTGTGAATTTCCCACTGGGATGAATAAAGTATGTATGTATGTATGTATGTATCTATCTATCTATCTATCTATCTATCTATCTATCTACATTTAACATTTATATTCTTAATGTTTATAGTGTTCATACATTTCCTAAAGTCTATCTAATGATCTATCTGTTTTAAATATTAGCACAATTTAAGCAGATGCTACTAAAATTGTGAATTTTAATGCTAATTTGCTAAGGTATAAACTGAAGTAATTTTCTAGGCAGATTCTGCAGACTGCTGTTCCTGCTTGTGAAAAACCCACTCAATAAAAGCTTTATTCAGAACCCGCTTCACAAACATGCTCTGACTATTTTGATGAGATAAGAAGTGGGCCAGCAGGTAGACTTTTTTCTCTAAGTGCATCTGATGTTGAGGGGATAATTTTTCCTGATCACCTCTGCAACTGCAGAGACTGACACCTGGATGCAACACTGAAAAATTTCATATGAACAGCTCTGACTATTGGCTGACCTTCCACTTTCTAGCTATTAAAAAAAAACTGGTGGAGAAAAAAAAAGCAAATGGAGAATAATTTTGGCAGAAAGCCAATACTATTTTCACGACCCATTTTTCCCCCCAACGTAATAATAGCTAGACTTGCCCTTACCCCTCCACGACTCATCTCTCACAGCTAATCATGACTTCTCTACTCCGTGGAAAGGCCACCATTTATCTTACGGTCAACTCAAAATGACATTCTCAGAGCTTTAATGATTTTATAAATCACTCTGAACAATTTTCCAGTTCTCAGTCAATACACGCTTTTAGATATAGGCTGAAAGCGTGCTCAGTTCACTGCAGGTCACCGGATGTTTCTCTGTGATGATAGCTTTTGGTCTTTGAGAAAGAGAAGGAAAATACATGCAGAAAATGTAGCCCATCTACAGCAGCGGTGGCCTAAACTAGTATAGACAGAGCTGGCCCAAGATATAAGCAAACTAAGTGCACTGTGGCCACCAGGGGGGCCCCAAGAGTACATGATTTTTTTTTGTTTTTAATTAAAAAAGTCCTAAAAAATCCTTCTAGTGCAGAAAATTAAAAAAAAAAAACATGAAAGAGAAAAAACAGAAAGATAAAGCAGGTTAAAAACTAAACTAGGCTATACTGTTAGCTAGTTTATTTAGCTACTTTTTTGGTTACATTACATATGCCAAGGCTTTTAAAGTGTTGAACAGCTAAGCACTCTTATCGGTTTGCTGCTGTAAGCATTAAAAATCGTAGAAGGATAGAAACATCGGCATGATGTAGGAAAAACTGCTAAAACAGAAAAAAAGAAAAACAGATTTATACGTTTGATTTGTGCGTTAGATTTATAGTGCGCGAATAATTAAGGACTGGCAATAATTAGTCGTATTGGTGGCACACAAATAAAATTCTGCTTAGCCCCCTAAAGGGTTGGGCCGTCTGTGAGTATAGGGTAGTACATTTCAGCAGTACTGACCTCGAGCCTGGCATGGAATATCCACGCTTTTCTCCACTTCTCCCATCATCTTTCTCCTGGGCTCGACTGTAAAGTAGGGAGTTTCTGCCAGCAACAAAAGAAACATAGAAAACAAAGAAAATAGATAGATAGACAGACAGATACATAGTTCAATAGACAAACAGACAGACAGACAGATAAAAAGACAGGCAAACAGACAGACAGACAGATAAATAGTTCAATAGACAGACAGCCAGTCGGATAGATAGACAGACAGAGAGACAGATAAACAGTTCGATAGACAGACAGCCAGACAGACAAATACATAGATAGATAGATAGATAGATAGATAGATAGATAGATAGATAGATAGATAGATAGATAGATAGATAGATAGATAGATAGATTTAAGTAATGAAATTAAAAAGATTTGTTACATTTTATTTATTTTAATGTTACAAAACTTCCATTGTTTTATTTTTATCATGGCACTACCCAGTTTTCCACTAATGCAAACCAGGGATGCTGAAGCTTCCCTCAGTAATAGACAGACAGACAGACGGACAGGAGTCAATTTCTGAAAAGGGAATGGAGTTTAAGGAAGTGATGTGGTTGTGCAGTGGAGTGTTAATACGGTAGATCTAAGGAGCAGATTTGAGTTGAGTTGAATTAAATGCCAGTGCAGTGCAAACAGTAGCAAGCGTAAAAAAAAAAAAAATCAACAGCGAAAAAATAACTTCATGTTTTAAAGTGAAAATGAAAAGAACATGAAAAGAAATGCTGATGTTTATGGGATATATACAGTGGATGGGGGTAAAGTTCAAACTAAAGCATTTACTCTCTATAGGGATGTGATACACTGTGGAAGATGATGGGTTATAGCCATAGGTTATAAGCAGACAGTAGATAGAAGTTTGAAGCTCGTTGGACGTTCAGCTTAACTGTGTTTTTAGAAGGAAATTCCTGTCAATTGTTGAGGTAGTTTGTGGGGAGAACAGTCTTTTTTTTTTAAACAAATGCACTCCAGCTGTTACTCCAGTACCATGTCTCTTGTATCCTAGCATACGGATCCTAAACTCTGCTATACTCTGCTCTGTTGTGCATGTTAATTAGCTCCACTATACATCTTCGCCGAAATCAACAAGGAATCTGCTTCCCTTTAATATCCTTTTTTGGTTTTTTCGAGTCTTTTTGAATCCTCCTGGATTTCTAGCCGTAGAGGACTGTAGGTTTCAAAAGCCTTACAGAGTTCATTCCTAGGGTGAAGCCTTACCGTGTCACTGGCTTTGATGGCAAAGTGCTGAAGCGGACGTTTATATTTATAAGTAGATGAATAAATGCATATTTGGGGATCTTGCGTTTTGCATGACAACCATGAAAACAGCCAGTAAGCGGCAGGCTTATGAAGGATGTCACAGTGACAGGCCACATTTATCATCTGGTGCCACCTCAATCTCTGAGACGCACCCTGCTCCAAGGCTGATTCTCAAGTAGAGACAGATATGAACAAAACTTTGCTTTCACAAGAATAATAAAGTGTGCTAACTCTTTTTCAAAAAAATGTAACTATAACTTATAACTTGTAACTATAACTCCCTGTTTGGGGTCACGTAATCTGTATATTTGGCTCAGCACCAGATTCTGACACAATCCTCCCCATTTATCCAGGTCTTGCGCCAGCTAACTCCTCTGCAGCCGAGCTAGTTTTCCACTGCGGACCAAACCCAGGTCATGGGGTAAGAGTGGGAGATCTTTCGCCACAAAAAAAGCTTTTCTTAACATTGCAAAAACTAGCTGCTGGTTCGAAGAGCATCGCTACTCTCTCTGAGTACTTTCTCTTGGCGCTTGCCTCCGATTGTGTTAAGCTGCCGTGGAGTTTGAAAGGGTTCAATAGAAACACGCCCAGTGCGATTGTTAGCTGTTGTGTCATAAGGGAGTGTTAGCTAAAATGTGTAATTTGGCAAAGAAAATGTGCAATAAAAAAGAAATAGTCAATGAAATAACTCCACAGAGTTCTGCTCAAGGTTGGAATTTCATAATAAAAAGATGTTATACCTATAATAGAAATAAAAGCTTTGGCTTCGGCTGGCTTGACGCTGCTGTCTTGCAGGGAGGCCTCACACACATACAGTCCCATGTCGGCCGTAGTGGGGTTAACAATGATCAATCTGCGACCAAAAGAGCCCACGCCACTGGCCACCTCCACACCGTTCCTCCTCCATACCAAATTCAGCTTATCCACCGGTCTGGAGAGAGAAAAACAGATAGGACATGGTGGTTAAGTAAAAAGAGTAGCAACCAGCAACAAATAACTTCTATTTCTATTTCTATTTTTGAGAGGTTCCTATAAAAAATGCTCAAGCTTTCTGTATTAGATTTAATGGGCTACAAGTGGCTTCTACTGTGTTCTGTATCTGTTGTCCACCAAAAGCAAATACACTGTGATGGACATGCAGGCCAGAGTGTTGCTCTAATGCTTTACTTACCGTGCATTAGCGACACACTCCAGCGTGACCTCGTTCACCCCTGCTACTACCGTCGTATTCCTTGGGGGGATCACGATTACTGGGGCTACCGGGTCCGCAGGAGCCTCCCAATCTATCAGTGGGAAGACACAAAGTGTAGTAGATTGTGGTAAGGACAAAACCTAAAAGCTTTCTGCTACTTTTATATTAAAAATAGATTTAATAGTATTAGTTCAATGAACCTTACTTCGAAAATCTACAAAATAAAACGAAATAAAAACATCAGTTGAATCCAAGCCACCACATGTTGACTGTCCTGCTGTGTCATGGAAATCTGCTCCAGAGCCCAAGCTGATGAGCTGTTTTATAGTCATCCTGCTTTAGAAGACAGTGTTTTGAATAATTGGTCTATTGGTGCTGTTCCTGCGCCATTGTTCAAAGGATTTGGCTACACTTCCTGCTTATTTGACTTTTAGCCTGAATTACTCTTCCATGAAAATAGTATTAATACATTTTTTAATATGAGCCAAATCCATTTGTATTCTAATTGCGTGAAAAATTAGACTAGCTCATTTTAGCAGCAAAAAAATTACATATTAAAATTGTCTCCACTATCAGGACTTTTTTTTATATAGAGAGAGCTTTTTAAAGCTAGCCGTTTAATGTCAATTTACACTAACTGTTGAGAAGCATGTGAGTGTTTGCACACCCTCAATATAATTAACGAAAGAAACAAATTAACAGTCGCTTATAATTATTTATTACTTATCTAAGGAGCGACGCTCCCCTCGACTGAGATATAATGTTTACTTATTTGTCCAAAGCATATCATTTTGCCAGACTGACTGGCCATCTGTCTTCAAATCAATCCAAACACTTGCTATTATATTTAGGTCTAAAGACATGAAGGGTCAAGGCAAAACTATAGAGTTTCTTTTTACTCAACTCTTTTTTTCGGTTGATTTTGCCGTACAGTATGTTTTTTTCTTGTTTTTAACTTTGTGATTGGTGGCAAAAGGCTTTTCTGTAAAATCTGCTTCTATTTCTTTAGCATAAAAACCGTTATAAAACATGACCTACAGCGTAACAGCTTTCTGCTAGTCATATTTCTTAACATTTCAGACCTGTACAATCTGTACAAACTATTTTACAGTGCATGGCGTCCTAATGAGTAAATCACAACATGATGAAAAAAATGGGGTCGGGCCCCTTACTGCACCCATTTCACACTATTGCTACTACTAAAACTAATCTCTGGGGGCCCCCAAAGTGTGTTAGAATTGTCCTAACTTTTCCCTTTTCCCTTTAGTGGCGCCTTTGTCTATATGTAAAAGAATCTGAAGGATATTTCAGTATCTGGCAACCCTAATGCTTGTCTTACTGCATCACATGGCGGAGTAACATACAGAAGTTCATAGGCTTTGCTAGTTTGGCTCTGATTGGCAGGTTGCTAAAGTACAGTTACTGTTATGAAATTTTTGCCAAATGATGTTGACATTTGAACAAATCAAAACAAACACGTCCTACCCTCCTACCCCAAAAAGGTCAGTGTTACCGGATTGGATTAAAGATATCCAGCCCAACTACAGTGTAAAATCCACCTGTTATATATTATATATAATAGGCGGATTATTTATTATATTATATATTATCTCCAGTCCGTTGTACAAAAAAACAGCCCACACTTTTTTAACCAGCCCGATTCATTTTTACTGGTCAAAAGAAGCCCAAACCTGCCCAATATGGCAACACCGTGAGTGCTCTTTTCTCCTAATTATTACTAGACCCGTTCCTTAATGCTTACTGGCTGCAGGAAGTCGAAAGAAAGAAAGAAAGAAAGAAAGAAAGAAAGAAAGAAAGAAAGAAAGAAAAACAAAGAAAAGGAAAAAAAGAAAGGAAAGGAAAGGAAAGGAAAAGAAAAAGAAAAGAAAGGAAAAGAAAGAAAAAAAGAAAGAAAGAAAGAAAGAAAAGAAAGGAAAGAAGAAAGAAAAGAAAAGGACAAGAAAAAAAAAAGAAAAGAAAGGAAAAGAAAGAAAGAAAGAAAGAAAGAAAAAAAGAAAAAAGGAAAAGAAAAGAAAGGAAAAGAAAGAAAGAAAGAAAGAAAGAAAGAAAGAAAGAAAAAAAAGAAAGAAAGAGTGGATAAAGTGGGTAAACACAAAAAGACAGAGAAAAAAAAAGAAAATAAAGAAATACAGAAAGACAGAAAAAAAGAAAGAAAGTAAGAAAGAAAGAAACAAAGAACGAAAGAAAACTGGACAGGAATTACTTAGTTTATGTACCCCTGTACCACCTCAAATAAACTTCAAACCTTAAAAAGAAAGTAAACATGTTAATGGGGCACATTTCCATTATAATAACAGCACAACAGTCAAAATGGACATTTGAGCTTGTTAATAAACATAAGCGCTTCCACAGACTGAACTGCAGTCATACTTAGGTCATAAGATGATGAAGGACAATTAAGTGTGTGTATTTATTATATAGACTTACGAACGGTAGGTTTTAGAATCCCCAGAAACTAAAAGAGATAAAAACTTTTGCCCCCTTGCTGTAGCTTTTTTGTTGTTGTAGTGTTCTCTCCTTTACCCTGATTAATGCCAGGATACCTGCATCGTATACTCTAGTGCTTAACTTAGAAAGTAAAAAAACAAAGAACAGATAAGACAGCATGCAATTAACTGAGTCAGAAAAAAATATACAAGATACAGAGCTGCAGGTTGTGTAAAAGCCATAACATGTTATGTTAAATCCGATTGCAGTAAAAGTAAAAAAAAGTGTTAACACAGGAAATGAGGCTCGGCATGGCTAACCTTTTCATCTGTAACTATATTTAACATTCTATAAATGAAAGCCTGGGGTGCAATAATCGGAGGAACAGAAAGCACTTGACCTGTCATAAACCTCTCTCACCGCATGAAGCTTAAACCCCTGCTTTTATTATGACTTATCTATTCCAGAGCTGAGCCAATCCGGATTTAACCGGGTTGGATAACCCGACCCTTCATATGACTCTCGAGATTTACAACAACTTAACTATGGAACTGGTAGCGCAGTGGTTAAGGTGGTGGACTGCTAACTTGAATATCGGATTTTGATCTGTTGGACCCCTGAAAAAGGTCCTTAACCACCAATTGCTCAGTTGTATAAAAGAGATATATATATAAGTCTTCTGCCAAATGCCGTGAATGTAAACTGAGCAGTGTGTCCTGGTAGTTGTTAGAACTAAGAGTTGACTAAGTTAAGTTAACTTCCTGTGTAGTCAGAAACACAAGGGACTCAAAACCGCTTGTACTGATTATCAGAGTCTCAGATTCATTTGATTAGACGGGATTCAGTGGATCCGTTGCATCCGTTGCATTTTGGTGGATTCTATGGATTTGGTGGGTGCCCTCTAGTGGAGGAACATGGAAAAGGCGGTCAAGTAATTTAACAACAACAAACTTATATTTGAAAATGAATTGGATTTTTTTTATCTCTAACTTATTCTTAAATCTATATTTAAGAATGTTTTGTACGTGTCTATTAATAGCTTTACAAAATTGATCAACTTTCACGTGTTTCCTGTTTTTCAGCTTTACCAGCATTCCTTACTTTAGTACTTCCTTTTTTTTGTCTGATATTGTTCTAGTTATTGGCTATAGATCCTCCCTTGCTGACGCTTTTTGTTGTTTCTTTGACCCCAATTTCGATTGTTAAGATAATTTCAAGACATGTCATGTTCAATTAATGCACTTTCATTACTTTTTTCATTAGATTTTATTAAAAGTAAATAAACCAAAAGAAGAAAGGATGATTTTTTTTATTTATTGATGATTGTACACTCGTCAAGCTTATGAGTCACCCTGCCTATGGACAAAACCTCTTGTAGGACACACAGGTATTATTAGAGTCTGTTTTTATTGCTTATGCCTTCTGGATGTCGCGAGGAAGCTGCTCCACAGCGGTGCCACACAAGCTCAACGATCTCAGGCCAAAGCAGAAACATCAGATACAAGATACTGTAGGCGTTTACCATAAGTTTCTATAAAAACTTTTCAGAGCCAGAACACCTATAGTGCGAGGATCCTACTAAAATTGCTGTTTGTTAATGTTCTTCTTCTTCTCCAAAATAAATCACCATTTTTGAGGGTCTAAACATTCTCAAAAACTGATGCAACTTTGCACGCAGGCCAAAAGTGGAGATAATTTACATTTGACAAGGGTTTTAAAAGTGGGTGTGGCAAAATGGCTCCTATAAATAAAATAAATATAAATAAATATAAATAGTGGCACCGCTCCAATTTTAACAAAATGCTGAGATCATGTGATGATGTTTGTCCATCCGGCACGATGAGGACCATCAAGCTTTATTCCATGGACAATTTTGAAAATTAGAATACACATACAACACATTAATACCTATGAAAAAGTCTCATGCAGTAGGAAGTCAGATATTTTCAACAGGAAGTCAGTTATTTTTGATTTTGTCACCAAATTTTGTGTTATTTTTGCCATTTCCGGGTGTTATATTTATATATGTTATATATTATATAACTCCACCTAAAGATTCAGTAAGATCAACACTAAATTTAATCAGCGTAATGTAAAGCCCTTTGTGATGTTAAATTGTGAAGATCTACAGTTTTTGTTAAAAGGCGTGTCCGTAGCGGCCTGACAAGTTTTGATGTTTTGCCATGAAACAGGAAGTTGTTATAACTCGGCCATGCAATGTCCGATCAAATATCCGAAACAGGAAGTGACATACTCAGCATCAAACCCCTCTTAAAGATTTATTAACATCAATGTCATCAATAAAAAGTGGTGGCTTAGTGGTTAAGGTGTTGAAATGCTAATTGGAAGATCAACGTTCAATTCCCAGCGCTACCAAGCTGCCACTGCTGGGCCCCTGAGCAAGGCTCTTATCCCCCAATCGGTCAGTTGTATTTGCCAAAGAAATAAACGTCGTTGTAACCCAGCCATACAATGTCAGATGTTTAACAAAAGTCCTAGACTGAACACATCTAAATGCTAATATTCTATCATAATCATAGCGCCAACTGCTGGCAACACAACTGTTGTTCAACCCTAACTAAAACATGTAAGTCCAATGTGCATTACATGTTTGGTAAGAGTCCTCTTTCTTTCTTTTTCTTTCTTTCTTTCTTTCTTTCTTTCTTCTTTCTTTCTTTCTTTCTTTCTTTCTTTTTCTTTCTTTCTTTTTTTATAGTTTTCATTTGCAACAGTACTGTTTCAAATAACTGGAGTAGCTGCATCATCTCCTTCTTCATTTTTTTTCAACCTTCCTTCCTTCTAGTAAATTCTTTACCCCTCTTGATCGATTTCTTCTGACATTTTGGAAGGTTTGTCACCAGGCTGAACAGAAACATAGCTGTTTACTTGAAAAAAATATGCAAGATGATCTGCTCCTAATCCTCGAACCCATCTGTGGCGAACAATTAACATGGAGACAATTTCTTTGTGTGCTCCAGACCGTCTGCCAATACAGCCAGATTAGTCAGACGTTAATTATTGGAGTATACAGAAAGCTTTTCCCTCAGCATGCATGTGGTGAAGCAAGAAGCAACACCAGTCAAGTGTACAAGCCTGTTTTTTAATCAGAAAGCAGGTTTTTTAATCAGCAGGAGCACGAAGGCCAGAAGCGAACTAGTACAACGCTGGAGGTTTTGTTTATCGCTGAATAATAAGTGAGAAGAGTGTTAACATTGAAAAAAAAATGACTGTATATACTCTAATCCTACGCTGCCATGGTATCATGGTATAAGTAATGGTACACTGTTTTTTTTTTTATATAAATAATATGACAGTAATTGTGTACTTCAAAGGTCAAACAGTAAGTAAGTTCTGATGTATGGCACTCAACCTCAAACTTCGCCACATGTAAAGCAAGGTTTCTTTTTTTTTTTAAAGCACAAGTAAATGTTTTCCTCATGAAAAAGGTTTCTATAAAGAACAGTAAGCTGTAGTTAAAGAAAAAGAGTCGTTGTTGTTCGGCTGTTTTTTATGTAAATATGCAGCATTTTTTCCAGGGTTCTTATAAATATTTTAGTTTTCTCATGTTTTGTTCCGTTCTTGTTCTTTTTTTTTTTTTCTTTCGAAAAGTGGTCTATTATGCATCATGTTACATTCAGCAATTGATTTGAGAAAAATCATTTTGCAGTAAAGGATCAGACATAACATCAAATTCAAACGATTAGTATTATAAACTCGGACTAACGTTAAGATGAAGACACAGACTAACGTTAACTATACAGAAGGACATCTTGGAAAATGCTAACTATAACCTGCTAACGCTAAAAACATTCTTTCCATCTCCGCCATCTGAAGCTACGCTTCCTGAACCCACAAACATGCACAGGCTAGACGAGCAGAGACAACATTACTACAATACAATAGAAAACTATAGTGCAGCTAGTAACAGCACTAAAATACCAAATATAATAATAGTCCCCGATTACACGCTGCTGCTGGAGTTAAACTAATTTGTAAAGATACACAAACCACATAAACTATGAGTTACTATCAAAACACACCAAAATCCAATCACACCATATTCCTTCTGTTATTTAAAGTTAGTTGCTCTAATACTATAAAGATAAAGTAATTAATATGTAATACTACAGTTATTACCCTTAATTTAATCTATATTACAGTATGAATTGGGGTATTTATACTATAAACTACATTTTTATTTTGTCAGAAAAGTCCCATTGTGGTACAAGAGGTTTTTTCAAGGTTTTGTGTATCACGGAACAACACAAAGTACAACACAGGAAAGAGAAACAGGGTTCATAGTAGCGATACACATTACACTGTAAAATAAACTGTGTACACAAGTGTATGTTTCTATTTTCAGGTCAAACATTGGAATTGAACATACAAAGATGCCCCCTTAAAGGGTACCACAGCATTAGCATCAAAGTGAAGTCCCTTTTTTGTATGTTTATTTAAGTGTTTCATCTTTGAAAGGCTTATCATGTGATCTATGATTGGTTTTGCCGGGCAAAAATTATTGTCTGGCATCAGAGACAATAAAACTCAATCAAATACAGGCCAATACAGTGGGATTTAAAGGGTATATTTGCTTATCATTCATTTTGGTTAATGATTTTTAAAACTAACATACTGAAATGACAAGCGATCCAAAAAAGAAACACACACACACACACACACACACACACACACACACACACACACACACACAAATACTCAAGGCTTTATGTAACCCACTGACAACAGGTGTCATTCTCTTTCACACCAGACTGCTATCTGAAAAAAGAAAATACCCAATCAAAGTTGGACTGGCTTATAGTGGCACATTTTGGCTCGACAGCCACTGGAGGTTGGCAGGGATTTGCGAGACAGTAAATTGAAACAGAAGGGCCTTAAATTGCAAAGCTGTCCTTGTTTATTTTCCTCCTAAATCAGCGTGCCGGCCTTAATTTCGACAGCGCCTAATGACTTTCCGTGAAGCGTGAAAAGGGTGATCTGATAACACTTTTAAGTGGAAGCAAACAAACCAACGGCAGAACAGCTGACAGATAACTTTAAAAATAAGACAACAGACATTAGAGCTAGGAAATATGAAGAATCTTTGAGGAGAAAGGTTCAGTCACACAATCCCAGTCAAATAAAATCAAGCAGTGTGGAAAAAAAAGCAGTGAGAGCGGTGCGTGTGTGTGTGTTTAGAGATAATGCCTGGAAAACGAATATTTGTCATTTGCCGCTTGGAGGGTTTGGGTTAAACTCTTGGATTATGTGACGCTGTGTTTGGCTGGTGGTGAGGTTTAATTCTGTCTCTGCGGTCAGTCAGCAGTCTGTTATTCCACAAGGACCAGTGATTAGAGATCTACTGAACTGCCAGGCAACTAAAAGTGCAGGAAGATTGTTGGAAAACCTGGAGAAAGAGAAATGATAATTAACGAAATCAAAAACAATGATGAAAACGGGATTGCGGATTGGCCAAACAAAAATGTAATGAAATAAATTGATTGGTGAAAATTAAACTATTTATAACAAATACAGTGGTGTCTTGACTTACAAGTTGTAACTCAAATTACTCGTATGTCAAATCGATCTTCCCCATTGAAATAAATGCCATTAATCCGTTCCGCGTCCCCAAAAAACACTGTTTTTTTTTATGTTTTAAAATAAGAAAAATAAACTTATAACTAAAGAATATTGTATAAAAACAATACAATAGGATGTACTGCAATAAACTGGTTTTAATAAGTATAATGTACAGCATTTACCTTGGAGATCAGACGACTCCACTTGCTATAGCTCTTGCTAATGTGCATGTCTGATTAGCTATCAAGTGAGACACGGGATGCTGGGCTGCTGTTACGGCGCCCACTGTTGCGTTCGCTACGCAAACTAGCTGTTGGGTGTCTAAAGCTGGCTCGTAACCCGAATTTTAGCTTGCAACTCAAAGCAAAAAATCGTAAATTAATTAACTTTTCTCAACATTATCTCTTTCCTGAACACTGTCACATCTAGTCATGGGCGGTCTCTTTGGGTAATGCTATCAGAAGTTGTATTAAAAAAGAATGATCTTCTGTTTAATCAATACAATAATGATTAACTCCTCCTCCTCCACCTTATGGCTGTCCATGTTTACTGACTGTGCATATTTCCTTTTCTGCTTAATACAAATTGGACTGTGCCAGTATTGAGATTTTTTGGCACATGACAGCCACAAATAAGACGGCCCTGAAGAAAGGCAATTTTATGACATCGGTTAAGATCGTGGAGTGTGAACAAAGCAGCACATTGATGTTTGTAGCATGTCTCGACTTGGTACACAATGATGGCGTTGTGACCGGTGATGAGAGGCTTGTGTCCATGCCGGTTGTTGTGCCAGGTACCAGGTGATTAAACCTGCGGAGGTGTTTCCCTGGGCTGGGTGGCCAACAATAGTCGGTAATTTTCTATTTTTGGAGGCACGTCATATGAAATCATGTGAACAGCACCTACTGGCCCAGACATCTATACACACCATTGGAGGTTACAGCAGGACATCAGGGGTTGATTCATAATCATTATCTGTTAGGATGCCTTGTTTCTCCCTCCACTGTCTGTCTCTGGGGAAATGTGGGCTTGCATTAGACAGACTCAATTCAATCTGTGGTGCATGTCAGCATCGCTTGGGCTTCAGGGGAATAGAAAGCAATGATAGCATGTGTTCTTACACTTATCCGGAGTGTCTTAATCTCAGTAAAGAAAATAAAAACCTTGACGCATGTGAGAGCAGACACCCACAAGCAGACCAGTCTGTGTTTATACCGACTCACTGTTGCCTTTCTTACTGCATGAGGAGCAGGAAAAGCAGCACCTATACCGGATTATCAGCGGCCAATCTGTCTGATTGGCTTCACATGTGGCTGGTAAAAGCAACAGGATGAGAGTTTAAGAAAAGCTGCGGTTTATCCTGATCGGTGGCACTTTGGCAAAAATATGCTAACCCGGCACATGGCGGATGCAGGGCACAGGATATCCAAACCAACTGCTGCTTTGGTTTGTTTTGGAAATGTAGAGCTTATCTGTATGTTTTAAAAGAGGAAGCAGAGGAGTCGAAGCGCTAGGATGATATGCTACTTAAATTTCAGCTGCTAAAAACTTTTATCAGCTGCTAAAAATACAGAAAAGGACATTTCCTAATGGCTGTTCTTGTCTGCATAGAATCCTGCAGTCTTTTGCTTTTAAAGTATCAAACATCACAATAGGAGCTATGAAGTAAAATATTAGATGCGGCTTATGAAATGCAGAGGAAGAGAGAGAGAAAGAGGGGAAGAGAGAGCGCGAGAGAGAGAGATTTCTTGTTCATGACAGTACAAAATATTACACACGGCTGCATGCCAAAAATAGTGGTAGATGTGAGGAAAAGAGAAGTGGGGTTATTTCCTGTCCTTAGATAGAGTGAGGCAGGTTCATAAAAGCCTGCTCTATTGCATGGGCTACCATATAACCTGTCAATCAACAGGTTTCTTCTTGACATTCAATACAAAGGCACAATACACAACACAGCAGCTCAGAAAACTGAAAGAGTCCTGTGATTAAATTAGCTCTAGCAATAAGAGTACCCATCTCACCTCTACTTTCTGTTCTTTAAGAGACAGGGTTTCGTATGCATTTGAAATTCCAGCGTGGGGCCAGGTGCAAAGAGCATCAACGTTCATCCTCTCTGCTATCAAGTGCGGTGCGACAGCAGGCAAAGAGAATAATAGATGAAGCACGGAAAGGATGTTAAAAACAGTGTCTCGAAAGCTGAGTTTCTCTAAGTATTTTCAGTAATGCAGAAGAGATTGCCGCAAATAATGCGGCAACCGGATATAACATCACGCGCCATATTTGTTTATTTATTCCTTTGCTAGTTACGTTTTTGCTTTTTATAGGTTAGATTTAACCGACTCTGTGTTCCTTCATCTAAAGTAAATACTACAATAAACATAATGCAGTGACACCAAAAATGTGTACTTTTGCACAAGTGTGTTCTAAAGTTCCATGATATGTCGCATAATACGATGTTACACATGTTGTCTCAGCTTTAGACATAACTACAATTAACATTTGGCTAAGACCAATTCACTGGTCTTTTCCCCACTCCATTCCGTATGAGATGGTATAACCCAGAAGACAACCAGGACAACGGAACTCGAGAAATCCTGGATTCTGCCTAATCCTTGAGAGTGGGTGTGTCATATATTTTTTAATGCTCACAAAGATTTGCTATATGGTGGTTTCTTTAAAATAAAGTAAAGTTTATTTCCTAAATAACCGTCTTAAAAAAGTGATCTATGATTGCATGCTGGTCTGTGTTTTTTTTGTAGGACATTTTTTGGAAATATTTATGCCTCTGAATGCTGAACAAAACGAAATATGTCCCTAATTAATTTTGTTATTTTAAATGTAGACGCACGGTAAGCGGGGCAACAAGCTTCTTATTTTCAGACACGTCTGTGCTGCAGCAAGATAAAAACATTTCAGTTTTTCAGAATGCGGCACTAAGGGTCATGGGACAAGACCCAACCAATTAGCGTTCTTAATATTTATTTATTAATATATTTATCTGGGCATTTCATAGCCATTATTGATGGGATAGGATAAAGAAAATTCCCAAGCCGAAATCGAACCCGGGATGCCTGCACGACAACAGGGCCACTACACCACCAGCTTCCTCACCTCTTCCATTTGCATCTGAAATCTTTTCTACACATATAAATTCTGTAGCAGCAAAAGAGCAAGGGTAAAAATCCATTGGTGCATTTCCTTAGTAATAGAGAGCTTAGGAATGACATACGCCTCCGGAGCGCAAGAAATTGCACACTTTAAAAACAGGGTAAAAACACTGTGTTTAGTGTTTTCCACTTGTTTTGTGCATGCTAGGTGAACGACCCCGTACATGTCATTCAAATGCCCTTTTGCTCAATAAATGCTGCTATGGAGTTCAGACATTCTGCCGTATAAATGGACATCAATGTAAAGAAACCTTTAGTGTGATTAGTTTAGTCCGCAGGGCCAGGATGCCAGTGGTTGGTATTTTCTTCTCTCCTCAGCGATTCTCCTCATGGACTGACACCCTCCCCTGGGTAATATTTATAGCCCTGTGTGCTTGCTACCTGTTTTTCAACTTTTACGTTCTCTCTGCCCTTAAAACCTCTTGCTACATGGGACTATTGATCATCCGTCCCATGACAGTTTATCAACACTCCGCCTTATTTTCTGTGCATGTTTAAGACACTGCAAAGACTAGAATGAAATCCCCTCAGAGAGACTAGGACCTTCAGCAACCTTTTCAGCATCTGGTGCCAATAAGTCTAAGCAATAGCTATGGGAAGGAGGCCTAAACTTTAAAGATCGCTGGCATTTCACCTGGAAAACTGCAGCTGCTGTTATGTCCGCAATTAAAGACCGTATCCACACCAGCAAGAAAACTTCTAGCCTTCCTTCTTCCTTTTTTTTTCCACTAACAGTTTGTTCATTTTTCATCACTTATCGCATTAGTTAAAAGGGCGATTAGCGCAAATACTTTCGGTAGTTTATAATTAGATTCAAACAGAGCTGCGCAGTTGTAGAGCTGTTCCTGTTATTAAAGCTTTCTGTCAAGACAAGGGAACTCTTAGTCATTAATATTACAACCAGAAGTACTTGGGTTTCAGATTCAAATTGCCACCTTCGATTGTCAATTTAAGTTCCACTCATGTACAGAGACGATTAGTAATTTCAAACCCGAAAGCAAGACAAACAAGCATGACAGCTAGCGCTCATTAATTACATACACTAGCACAAACGTGTGAAAGACCGGCGTTAAAACAGCCACGCTAACACTTTAGTAGCACCGAAACTTTGTTTTCGTTTGCGAGGAAATGCATGTTTCGCAGTTTATTCATTAGCCTTTATTCATTCAGTGTCTAATGCAAAGTCTTAATAAATGAAACTTGGCTCTGATCGGATGGAAGCAAAAGCACTCGGATTAAATCTCGATCCTGGCCGTTGAACCCGTGCCCAATAAAGAGATACAATTCACTGGAGTTGGAAAATAAACGATCCCTCGTCAGCGAGCTGTTCTGTTCCGTTTGGCTACGTAGCTCCCAAGCAATAAGCCTCACTTTATCAATCGGTGGCCTGATACGTACAGTACGGTGGCCTTGATGCTCTTCAAATAACCCCCAGATAAAATAAAGTACCTAATTTCTTTCGCCTGTAATGCAAAATCTATTCGCCGCATCTATCCTCCGAGAAGGGTTGGAAGACAGGCGACGGAATGTTACACTTCTCTACACCAATCTTCCATGTTAAGAGTTTTTTTTTTCCCTCATCCCTTTTCGTGCACTTCTCACCAGGGACATCATTACAGAGTTCCATCTTCTTGCAAAATTACTAGCCAGGCACAAGAGTGGACCGAGCTGGAAATTAAACCATACAGATAAGAGGGTAAATGGTGGGGTGAGGGAGGTGATACGGTGCAGTGCGACGAGGTGCAGTGCCGGGTGATACGGATCGGTTTTCACCTCTCAGAACTGTCTGATGGAAAGACACGACTGGACAATTTCCAGAACTTTTAACAAGTAAGATAGATTAGATTTTTTTTTTTCTAACAGAAATGATGGAACGATATTTGAATAGATTCACAACTGCTGTTTTTTTTTTTTTCTTCTAAAATAAACTAAGATTAAAAAAATAGCGAACGACAAGTCCGAGCTTGTTTTGCTGCAAGAGTGTAGTTAGCAGACTTAGTTTTGTAAATCCGTTGATAATTACAGGGTTGTGCGACAGCATTTACGGGAATGAATCCCAGCAACAGCTTAACACATTTCATTCATTTATGTGGATCAGCACAGACGCCGAAATGACTGAAATAATCTTAAAGACTTAATAAAGCAAAAGGGGGGAAAAAACCCCCACAATGCAGTTACTACAAGTGCGATGTGTGAGTTACAGTAACGTAACCGTGGTTAGATTAAATCTCTTAAACAAACGTTTTAATATCCTTGTAAGAATTAATACAGCAATTTTATATCTTTCTAGCTTCGCTTACTAAATTTTACATTTACATTTACAGCATTTGGCAGACGTCCTTTTCCAGAGCGACTTACATTTATCTCTTTATACAGCTGAGCAATTGGGGTTAAGGGCCTTGCTCGGGGGCCCAACAGTGGTAACTTGGCAGTGCTGGGACTCGAACCCCAGCGAATCTTCCAGTTAGCAATCAGACAGACAGAATTATCAAATATAACTAATCTTATGTGTTTGATTAAGTTATTATTTTAAGTTTTTTTTATAAAAAAAGGGTTACCCCAGCCCCCCTACAACACACACACACACACACACACACACACACACACACATTACAATCCTCATAAGGACCATCCACTGCTAAGGCGTTCATTTTTTTTTCGCTTTCCCTTACCAAAAATTAAACATTTCGACTCCTTTAATTTTACCTTCAGTCTTCTGCCCCAAACACACACAAACACACAACCCACCCACTCGCCCACACATTTCTATCCTTGTAAGGACCATCCACTTTTTTATGTAAAAAGGTCCTAATTTGTAAAAATAATACAAATTATAAATTACAAGAATACACAGCCCCAACACCAAGAAACCCCTCCCACCCAACACACACACACACACACACACACTACAGTATCGGTTTACAACCCTGTTTTTATCCTCTAGTATCACATTTGCACAGGAGCAAACTAATAAAGTCAGTGACCAGAGGCGAAGCTCAGAAATTGCACATGCTTTCATTTTTTTCAGTCTTACTTTCCGCCTGTGTTTCCTGACCGCATGGTGAGGGGATTCCTACAGGCAGGAGAAAGGGGTGAGAGGGGGCAGGATACAGAGCCACTGACTTTGCAAAAGGTTAACGATCCAACGTCCAGAGGGCTGCTCTCCAGAGAGCGGATTAGTAATGGAGTATAGTGCTGCTGGGTAGAGAAAAAGCCAAGTGAGAGGTTCAGGATAGTGGGCTGGTCGCTTCTCTCTCTCTTTCCCTCTCTTTCTTTTTCCCTCTCTTTCTCTCTCTTACTCACACACACACTAATAAGTTGTGTTGGACTTCCTGTGTTAATGCTAACCACACGGTTCCTACCCTAACGGGTAGCAACAAGAGACGAATCACATACGCCTAACTGGAAGAAGGGGGGGAAAAAAAAGAAGAAGAAGAAAAAAAAAGAAACAGTCCCGGCTCTTTTTATGACCACACAAGAAGATGAGAGTCAGCAGGGAAAATCTCTAAAGCTCCGCTGGGTAAATTAAAAAAGGAGAGCTGACTGTTTGTCATGAAAACTTCCATAGATTCTAAACCATCCCCTAAAATGGTTTTAAGAACAAATCCGGCTGTGGATCTGCATCTCGGATCAAAGCAGCAGCAGAAGAAGAAAGGGTCTAGCTACGTCTTCAGGATTTTCCCCCTTCCACATCCTGCAACGGCAGCCGAATTGCTGAAATGCATATCCTCTTTTTAGATGTGTCAATGGATTTTCTCGCTGCAATAAGATTAATATGCAAATGGTCTCCTAAAAACCACAAACGTCTTGATGACACAACAAAAACCTTAATATGCTATCATTAAAAAATAATTCACCTCTGTTGGCCCCAAAGCATATTCGAGCTGTCAGACGCTGCCGATGCTCTCTACAAATCCCTTTCACAAAACTCATCACAGGCTCAAGTTATCCTATAATACCGCTGTCCTTGGGACGGAACTCAAAAGCAAATACCGATATTATTACAGCAAGTGCTCGTTTATGGGTGTCACATTAACAGCCATTGTTCAGCTAAAACCACAGGCAGGATAATTCAGATAGCACGAGGAACGGCGCTCGCCAGCCTCGGAATGATGAGCCGAGCCAGGAATGATGAGAATAACAAGAAAATCAGACAACACGTACGCCGTGTACGAGCATCGGATCTTTAACTGCATCAGCATAAAAACCTGGAATTAAAAAAAATAAAAAAATCTCCATGCCCCTGGATCTGCCACAATTATACCGGAATACGAATGCGTTGGAAGAAGGAGAACTTGTGTTGATTTGATTCAGTGTACCGGCTCTGCTCTGTTACTCTGACACTAATGACATCGCTCATTATAATTACAGATAAGAGCTGCTTCCTCGCTGCTGCGGCAAACCGGATTAGACAAGAAGAGGACTCGCAAAAGCTTACCTACAACACGGAATTGGCAGTGTACCTTTGTATTATCACAGTCATAAAACAACCCCCTCCGTGCAGGCAGGTCACATACAACACGCCTCATTTCAGATTTACTACAAGGCTATTATTTCTGAACATACACAGTCTCTCTCTCGCTCTACAAAAGGAGAGGGAGTGATAGATAGATAGATAGATAGATAGATAGATAGATAGATAGATAGATAGATAGAGAGATCGAAAAAGAAAAAGCCATATACAGTAAACATAAAGAAAGTCAGACAGTTGGATCAGTTAGTCGGACTGACAGACAGACAGACATGCAGAGAGAGAGATTTATATACAGTATCCACAGAAAAAGTGAGATAGACAGACAGATAGATAGATAGATAGATAGATAGATAGATAGATAGATAGATAGATAGATAGACAGATAGATAGATAGATAGACAGATAGATAGACAGATAGACAAACAGACAGACAGATGTACAGACATACATACAAATAGACAGACCTCCAGAGAGACAGACATGCAGACAGATAGACAGACATGCAGATAAACAAATAGACACACAGACATGGCAGGAAGATAGACAGACAGACAGACAGATAGATAGATAGATAGATAGATAGATAGATAGATAGATAGATAGATAGATAGATAGATAGATAGATAAGATAGATAGATAGATAGATAGATAGAAAGATAGATAGATAGATAGATAGATTAGATAGATAGATAGATAGATAGATAGATAGATAGATAGATAGATAGATAGATAGATAGATAGAAAATAAAAGCAAATAAAAGACATTGATGTATATGCAGTCTACATTGTAAGAGAAATAGAGAAAAAGAATACTCATGTCGATACACATACACTTGAGTACCCATACTAAAGATCGAGACGGAGGAAGAGGGATAGATGTATACAGTATACACACTCGAGATGAAAGAGAAAGTGTGTGTGCGAGAGAGAGAGAGAGAGAGAGAGAGAGAGAGAAAGAGATGCCTGAATAAGAGGTAAAATGTCATGTTGTGCTTTCCAAAAAAAAAAAAAAACATTGCACATTGATGCCAGACCTCCTGCTAGCACATTACCATAAAAATGCTATAGACTGTCTGTAACACCGAGGCCTGCATACAGCTGTGTTCAGCAGCTGGAAGAACAGATACAGACACTTTACTTTAAAACGGCTACTGTCTGTTTGCTGGCATTAAATGGGACAGAGCGACAAGGACACAGCGATAACAGCACCATACGAATTCCCCAGGCACGTCTGACTACTGGGAGGACTTTTAAAGCCCGACTAGAACACACACACACTGTGAGGAACCTTGCGGCATGTGTACTACAGGGGGTTTCTAAGTAACGTTTAAATAATCTGAAGAGTCAGTATTTCCTTTTCAATACTATGGCTCCATCTCCTCAAACCCTAAGTTCCGTTCCCCCACCCCTCAAAAAATACATTTACATTTATAGCATTTGGTAGACACCCTCTTATCCAGCGCGACTTACATTTATCTCTTTTACACAACTGAGCAATTCGGGGTTAAGGGCCTTACTTAGGGGCCCAGACGTGATAAATTGGTTGTGCTTGGAATGGAAACCTGATCTTACAATTAGCAGTCCAACACCTTAACCACTGCGCTACCACTTTTCCAAATGCGAATTAGGTGTGTTTCCATCAAGTTGTTCAAGCGGATGATGCTGGTATCGATAACCTAGTACCTCGCAATAAATAAAACAAGGCACGCATAATAGAGAGGAAACAGCCGATTAGTCGCACAGGTTTTATGTTTGCAAGGTCAGAATTGATTGGTAGTAACCACTAATGCAAAAATAATGGAGACAGGAGTTCAGTAGTAACAATCGGGAAGTAATAAATATCCTAGCATCGCAGTTTTATGCATCTGTTCTTATTTGTTGCTGCTAGCAGCTACGTTATTATGAAGAAATCGGAATGATTTCATCAGCCGAAATGCTAATTAGACACGTGGGTTCAATAATGTCAGAATTTATTCTGCAAACGCATTTGCGTCTACATTTATTCGCATTAACCTTTTTTCGCCAAAAAATGAAAAAGCACCTTAAATGAGCGTAAAAACCTTTTAGCGAATTTTTCAAGCGCACGTTTCTGATGCAATACTTCAAATTGCACATTAATGTAGGATAATAGAAAAAATAGCAATTGAACCAAACTAACAGTTCGAAACTGAAGAAATATGACGTAATATTAATTAATATTTAAGAAATACATTTCTTAATGTAATCTTTTTGATTGCCCACACTAAACATTCCAACATGTTTTTCAACGACTATGAAGAAACGATGTCGCGTGAGCGATTCACGTAGCATAAACGCAAACCAGATGCAGTGGGATTTCTCATGCATTTATCAGATTTACTACAAGGCTATTATTTCTGAACATACACAGTCTCTCTCTCGCTCTACAAAAGGAGAGGGAGTGATAGATATGAGAGATAGATAGATAGATAGATAGATAGATAGATAGATAGATAGATAGATAGATAGATCCAAAAAGAAAAGCCATATACAGTAAACATAAAGAAAGTCAGACAGTTGGATCAGTTAGTCGGACTGACAGACAGACAGACAGACAGACATGCAGAGAGAGAGATTTATATACTAGATGCAGTGGGATTTCTCATGAGGAGGGTGGCGCTGATGAGAATTATGGTATAACTATAGTTTTACATCTAGATCAGGGGTCGGCAATGTGGCTTTTTCATCCTACAGCTACATTAAAATGAAATGTGTTTAAACAACCCCCCGATATGTCACACCCGCCGCCATGCAAAACATGGACACTTATATACATGTACAAATTTGTCGATCTTCAGGTCTTCTCTAATATAAATTATATAAAAAACAAACAAACATCGCTCACGCCTCAAAGACGACATCTTACAATCCTGTGTGACGTCTTATAGCCCTGATGTGGAGACGCTGTGCACTGAGGTGAAATAAATAGTAAGTAAAATAAATATTTTAATTGGCTATTATTTTGCAAATGTTCTGTTTTGATGTTCTAGTTTCTCGGAGAAACTGGCCCAAATGGTTTTTTAAGTGTTAAAGGTTGCCGACCCCTTGATCTAGATCATTAACACCCACGGCAGCTGGAGCAGTAGGGAAATAGTGAGTCAGCTCTAAAACATTAGTGTTGAGGAAGTTGATTTATGGCTTAGTTCTTAGCCTGGAGATACGTTTTATTCACAGATTTAAAGTATATCATGTTTTTTTTTTTTTATCTCATTTTTTCGCAATATGACTATAAAACCGCACCAGTTTATTTTTTTTGTATCTAATAATGTGTATACACTGATTTTATGGATTGAAAAGGTGACGATAGATCAATGCTAACTGAGGCTGGCATAGCCAGAGCTTCAGACTGAACATCAAAACAGCTTTTATTGGTCAAGAAGGCGTTTGTTAATTAATTAATTAATCACAGTTTATTTTATTAAAATGTTTATAGGCAAAGTCGATGCCCCGAAAATCAGACCGGCGAGCCGTAAAACTTTATTTTAGTTAAAAAAATCCAGCGTTTGAACCTCGTTACACTTTAAAAATAGTTACACACAACCAATTACAGTGAAAACGGTTTCTGTGCAATATGGATCCGACCTCCAGCTGATTGAAGTCTAATCGTAGGCATTAGTGTACAGTAACTATGAACCTATAATAACATGCTTATTACATTACATTACAATATTTTAACAGCGCATTTCTCATTTTTTTCGGAAATAACAAAAAATCGCCAAACACTGTAAATATTGAAATATTTGTTTGTTTTGAAATGTTGAATTATGAGTGAATGATTGATTTTTCTGGCTTTAGGTCATGTTTATTTGCAGATCTGATCTCCAGCTCCTCCCTACCGGTGCTAAATAAGTGTATTTAACAGTACTACTATACTATTTAATAATAGTATTGTAGCTAAAAAATGTATTTTTATTTTATTTCTGTTTTTCACTGTTAGATAAACACATCCTAAACTGCATACTTCTTAAAATGTTTTATAGTTTCATCGGCCCAACATGCATCTTGTTCTGAATAAAAACAGGAGATTTTTGGGGGATTTCTCAGACATAATGGATTACGTGGTGCTGGGAATCAAACCCACAGTCTTCGCATATGCAGGATGTAATGTTTAGCTGTGATGAATCACATTACAACCGCAGTACAAGATTTGTTCTAATGATGTTTTATAACCAACAGCATGTTACATTTGAGTCATATGTGGAGACACAGGAAGTGACATTGTCAAAAGAACCCTTGCTTTCTCGAATCATGCAAAACAAATGTCTGTTTATTTTTCCACCCCAATTATGCTGCCTTCCTGACTCTGAACGTGCTGTTTTCCGTTTGGTCTTTGTAGCTACAACATCAAAACCCGAATGCTGACTTTCCTATTTGCAGTCGAAGTCGCTGACCTACTTCCTTCAACAGATGTGTGACTGACAAAAGCGAGAGAGAAACCTGTAGAAAATTAAGCCAGGAATGTCTCTCTTCGTTTTCCCTGATTGCAAAGCTGCGGCTTTGTAAAACTGTGCATTTAATTATGCTGACCTTTGGTAATTTCTAGAAATCCAGGAGCCGTTGTAAAAAAATATAATCCCACGTGCAACAAAATGGCTGTGAGGGCTTGGCATCTGTGTGCAAATTGAGAGGTCCAAGCACCACGGGAGCATCCGAACATTTCAATAATTATATTATTTGCCAATCCTCCACAGTGCAATGCATTCCAACGCAGCTACAGTAGGCATAAAAAGTGAGATACTGACGGCATTAGGTGAGATGCTGCATGCATTTAACTAGTTCTGCTATAATTTACTACTAATCGCACATCAGCATCAGGTAAATTAGTTGACCAATATAAAAGCCTCTGTAGACTGAAGAAAATGAATTTTAATCAGGCAACTGCAGCTCGGTTTTAAACAGCCACATGACCACAAAAACTCTTTTAAACTGCTTTATTACTTCATGCCACCCATTAAAATAATGACCATGCTAAAGAAATGGATATACGAGCAGCAAAATGGGGACTAAGTGCAAGATAAGTCCGCTATATGTCTCAGGCTGTAAGTGTCGTAAGAGATCAAGAGGCTAGCTTGCTATAAACATGTACTAGCTTTTGAGCCAATAGACAGCTTCCTATTTGTCTGCCAGACGCACTGGTGAAGAAGTCACAGACCCAAAGAATCAGGCTAATCAAGGCATCCACAGAGGAATCGCACCAACATGGCCTTGCGAATCAGCCGCCGTCATGTCCTATCAATCTCTGCTCAAATTACGGGTGACAAGTTATCAAATCTGCGATATTACAAACTAAACACAAACCTCCCAAAGGACCTATTTGTTTAAGATATAGGCAATTAAGCAAGGCACGGCCTGTCAGGGCAGGAGTTTTCGCACCACGGTTCCAGAGCTAATTTTATCTGCCTAATGGAAAAAAAAAATTGTTAAGCAAAGGCAGGAAAAATACTCTTTTAAAACACAGGCAATAAAAAATGTAAAGGTGGAAGAGGGGTGGGTGCTTTAGAACTGATACTTTAATCATTTTGGGTCCCTCAGGTCAGCTTAAAGTGCAGGAAAGCAGCTTTTCTTTGAATATAATCTGCTGGTAGGGGGCATATAATAAAAATTTATAGGGTTGTTTATTAAATCTTAACGACACAACTCTCCAGACGGTCCAAAAATGGGGGCCTTGTCAACCCCTCCGCTTCCAACCCCGCCCTTCCTACAACTTAGTGATCCAGATGTTCCTATTTTTTAAGTCAGGGGTAGTAAATACACCCAGAATGCTTCCACTGTATAACAAAAAAAAAAAACTCCAAACCCTACAAAATCTAAAGCAAACTATTGTCTTTGTATGTTGTAGCCTCACATGATTCCTTCACTGGACCTAAGGCTGCATTTACACTGAACGTATCAAGTGACCCAATTCCGTTTTTTTCCTCAGATGTGGCACAGATAGGATATAACAGACGGTTGTATAAGCAGAAAAAAAGGCCCATCGATTCAGATCGGATTCAGGCCTCATTCGTATGTGGTAATAAATGGGATACAAACCGTTTCAGTGCATTAGCGTCTGCTGTGTAAGCAGACAGATCGGATTTTCACCTGTGGTGCATGATGTAATATATACAATGATACATACAACTTCGAACTGTATATTTTGATATTTGGTTCATTGCACCGTTCTTACTTCCTTTTCTGGTCAGTACGTCTACATTGGGTTGTTTTGCCGGGTATAGTGTAAATGTAGATATCTGATACAGGTCAGTTTTAAAAGATGATGCAAAAAAAATCTGATACAGTCACAAAATTGGAATTGGGCATGCAGACCTGCAGTGTAATTGCAGCCTAAGAGACTAATAAAACACATGGCATGAAAATGCCTCTGTGCACAAACCCCTGAGCTCCAAAACAACCTTGGGATAAACTGGAAAACCGACTGCAGCCCCAGACCTCCTCACCTCAACATTCATGTCTGATCTCACTAGTACGATTTTATCCCAACAGTCATAAAACACAATCCAGTGGAAAGACTGCTAAGAATTGTGGAGGTTTTTATAGGACCAGGAGTGAGACTAACATCTGCAATAGGATGTTTAAAAAACATGTATGGATGTGGCAGGTGTCCCAATACATGTACATTATTTGGCAGACATCCTTATCCAAAGCGACTAACATTTATCTCTTTTATACAACTAATCAATTGGGTGTTAAGGGCCTTGCTCAATGGTGGCAACTTGGTGGTGCTGGGAATCCAACCACTTGGTCCAACACCTTAACCACTGTGCCACCAGTTGCTGTTTGTTAGTTCTACACTAACCTGACCATGAAGATAAACCCAGTAAACAATTGGCTTCTTCTTGAAAATCAATACACACTTTACATGAGTATTGTAGACACACTACAATTCTTGCTATAGGTTTGTGTTGCAATTAATTTCGTCCTGCTTCAAAGTAAGGATAAGAAAAATCATTCGATTGTTTTGGGATTTGGGATTTTTTTTTTTTCATAGCGTTCACGTCTGGAACCAAAGTCTGGCGCAACCCGCGATGAATATTTCTCAAGGATGTGATTCTTTTGCGTGGGTTTAAATCTCATATGTAATTTCTAATCAGACAGCTGAGAACTCTTTTGACCCTTTTTTTGTTGCTGACTGATTCACCAATTCAGAAGAGAGAATAAAATTCAGATTTGATTATGTTTCCGTCGGTGAGGCGTGATGTGCCAGGCCACCGATGAACCCAGAATGTATTTCTTTCAGCAATTTCAAACTTACATAAGGGACCCAGGGACTGGATGCTTCATCTGTTCCTATTAACACATTCCTATTCTCAGTAGTGAAATCATCCCAAACAATGTCTTCGATTAGATTCCACACCTGGTGAGTTGCTTATAATTATATAGCTGTGCACACGCTGTGCAATTTCTGTCCGATTTCTGACTTACCGAAACTTTTACGCAATTCGTTTGTCATCGAATAACGATTAGACTCTCCCATCTAGCTATCGGATGGTCAGATGATTTTCTGGCATGTCCGAGATTTTGGTCGCCCCTGGTGAGGATATAAAAGGCAGAAATCAAGTGTAGATTCATGGACCGTTTATGAATTTTAACGTTTTTTTATCCGAAACTTTATCATTTTATAGTAAAAACTGACCCAAACCAAAACACAATAAACCGATCTTTCAGTTTTACTTCATACAGCAAGAAAGTAAATGAAAAGAGAGAAAGAACTAGAGAGAGAGAGAAAGATCTAGAGCTATCAATTCAGCCACAATAGCGGTTTTGCTCACATTTTCTGTGCTGCCTGGACATATATACATGCCAGCAACTTTCTTATTTATTCATCCATTCATTTTCTATACCCGCTTATTCCCTATTTCGGGGGTCACGGGGATCTGTTGGAGTCTATCCCAGCCATCTCTTGAAAGGATAAAAGGCAGGAGGGGTACACCCTGGACAGGTCGCCAGTCGATCACAGGGCCACACACACACACACTCACCTCTATGGGCAATTTACCCAAAGTAAACCCATGCAAGCATGGAGAGAACATGTAAACCCCACACGGAGAAGCCCCCGCCCAGGAATAGAACCCAGGCCTTTTTGCTGTGAGGCAACAGTGCTAACCACTAAGCCACTGTGCTGCCCGGCTTTCTTATTGACCTGACTTATTTACTTTTAAAATAGCCAGACAGTGTTGGGCTCTGTGTTTTTGCTGACAGCTATTGTTTGAGCAGTTAAGTCACAGCTCAATGTTTGAACCCGAGTGTAAGCAATTAAATACTGAGCTTTAGCAGTAATCGCATTGGCATAAAATCCAGATTAAAGTCGGCCTCACACCGATTTTGGCCACAATTTGGTCATCTGAGACAAATCCTAAAAATTCCTTTTATCCTATGCTATGCTTTGATGGTTAGATCGACAAGTTCAGCTGTTGCGATTAGTTTTTACCTCCGGAATTATGAAGATTTAAATTCACAGTTCCAGCATTTGACAGACGCCCCAATCCAGAACGCCTTACGCCCTCATTTTTATACAACCGAGCCATCGGAATTAAACCAAGAACCACGGGGAGCACCAAACAGGATGACGCAATTAGTGCTACCACTTTTAAACTAGCTTGGTAAGAAATTGGAAGCGGGTCTGGTGGACAGAACAGCCGAAAGAAAAACGTACCAAGTTAAAGAAGGAAAAAATGTGTTTGTATGACGTGTCGTCACTGCTGTTTGTTTGCTGCTCGCTACCATGAGAATGAATGTTATTCAACATGTCACGGATTGATGAAGCCTTCAGGCGAGTCTTCCTGCAGGTGTGCATTTTGAATGCGTTGTCACTGTTGTTCAGTCGAACATTATGGCAACTGAGATCCTGCTATGGGACATGAGGTGGGTAAAGTATCTAAAATCTGTACTTAAAAATACAAAAGTACTAAAAAGTACAAGTACTAATGGCAATATTTCCTCATGTAAGAGTAAAGTAACAGTCTTGATAGGTACTTGTGTAATAGTAAATAGGTATTCGATAAAAAACTACTCAAGTAGCTAATAACTAGTTACTTCTGATTTGATTGACGTGAAGCAAAAACCACGAATTCCAAACTAATCGGCGAGTTTTCACATCCCGTCTTCTTGAAAGTCTCTCGGTTTTGATTATATAAAACAGGTTTAAAGTAAAGTAAAGCCAATCTCAGTCCTGTGATGGACATTAACATCACATCACCTGTCATTTACCATCAAATTTCATACACACTCAGATGTTTTTCTAACAGTTAAAATCCTGTGTTGATTTTGTATGGATGGTCTACACTTTAGTCAGGTGTCAAAAAAAACTTTACTGAGGTGTCCGGATTGTTGTATAAATACAGGATTGTCCCAGTTTGTTGTCAAGTTCATTTAGTTTTGTGTTAAATGGATTTGAAAATGTGCAGGCGTTTAGAACGAACGTTTATTCATGAACGTGTGTTTGTTTGAAGGTGCATATAAGGATAATATACGGACAGTGTGGGGAAAAAGTACCCATAGATACCAAATGGTTATTAATAGGGCTTAAATAGGCATCATTTTGACACTTACAGCTCTGTGTTTTTTCAGGTTGGAGCTGGAATTCTCGCTGTTTGTTTCGCAACTATCCTTCTGTCTCTGATAACACAAACAAGTCTTCCTCTGCTTCATCTTCCAAATTATCATTGCGCGTTAAAATTAAGCAGATTTTTAAAAAAAATCTTACATTTATTACCGCTTGAAGGTAACAGAGGAACGCCAACAAATGTAGTGAAGTAAAAGTAAAGTTTTTTTTAAATAAAAATGTACAAAAGTAAATGTAATTCGTTACTACCCACATCTGCATAGGACCACTGAAAATTTGCACAATGGAAACCCGGCTTAACTTAAGCTGGAATCAGAGTTTATCATGTTGCATCATCTACATTGCCTTCTGTCTAGTAATTTGTATCATCCGTTATACCTGCTCATCTTATACCCCGTATACCCTTTTTACTATTAATGATACTATCGCTCTTGGTATTCCCAGCCCCACCAAGTCATCACTGCTGGGCCCCTGAACAAGGCCCTTAAGCCCTAATTGCTTAGTCGTTTTGTCGCTTTGGATAAAGGTGTCTGCCAAATGCTGCAAATGTAATGTAATGTAAATGTATTTCCTGCATTTGGTGTTTTCAGTATTGCTAACACTGTGACCCATATTAGTGGAAGCTTCCTATGTCATTACTATCAGCTGCTGAAAGTGAATCAGTGAGACTTGGTCGAATGACAAATTTGTCAATTTTTTTGCTCAATCAGGGAATCATGGATATAATTAGCTAATGCAATATGACGGCCTCCTTAATGCTTACTGCTCAAAACTTTTAAAAATAAGAAGGGACCCCTCGCTAAGGCTTCCTTGTGGGTTGGGACCCCCCTGTTGGGAAACGCTGGGTTAGAAATCAATAGGGGATTTTTTCCCGCAACAGCCAGCTATGTTTTTTAAGTAGTTGATGATGATTTGAAAGAATGAAACAGACCCAAGCAGACCCATTGCCTTCAAATGAGATCATTAGTAACGACAAATAATGACTGCGCTGGTTAGTCAAAGCCTATTTCCTCTTGAAATAAATCAAGCTGCCTGGTTGTTAAAAACCCTCTAAAAATGCCAGAAAGGAAAAGGAAATTTAGGTATATGTGAAGGTTTCTGCAACCTCCACACATTTACTCCACACAAAAAGACATTTACCCTCAGAACGAAATGCCATAGAGTCTTCATACGCCTCCCCTCACGTTTCCCAGAGACAGATTCAGGAGAAAAGCCGTCAAGCATCTAATGACAACATCCCAAGCGCCATCAATTAGGCCCGTCCGATCAGACAGCGTCTGGGATTTTTTTTTTTTTTTTTTTTACCTGAGTTGACCTTTTTCCAGCCCAAAGGCGACTCATAATGCAGGGAGAACCGAATGAGGTTTCTAGTTCGACAGCTCCAAATGAGATCTATGTCATCCATGACAAAAGATTGTTTGCAGGCAGACAATAATTCACTGGTGATTGGCTGGATGGACAATCACCCTGAAGAAATTGCTTTTTAAAAATACTAAAAGGACACACATTTTTTTTTTTTAACTTGTTTTTTGTCTTTGAAAAGTGTTAGAAGTTTAGGAATGGTTTGGTAGGCACATACTAGTGCTAGAGTGTGTAATTCGATTGACAGTTTGGCTTGATGTTAAGAGTTTTGAATAAGCATTACTTTGAGATGCAGTTTCAAAGAAGAAGAGGCATCATTTCGACAGCTGATTCATTCCACACACGTCTGGCTTTCAGGTGAACGGTAGGTAATACTTATTAAAACGCCAAGTTATGAGGCCAAGTTTGACATTTAAATGCAACTTTTTATAACATTTTGTTTCATGTGCCAGTGTCTCGGTCCCTCCACGTGTGCATCATATTTCGACAGATGTTTTCATTTGCATTGCATTTTTAAAAATGCGGTTATTTTGTAGTGATGCCACAAACAAGACCTGCTTAATGCTCCTCCATTTTTGTGCTCTGCGCTATTCATCAGGTTACAATAGGAATGTATGACAGACCGGTTGGATATCTGAATAAGAGCGAGTCCAGAATAGCACCTACGCGCAAACGTGAAAATGGGACACTGTGACATCAAACGTCATGTTATTTCACTTTTTTCCCCGGAGGCAAGAAAATGGAATTTGCACCTGTTTTGTTGTGTTTATGTTGTGCGTTGAATGTCTTCGTCAGGTCACACCTCAAAGTGGTGCTTAATGGCTTATTCCACATCTTAATAGGAACGCCCCCCCCCCCCCCCCCCTCCCACCCCCCCCCCCCCCCCCCCCCCACCCCCACCCCCCCCCCCCCCCAAAAAAAAAATTCCACACAAATGTTTCTGTGTTTAATGTAAATGGTGACATTAAACATATTCTGATTATGGAGACGCCTCGTGTGCCTTCGTATAGGCATAACAAAATAAGCTTTAACCATTAAAAGTCTGTTTAAATGAAAAACAAACCTCTCACACACTAAGGCCCAATCACAATTCTATTTTAGACCCCTACTCGAGTCCTGGTTTCTACATAACATGGAACTAACCTTAGTGACAGAAACACATCCTCTTCCTTTTTATTGGAATTGAATTAAATACGCTTGGTCTTGTACCAAGTCGAGATTCATTGCTGTAGAGGTATCGCCTAGGGGACGTATCCCGCCTAGGGGATGTTCCAAACCTGAAAATTGTTCCACTGTTCATATGTTATTCCCTGGTACATGATTGAGTATAGATGAATTTTACTTCTTTCTTTTACCTTGAGGAAACCCAGACAAAGAACAGCTCACAAAATCTCACAAATGCCTTACGAAATAAACGTACGTGAGTGCAGTATGGAGCTCCTGTTCATAGGAAGAAATCGAAGGGTTGAACATTTTACATGACATACGGAAAATAAAAATAGTTTTTTTTCAAGAAAGAACCAGAATCACACCACACACACCAATGATTATCCTAAACACCAATAAGCAATGGATTCATTTTTTTTTTCAATTTTTAGCTCCACCTACAAATATTTATCACTGACCAGAAAATCAGAAATAAAACCACTCATTAATCAAATCACCAACAAACTTTTGAGACTTTGTTAGGAAAAATCGGGACTCAGACACTTCCTGCCACTTGCCTGTAAGAAATGGGTGCCAGTGAGGAGTTCCAAATTTATTCCTTCACCATATTCCTCCATCACAATTCAGTCATCTGTAGATACCTTTCTTTCTCCATCTGTATTTCTCTGCTGTCTAACTCTTTTACCCCTTGAGCGCTGCTCTCAAAGACAGAACCGAGAAAAGCACCAGAAATAGCAGCATAAAAAAACCCCAGGCAACAGCAATGAAGTGATAATAAGGCACTGCCGGTCGATTGCGGTGTCTGAGATTCCTCTACAGCTACAGTTGAAGAAGCGATACAACAAACTCCCTCGCTTCTTTGCTTACCTGCAACATTCAGGTAAATGGATGGACTCGTCTTGTTCTCGCCATTCCTCTCGTTGACAGCCTGGACGTAGTACCTCCCGGTGTCCGCCGCAGCTGTGGACAACACTACCAGCTGGTTCTCCATGGTGATAGCTCTGCAGACAAAGAGAAGAAATTAAGGATAGTGCCTCACCGTTGTAACACTCTACTGACAATTAAATTTCTGCGCTGATGGATTTCACACGTGCTAAGTATTGATAGCATTTCAATTAGCATCCCAGTGGTGTGTATTGAGCTCCATTAACGTATAGACGCAAGGCTTTACTAAGAAGCATCCAGCATAGAGGAATTTCATGGACCCTGCACTCCTTCGATGTATCTGATCCCTCATTCTGACATAAGTAGAGAATCAATGAGCTAAAAGGGGTCATTAGTGGCAGAAATGGTGCACTTTGCAAGTATTAACCTGCAGGATAGACTCCCCAGCTCTCTGGCTCAGTCAGTGAAACATGGACAGAACCAAGTTCAGAGAAAAAAATTGAAGTGGACTTAGCGATGCTATAAAAATCAAAGAGTAAAAGCTTTCAGATTGGGATTAGATTTTTGCAAGATAAAAAAGTAATATTCCTAGTGATCAAGTCTAGTCTACAAAATGTGAGCAAGAGTTCACAAAAGTGCTTCACACACAGAATATCTAAGTGGATTTCTACAGAGTTGAAGTCTTAAAAACTTATGACTTTAGATCATCAAGTGGGTATTAGTCTTTTGAGAAAGAACCAAATTTGTCTTACAAAGTCCACAGATCTTTTAATACTGCACCACTACACAAAGGCAAAAAAGTTCAGTTTTTGTTTTAACAGATAAAAGAAATGCATTTCTTTTCTTTCCTTGTCGAAGTCCGTTTTTTTTTGCCTCCTTCACTACTCTTATCCTGATTAATTGATAACATCCTCAATCACACATGAATGGGGCTTCAGAGAACTCTTTGTGATGAGGCTGGAGACACAGCACCACTCGCCTGAAACGTATGATTAGCTCTTGGGACCTGGAGCTCCTTCGTGTCTACACTTTCAGGAACAAAGACAGCGGTCATTATCCATTTTTGAGACAGATCTCCAAACGAGAAAGTCGTGTCAGTAAGACATTTGCAGCTAGGAATGATAAAAAAACAGCCTCTCTGACGGAGGCCTGTGGGACTAGCCGTGTGTCTGAGGGAACGATGATTGTGTAATTAGAGTCTTTCGCAGGTCTGCTAAGTGCCTTTTTGTGGTGTTCTATGATTAAGTGAAGATTGCCATGAAGCAATCTATCAAAAGCTGTGAGGCCAATTAAGAATGTCGTATTGTCTGATCCCAGCTGATGGTGCAAAAGTGTCCAATGCCGCACTCCTCAAATGATAGGGGCAGCAGGAGCCGCAGCATTAAAAGGTCACAGGGTTCTGCCTTGATAGTGTCAATTAGAAAATAGTCACAGAAGAAAAAAAACAGTTCATCAAGCATAGAGACCCCACAGATGCAAGGCTTTAAACTGCTTTACCTTAATGACAATATAAAGATATACTGGAACATATGTAAACAATAGAAACCAGGTAAATGCTTTCCTTCCGATATTATATGTATATATATATATATATATATATATATATATATATATATATATATATATAGGGAATGAAAGCATTTACCTGGTTTCTATTGTTTGAAAGAAATCAATGGAGCAGAATATATAGTGATTTTATGATTAGTCGAGATAGTTTCATTACAATTCTGCAGATAAATAGCCCCGGCCAGGGGTTCAGTAAACAGCACAATGGGAGAGATAATGGCTAGCCTTGTTTTGTATCCCAGAGGGACGCATGCCTGTTTGATTGTAGCCCACAACCTATTACACATGCAGCTTGGAAGCCATGTAAAATGTTAATCCACTTAGGAAAGGTGCCCAGGTATTATAAATATTCAAGGAATAAAAACGTCCACTTTGATTTGTAAAAAAATCTCTCTCTCTCTCTCTCTCTTTCTCCCTCTTAATGTCTCTCTCAATGTCTCTCTCTGTCACTCTCATTATTCGGTCTCTCTCTGTCTCTCTTGGTATCTCGCTCTATCTCTGTCTCTCTTGGTCTCTCTCTCTTTCTCTTTCTCTCTCTCTCTCTCTGTCTATCTTTCTGTCCGACCATCTCCGCAAGGCCTTTATCGAGGCAGTCATCTCTAAAAGGAAAGGACACCCCAACAGGTTAAAATCTTTAAGAAATGAATTTATTCTGATAGGTCATATATCATAAAAATCTACACTGATAGTTTTTTGTGTTAAAAAACCACACAAACACTTTGGCATGATTTCAAATCGGGAGTCTCTCTGGAGGCATATTATTTATAGCGTTTACCTGATGTTCCAGTGGACTATTTGTATGCAGTTGATTATAGTAAGCAGGGCTGGTCGGAAGCAATAATGCATTATGAAGCCCCTCTATAATACTGTGAACCGTGAATGTTGCCGTCAGGCCCATAGCGTAATTCTCCTGAGCGTTGGACACCCACTCCCGAGAAATTACATTAATCACCATGGCGGGTGCATGCTTTCAGAAAGCCGCTTCGGAGAATATTTGTTTTCATTTACCTCCATAAATTACGCTCTTAAAATAGACTTACTGCTCTGAGATGTATGATATAGTAATTAAAATGTCAACACAGTCATATTGTGCTCCTGTTTCTACTAAGAAGCCAGAGCGGTCCCTCCTTAAATTTTGATTTATGATGCTTTTAGGCTCGGGGTAAACCAGCCACATTTTCTGAATGAGGAGAAAGCACACTGGGACCTTGAAGAAGCGAGATAAGAGTCGACGATGTGCTGAGAGGTGTACCACCCAGAAACGTGTCAGGGGAATGAGAAGAAGAGATGCTCACTACACTTTCTCTATCTCGAACTGAACAACAGATCAGAGCATGGTGTGGAGAAGAAAACCGATTCTCAATACTGAGGGAAATCGTTCATGTCTATATTATTATGTACCATATAGCACTGTTTTGTGTGGATCCGTCTATAAGTCATGTGAGACAGATGTATGGAAAAGAGTCACAGAAATACAGCACAACACCGGCCCTCCACTTCCTACTTGCTGTAGCCTTAGGGACAAACTACAGTATTAAATGGTCAGTGTGAAAGGAAACAGTTCCTGTTTGGAGGTCCGGAAGTGTGCAGATGACCACAAATGCATTTACATCTCTTTTACTTGGCAGACACCTTTGTTTGTCAGAACAACTTACTGTGTATTTATCTTTGCTCAGAAGGCCTGGCATTGGCAGCTAAGTGGTGCTGGAAATTGAACCCAGAATCTTTCGAACAGCAGTCCAGCACCTTAACCACTGAGCTACCACCTCAACTTTTTTTCCCACAAAAACAAGCACTCATAGCCACCTGACTGCTTTTATATCAGCCCTGACCGTAGCATTTTCCCACTCAATCCTAAAAGAAAAACTCTCATCTGTCCCTGCCACAAGCCTCCTGTATTGAATCTTTGTTCTTTTAACAAAAGCACCAAGGCTAGCCTCTAATCTTGGGAACATCATACCAGTTTAAAGTGGATCCTTAAATGGTTGCATTACACAGAGCTTGGAATAAGAAAGATATTTGGAGATGCAGAGCAGCCACAGATGGTCGTGTTTGACTTGTCTGCTTTCTCAGCATGCTCTCCAGCATTGTAAATTCGCATTGCATAAAACACCGCGGTTCAGTAGGGCACCGGGCTAGAGCTTAGAAAATCGATGGTTCCATTGCAGTCAGTCCAAAGTTCCCCATCCAGGCCATATTAAAGCATTTCTAAGGCAACGTGTGAAATCAATTAGAAGCAGAAGGCTGCTATATATATACCATCTGATAAATCATAGCCAGCACTGTACAAGTCTAGATAACCCTGTAGACTTGCCCCTCTCATGACACAGATACAGAACATTTTGAATAATCCATATGTATCCTAAAAAAGAATGTGGACTGCTTTCAGAAGGTCAGATAAGATGTAATAATCAAAATGAGAAGGTATGGTATATATTGTATACAATAAACCGCTGTGTCGGCAAGGCAGGGGTTGTTTTGTAGATGTTGTTATTTTATGTTGTATAGCTTCTATAGTGACCTAAAAAGTAGATACATACAGAAACAAAGCATGGACTTCACAAAACCCCTACAGGTGTGCTATGGTTTGGGGCACCAAGACAATTTCAATTTCATAATTTGTGACTAAAGGAATTCATAGATCGAAGTCCAGCACATTCCACATCCCATTAGATCTGCAGAATTTGGAGGCGTAAATACCACCTTATACCATTGCTGGAGCAGAAAAAAGTCATCCTACTGAAAAAAAATACCAACAAGGTGGGTTTGGTTTTCAGTTATATGTGAATTCCAAGACTGAAGTTTCTCCAGAAGAACATTACTTAAATCCGTACACTATCTCTGCTGGCTTTTCCCCTTTGTAGTGCCATCTCTTCTCCCGATATGCAACACACACACACACACACATACACTGCCTGCACTTGATGTAAAAGCAGGTGATTCATCAGACCTGGCCTGCTTCTTTTATTGCTCATGTTTTATGTGACGATCACATGCCTATTGTTGAAGCTTTCACTGGTGTACTTGTTCACTCTGTTTAATTAGCTAGATACACTGTATTGTGTTTTCTGATGTTTTTCTATTAGTCATTATTTTCTGTATTGTACATAGCACACACACTGTTGCAACCTCAGTTGTCCTGCCAACAAACTGCTGGCTGAAGGTCTGCATATGGCACACTCAGCTAATAAACTTCAGGAGTTTTAAAGTCATCCTCTGATTGGTTGAAGTGTACATGATTTCCATAAGACGTGTGTGTCACGTTGTTAAAAAAACCAACAACGCTAAAGCCAAAGCAGTAAGATTTACTGGTTGCATACTGGTCTGCTATTGTGGGGGTATTACCCATCCCCAAACATAATTCGGCACAAAACAAAACATCACAGGTTGCATTATCTGTCAGTCACACGCCCTCTTGGGCGGGCCTTAGTCATTCAAAGCAGCCAAGGATACACGAGGCTAAGTGGATGCTGCTGGTTTACTGGTTGTCCTTCCTTGAAAGACTTTAAGCAGGTACTAATCATTTAATACCACCTTACAAGATTTATACATGCCACTATTTGCCAATTTGCCCCTTAGATTCTTATGCTTGCCCATGTGACTATCAACAGAAAACTAACCTTTCATTGCTGAAATTTGCATTTCGGTAATTCATGTCCACATTGCATACTTAACACATTGTTTGTTTTATTTGCAACAAAAGTTATTTCATAAATTGTTGTTTACATATTGTGTTGTTACTCTTTTTTTCTCTGTGGCCCTCATCATGTATGTCACTGGCTGCTTGGAGAATTCCCAGAGTAACAGTTTTCAAAATCTTTCAAGCCCTGAGTTTTCCCTTTCTTTCTAATTTATCTTACCTTTTGACAGATGCCATAAAAATAATTTATTAATTTTGCCTCTCATTATTTTTTTTATTGTTTTGTCTGATTTAAATGTACGTATGTCTTCATAGGTTTGCACAGATTCTACACAACCAAAAGTAACCCAAAAACAACCAAATAGCATCTTCCGTTAGCATGCTAGCCCACATTTGATAGAATTAGTTTTTTCAATAAAGACAAGTTAAATTAGAGTTGGGATTTGGTTAAACCAGAAACTTAGCCGAACGTATGGCCTTGTGGTTTGTACTTCATAAACATCTAAAGCTAACTTCTGGCCACTTTTTAAAAAAAATGAGGAAAAGAAAGCCTATATTATATTAAAAATTTCCCCAAATTTCCCCAATTTGAGATGTATAAAGGTTCTTATCTTAATATCAGACAATCAAATAGTAAAGAAAGGAAGAAGATGACAGGGAAGAACAGTGTAATAAAAGTGGGAACATTTTAATACTTTTATATATATCTGAAGAGTTTTTTTTTTCTATTCTGGACCACGAGTGCTTCATTAATGTTACAGGGTAAAAGTCGTATTGAACTACTGTAGCAACCTTATCCACTGAGCTGAAAAGTGAAAAAAGCTTTCCTTACAATACCTCTCTACAGTGTGAGCGAGTATACATTTCCACCTGGAACTTTCGAATGACATCAAAAGGCTTTTTTCTGCTCCAAACACCAAAAAGAAGGTGTACAAGCAGCAATCTTCAGTAAGATGACATTTTAAAAAATAGGTTTCTTTCTCCATGAGGGTAAAACTGAAAAAAAAAAACAGACCACTGATGCTTTGAAGTCATTCACCCTTCTTTTTCATGGGGTTGCAACGAAGACTGGAACAACCTAACTGAATCTTCGCACTCTCTTTATTTTACAAGACCTTCTCTTCAATATCACAATCTCTGAATTCTGACCTCTGGCAAAGCCTGGATTGATGTGACTGCAGTCTCAACCCAAAATCAAGAACTTTGTTGCAAAAGAAGCTGGCTATAATACGGGCTGCTTCAGAACAACTGCACCAATAGGTTCAGGAACACATGCACATACTTTGAGGTCACTCTTAGATCAAACGATCATCTGTCTTGTTCCAGGTAGACATCATGGTAATACACATTGCTTGAGGAGGTTCAAACTGACCAGACAGAGTTGTAGGCGATTCTAGTCTTCCTAAGTCCTCAAGGAGCTTTATTGTCATTTCAGCCATGTATAGCAGATGCAGTACAAAGTGAAATGAGATAACATTTCTCCAGGACCCCCTGGTGCTACACAAACCACAGAATTTTACAATGTGAACACAGCAGCAACTTGATTTGGTCTTCCCGGCTCCCTGATTACTTATCAAACAGGTGCCAAATCAGTTAGTGATCAGGAAGTCTTGGCCAGTAAATAGGGGTCTCCTTTATGTTCAAGTTCAAGGAGCTTTATTGTCATTTCAACCATATATAGCAGAATGCAGTACACAGTAAAATGAAATAACGTTTCTCCAGGACCCCCTGAAACAACAGGACCCCCACAAAACAACAAAGAGCCACTAAACAGGATAGACATTAAATGCATGTGTGCAACCCAGTGCAGAAACAGACAGTGCAATAAACAATACAAACATTACAAAGACAGTGCAACAAAGACAATAGAGAACGGAACATAACGCAATAGATGTTTTGTTAAAGAACCTTAAACCTTCACGCGAGTTACAATCACACAGTGAGAACTATCAAAGCCACTATTTCAGAGAATCGCCAATGCCCATGCTAAATATCTGGGGCTGTTGGCAATTCAAAATCCTGCAACGTAAATGAGTTCTGACCTACAGCCAATAAGATAGCAAGATACAAGGCAGCCAGAAAATTGGGTGGAGGTAACAGTAGAGGCACTGGCCGTCTTCAAGAGACGTTTAAAAACCCACCTTTTCTTGACATAAAAAAATTCCATGCTACTTTTTCAACAGTTTTTGTTGTTGTTACACTGATTTGTGAACTATTGTACCAGTATTGAGCTGTTTAATGATGTGACTCAGAGCACTTTTGTACATCGCTCTGGACAAGAGCGTCTGCTAAATGCTGTAAATGTAAATGTATGTAGGTTTTATTAAACACAATAACTTCCTTATTTGCTGCAAAATCAACGTACAGACCATTTGCATCACAACCTTTTTTTTCATAGGATTTTCCAGTCTAGCAATTTCTCACATGCGTTTAATTGTGAAGTATAGTTTACTGAGCAGTAAGACAGAGTCGTTGGTGATTCTTCCTGTTGTAAACCTCCTGACACAGATCTATTGTGCAATGTAAACACAGCAGCAATTAAATCAACCCCTGATAGTAGTACAGTGGAAAAACAATGGTTATTCAATGACTTTAAAAATCCTGCAGTGTGAACTTGACATTAAAGACTGACCGCCGACTGCATTTAAAACTTTACTGCATGCTTTCCTTTATTTGCTTACTTTATCCAGACAGACTTAAACTTTAAACTCATTTTTTATCACACTGAATAGTTGGGGCTTAAGGGCCTTGCACGAGGGGCCAATGGTGGCAGTTTAGTGGTGTGGGGAATTGATCCCATGTTTTTTTTTTAATTAGCAGACCAACACGCTTACCACTGAGCTTTATGAGACTTAAAGCCTACCGCCAGAAAGCCTTGTTGGAGACCAAGATTTGGTGATTAAGTCTCCTGAATTTTGTAAACACAGGGATATGGATAGTAACCAGTCCTTTTTACCTATATAATTACTTTCTCCTGCTTGTAAAGCCAGTTTTATTACATGATTCCAGTCCTCGTTTAGGTTGAAAGATATCTCTTGTCACATAAAACAAGACCACCGCTTTAAATTCTTCTGAATTTTATAACACACAAGATCCTGTTACGGTAGACAAGCGATTAATCCTGGATTTAATCATCAATCCGTACTTGTCAAGAAAACATATAGATGTGTTATGTCTAGAAAAAAAACCTTAATGAAAAAGACAATGCGGAATTCAAAGTGAGCTTGAGCTAATTCACATTATGTCTATTAGTATGAAATGTACTTTATAAGATGCCAGGCATGTACTGTAGGCTAGGAAAGTCCAGATTTTTAGGAAATAAAAAATAAACAGGGTAGTGAGAGAAGTGATGGTTAAGTAACTGCTAATTGGAAGATCGGAAGGTTCGATTCCCAGTACCACCAGTTTGCCACTGCTGGCCCCTGAGCAAGGCCCTTAACCCCCATTGCTTAGCTGTATAAAAGTGATAAGTGAGTGCAGCAACAAAAATTGTATTAAAGCTACCAACAAACCTGCTTCTAAGACAAGTGCTGTAATAAATATATATTAATTTTTAAAAATCTATATGTTTATTATATAATATAGTATTTATTTAATTCGATTTAATTTAGTAAATCTAAAAAAAAACACATTTTATATAAAAGCAGGAAGTCATTAGTTACATTTATTTTCCCCCCAAAAAAGTTCTAGGCATTAACAAACAAGTGATTGATGTTATTAAGAATTATTATTATTATTATTATTATTATTTTTATACTAGTATAAGTTTTATACTAACCCTTATTTACACAGTGAAATTAGTGTACAGCCAAAATTAATTTATATGATTGAATTTCTATCTTTGTCTGTAGATTCATTTCACTCAGCACACTGAGACAAACCAATATTTAATAACGATTCTGGTTATAATTTTTTAGCTTGATTTATTAATCCTTATTTATTGTCATTAAGGCTTAATTTCAGGTATTCGATGATTCATTTATTTTTCATTTTAAAACGATAGCTTTTTCATTTTTCTTTTAGCATTTCATGCCATTTATCATGTAAAAGTAACAAAATAATCAATCTTAGGTACTGGTTGTACAGCGCTTTTTTCGCTATCATCATTTAGTCCAGTGTTTTTCATACTGGAGGGTGTGACCTCTCTGGGAGTGAGGGGTAAGGGGTGGGTGGACAGAGTTATAATATGGGGGGTGTGATTTTTACAGGGATTTTAAAGAGATAAATGGCCCATATATATATATACGCCATGCTGCGCCACACCGGCCGGCAGTGTCCAGAGAGCAGGTTCCGCTCTTTCTCTAGCCGTGACGCTCTGCTCAACCAAGTGCCTATGGCCCATACGAACGCTTTACTTACTCATCCACCGCTCATATTTAACAGACAAGCAAAAATTTTTTGTTCTGCAAATGGGGCCACAGCGGAAAAAGTTTGGGAATCACTAGTTTTAATCAATGGTTTTAAAATATCACAGCAGCTCTAAGATTATTCATATATTCATTCATTTATTCATCTTCTATACCCGCTTATTCCCTAATTCAGGGTCCCAGGGATCTGCTGGAGCCTATCCATCCCAGCCATGTCTAAAAGGGCGAAAGACAGGTTGGCACACCCTGGACAGGTCGCTACGGGCAAATTAGAATCACCAATCAATCTAACATACATGTTTTTGGACTGTGGGAGGAAACCGGAGAACCCGGAGTAAACCCACACAAACACAGGGAGAACAAGGACATTGAAGCCCTTTTGTCCACAGAACACCACCGATTTCTTCAAACAGTGATGAAAATTGTACAGTGTAAACATAGCTCAGAGGGCAGCATGGCATCTAAAAAACCCCTGCTCATACCCCCTCCCCCTTTCCAACTCACACTTATACACTTTCAATTACTCCACAAACACATTACAGCAGCAATCACTGGCAGACACTGCCTGAAGCATTCAGGGGTAAAAGTTTACGAGTTGGACAGAGAAGACATGCCTTCCTTCCCCCCCCTTGATGAAAATGACAGCCTGTCTGCCAATCCATCCAGCCGTAATGCTAGACTGTCAGTCAGTATTCAGACGTGGGTGAATTGGGATATAGACTACAATGATGAGATGTGAAAAGTTTTACTAGCTCAGACCTACAACTGGTGAAATTGTGTTGATGACATCCATGAATCCTCCAAACCTGGAAATGGTACATGTGGCCATGGATGAAGTCGATGTCATAACACAACAAAGGCAGATGTTAATCACTATTGAACGCTATTCTCTTTCATGATTTGGGTTTTGGAGATCTAGCCTGATACCTATATATCTCCTTTTTACTATTCCGGCTGCTGGAATCCTGACTATCGACTGAATATCTCACTGCTATTCAATCAGTCCTTTATGTTTCTGCAGCAGAAAATTAAATTACTAAAAGAAAAATGTGTCATGGTGGCCTGAGAGTGACAAGGGTTGCATTCTTAGTGTTGAAGTAGAATATACAGGAATGTGTTTTTCGAGGTTGAGAGGGTTTTTCTTCCGAAAGGTTCCCAATAGGTTCACATTTTTATAGAAAACTGGACACTGAGACGTATTGAGAACCCAAAGTGCAGTGTATTTTCAAGATGACAAACAAACATGACGTAACTTGACTCAGCAGCAGTGGTATACAAGCAACAATCCACAAACCCACAAGGCTACAAAGCGGCTATATACACTCGAAACTCAAACAAGACTAACAACAAACACCGGCAAACAATAAGGAACACATGACCAAATTAACAAATGAAAACATGACACAAGGACAGGGAAATCATGTGATAGGAACACATGAGGAACAAGGATCACATGATAATGACAAACCAGGAAGTAAACAAAGGACAGTAACAATAAACAATAAACACAACTTATAATAAAGAGCACAAAAAACATAATATAAACATAAGCAATAAACAATAAAGATAAAAAAGGAGCATGAACCTTACAGATACTTACTGTATGTGAAGAACCCCAGAATTCCATATCAAATTAAACACATGCCAAAAAGATGCTTTAAAAAAACAAAACAACAACCCACGACATTCTATAAATACTCGTAATGATGCAGTGAAAAAAGATTAATATAATAACTGTTTTATTGCAAGTTGTTGATGAGTTGTGGAAAATAAATAAATAAATAAAAAACTAATTACCAAACTAATTTCAACTGCTTTTACCATTTACGGAAAAAAAAAGTCGCTTCTATTCTTTCTTTCTTTCTTTTTTTTAAGTGCTCTTTGTTTATCCTTCTTAGTATTAAACCAATTAAAAGGAAAAGCGTAAAAGAGGAACGCAAAACAACAACACGAGCAAGGGATCATTAGTGAATAGGATAAACATACACTTTCGCTATACACACACACACACACACACACACACACACACACACATACATTTTGTTTACTTATTTCAACACCCTTACTCTTCTTCAATACATAGTCTTGTTTTCCCCCTCATTTTCTCAGAGTTGCCTGACACACATTGTTCTCGCCGGGGGAATTAAACGAGTTGCCAGTCAACCAGGTTCCTGGCGTGGTCCCAGGCTGCTCTTTAAGCAAGCCGGCCACCTGTGTGAGGCCGAACGGAGTGCACCCGTCTGCTCCGGGGCCTTCAAGTGCTAGCTGACATTTCCAATACTTTCACTGCAATTCATTATGGAACGTGTCCAAAGCCTGATTAAAATGATTTGCTCCCTGATAATTTAACCTGCTGATTTTCCATCTGTCTGCCTTGACAAGAGCGTAGTTAAGGAAAAGAGAGGAGAAGAAGTAGGAGGACAAGAAGAACAAAGAGACGTGAACAAATATATCATTTAAATATGATGAATAATGCTGAATTATGTAACAGTCTTGAGTGAAGAGATGATGGTAATTTACTGCCTGGTTTAAAATTTCATCTTAATCTTAATTAGAAACCAGTGCTACCAATTTATAGGTCAAAACTGGTAGACCATCCTTGCCATTTTCTTTAGCTCTCTTCTGATTTTCTAGTATTATAATTATTTAAAACAGCTTCCTGATGACGCAGTAATAGTCGAAATCTCTCAGAAGTTGTTAAGTTTAGCACTGCCGATGTTCTGACTATCTGATCTATCTGGTCTATCGTACCTACTCAAAATGTCCTACCTATAGTCCAGTCTGGTAGCTAACAATATAAGCTTATTTTCCAGAATAAGGCTCCACTTAATAAACAAGGGAGAAACAGGGGTAGGGCATCTTTTCGGCTTTAAAAGTCTATTAAAACAAACTACCACCTTAAATAAGGATTCACGTTAGCATTTTTAATTTAACCAAATAATTAAACTTGATACAGATACAGGTTTTATTTACATTTCGCATCCAAATTGGAAAAGTAAATGCAAAATTATGGGAAAAGCTTTATGCCCTGAAAACTCTTTGAGCATGTGCGGTACATGTGGTAACACATTCTGGGAGGTAGGATACAGTTCCAGAACACCGAAACACAGCAGCTACCAGTTTGACCAGTCTAACCTGCATTTTTCTGTGTGATGCGATACTTGGTCAGAATACATGCAGCAACAGTTCTTGCAGTTTCTTAACAGTTTCATTTGGTAAATTTGTTTAAAGGGGCAGCAAAGAACAGCTTTTACCCCACAGTGGTCTCCTTACTGAAGTCCTTAACTTCACTAACCCCCTCCAATTCCAATTTTACAGTGATAAACCCCTCAGAACTGCACTATATCTCTGTATATTCATCTGTATAGTCACACAAATATACTGTAAATACTAAAATGTGTATGGTTTATGTGTAATTATATATAACTTTTGTTTGTTTTATATGTTCATATATATTGATAGATAGATAGATAGATAGATAGATAGACAGACATGCACACAGACAGACAGATAGACACAGTTAGATCATAGATATGTAAGACACAGACATATAGATAGATAGATAGATAGATAGATAGATACTGTAGACAGACAGACAGACAGACAGATAGATAGATAGATAGATAGATAGATACTAGATAACAGACACAGACCAGACAGATAGATAGATAGATAGATAGATAGATAGATAGATAGACATGCACACAGACAGACAGATAGACACAGTTAGATAGATACTGTAGACAGACAGACAGACAGATAAACAGATAGATAGATAGATAGATAGATAGATAGATAGATAGATAGATAGATAGATAGATACTGTAGACAGACAGACAGATAGATAGATAGATAGATAGATAGATAGATAGATAGATATACTGTAGACAGACAGACAGACAGATAGATAGATAGATAGATAGATAGATAGATAGATAGATAGATAGATAGATAGATAGATAGATAGATAGTGTATTTGTCTCATGTGGAGTCAAACATGCTACAACATGCGGTGAAATGCTAAAGTGCATGTGCTGCGCTATTGTCCCTATTCACTACATTGTATTGTGTGACTGTGGAGATTTGTGTTCATTTAGCTGAAATAGTATTAATGAGATCAGTCTCATTAGAACTAATGAATACCGACTGCACTAATGGGTTCGGTCTGGGTTCCAGTTCATCCCAAAGGTGTTGAGTTTAAAGGGATTGAGTCAGAATCAGACATGAGAGTTCTAACACTCCAAAACATCGAGAACAGAGCATGTCTTCATGGAGATCAGGGATTTTGTACCCTAGGGACATTGTCATACTGGAACAGGGTTCGAGTCTCTTAGGTCCATGTGGGTAATGTAATGCTACAAAATACAAAGACATTCCAGAAAACTGTTTACTGGCAACACTTTGGAGAAGGCACACTTATGGGGTGCTGAAAAACTGCTTACAAACTTTTTAAAAAGGTAATTTAACCCCAACTAAAGATGATAAAAGCCTTTAAAAGTGTAATTGGCTGTGATTTTTGCTGAGTAGGATGTGATCCTGGATTATTAACATCCTTTGTTAATCCTGGATCAACAATTTATTTCATTAGTCAAACATAGATTAAGCCTAAACTAAACATAGACTAAACCCGCCTCAATCTATTTTATGAATCTTTTCCTCCTTATAAACCAAAATATAATATTATAAATATAGTTATACAGTTACAAACATGAAATAACATTTATAATATATTACATGCTGTACTGAACAATTGAATACAACATGTATGTGCAGTTTAGTTAATGTGTAAACATTTCCCTCACCTTCAGGACTATAAATAGATGTGTGTGTGTGTGTGTGTGTGTGTGTGTGCAGTAAAACGTATTACATATGTAAGTGTGTATGAATGATATTTTGAAAGATTTAAAAATGGATTGAGGCGGGTTTGGTCGGCACACACTGATGACATCACATGGTTATCACATGGTTGATTAAAATAATCATTCAGGATCAACAAAAGATGTTAATCCAGGATCACATCCTATCGGGCAAAATCCCGTCCACCCTTAAACATAAAGTCCAGCTAAGCAACAATAGGAGCTTAAATAAATAATTAGTTAATAATAAGAAAAACATTTTGTTTGTTGATCATAATCAATGTAAAATATTCAATGTATCGAGGTTTTAATTTTTTAGGTTATATCGCCCAGCCCTAATTTCCGTTAACACAAACAAGCAGAGATAATTTTATAACTGGAGCTCCTCTCATCATCAGAGGAATTCATCTTAAAGCCACTTGACATGTATCGTTATTCTCTCAACCGTGCGTCTAATTCAAACCCACTTTTTTCTTAACATGAAGATCTTACACAAGCTTTAAATTCAACCACATCAGCGCAGTAACTCTCTTTACTCAGGGTAATTATGGTTCTCTTGCTGTAATTATGTCACCTCAGCCGGACCCCTCCCTCCTAATGCGTGCTGTGGCAAAAGGGCATTCCTCTAAAGAGCAAGCGAAAGTACCCCCCCGTCCCCCCGCCCCCGATCTCATCCGCTTCTTGCCGGCCCATTACTTCTCTTAATGCTGCTGGAGTGGGTATTGCACAATGCTGGACAACTAGTCAAACTCAGAGAGTTTGTGTGTGTGTGTGTGTGTGTGTGTGTGTGTGGTTTTGTTCATAAACCAGTCATGTCTACTTCTTCCTGGCTGTTGGAGAACATTTGTTCTGGCAGACCGATCAGGGTTCAGGTTGTGGCGAAATTGTGCTTTTCGTTTCCTTCTGCTGTGTCTTGCTAGGAAAGTCATTAAAAAACAGGACACAACCACCTGCAGAGTGTGTGTGTGTGTGTGTGTGTGTGTGTCTGACTAGGGCACAATCCTGGTGCAAACGACAAGCTGTCATACAGATCACAAATGTCATTTCTACAAACTGTTATCTCACCTCTTTCTTTAAAAAGCGAGTGATTATGGATGTTTTGGTCACAGTTGGCTTGGCGGATTGGCGGTAAAATCGATTTTATAATCAATGTCGAGGGGTGTCACAAGTGCTAAAATTTAAACCTGTTTATCCTAAATTAAATTTGATTTCTGTATTAAAAAAAGCGTCATGGCCTCTCTCTTCACACACACACACACACACACACACACACACAAGAAAAACAGCCTTTTTAAATTGGCAGACTTAATCAAAATTGGTGGTAGAAGTTCAAAATAAACACAAATAGGAAATAATTGTTTTGCTTTAAAACAGTTTATTATAATTAATTGTACAAATTAAAGCCTGGATTAACCGACAAGAACAAACTGAATTTTTGTTCAATCCTAACGTGTGTGATTCAATCCATGTTAATTAAGTTTAACCGGTTAACTTGCTAGTTTAACTTGTGGGCTTGTAATGATGCTGTTTTCATCCATCCATTGTTTATTCCCGCTTATTCCTAGTCAGGATCACGGGGATCTGCTGGAGTATCTTATCTGTCATTGAGTAAAAGGCAGGGGTCACCCTGGACAGATCACCAGTCCATCACAGGGCCACATACAGTCAGAAAACCACACACACACACTCACAATCAATCCTGTGGGCAATTTAGAATCACCAATCAATCTAACATACATGTTTTTGAACATGTAAACTCCACACAGCAAGACCCCTGCAGGGGATATGAACCTGGAACCTTCTTGCTGTAAGGCAGTGCAAATCGCTAAGTCACAGTGCTACCCTCTGTTGCTGTTTTTTTAGTATAAAAGCCCCTTTGTCCCTGGATCAGTAAGTGACGCCACCGCCATTTGCGAAGCTGTGTGGGCGACACGTGTGTACCGAAAGCAATCCTTGATTAATGTGCGGAACATACATTTAAATCTGAGTTCCCACACCAACATATTAAGTGGCGGGTTTAGTTCCGGCTTTCCGCATCCCGATTTAAACACACTAAGACATACAGCACACAGAGCTGAGCTGAGCCGAGCCGAGCCTCTGCTACTGCTTACTCTCGTCTGTATGACCGAAATCACAGACAATTTTTAGTGTTTTAACATTATAATGACAAAATCTGTGATGTCAACAGAACCTGAAGTTAAAAAAAATATATATATATTAATAAATAATGAAATAAAATATTAAAAATGTTCAGAAGCAATGATGAAAAAACAAAAAAATATGACGCTGCGTATGTCAACAAATGATCTATCTATCTATCTATCTATCTATCTATCTATCTATCTATTAGCTCTAAGCAGTGGTTCTAGTTGTTCAAGGTGTGGTAACATTTCCATGCATCACGGCTCCTACAGAGTCAGGATGTGGATCGATACCTCGAGAAGAGTTTGATTTGTGACACTGCAAAACAATCTGACACTAAAATGGAAAAAAGAAGGCAGGATTGTTTTTATTATTTTTTAATGCGTTCAGATTAAAAAAAGAAACAAGAGAGTCTGCAAATAGAGAACAAGAGAGAAATATAACCCAATCAGTGCCGCCTAATAACCACTGAGCGTTGTGGAACTGTTGATTAATGGCATTATGCGAGCCGAACGCATGTAGTGTATTAACTGTAAATTGGACTTCGGAGGTACGGGGGCCTTGGAGGCAAACGCTGGTTGATTTACATATTAATTCATTTCACAGCAGTTCACTTTGATACGAGAACCACAGATTCTGTATCCACTGGAAAATGACAGTAAAGTGGATGCACCTGTAAATTTGCCCTACTGGTTGAAGGAAAATCTGAAGCAATCAGATATCTTGTGCTGTAATGAAATGACATTATTCAATATCTTAAAGAAAGATTAGCTATCGGAATAGATGGAATAACAGATTATAAAACTTATTTCCATCTGTTCTTGTAATAGTGTTTAAATAATATATTTTTAAAAATATCACAAAAAAAAAATTATTTCTAGGAAAAAATTAGGATGAATCAAATCCGGTTCTTGCCAACCATAGAAGGGTGGGCAGACAGACAGACATCCCAGGTGGGCAATTATTGGGGGTGGAGTATAGGAGATAGATATTTTGTATAATTCAACGAATTACATGATGAAATAGAAAAAAAATGAGCTTAGCATCATATTTGCACTTCATATAATACATACAATATGTAGGGCTGTGTATTGGTAAGGGCCTCACGATACGATACATACAACGGTACATTGGTCACGATACAATACAGTATCACGATATATTGCAGTACGACACATAATCTAATATATTGCAATAATAATTAAAAAAAAGGAAAACGAGTAGATAAAAATACAACAAATACAAAGCCGGTGGAGCTTTGACAATAGTTGTATGTGTCTGCGACTATTACAGAAGCGGAGGGGGAAGTTGTTTGACACACAATGTGTGCTTTTATTAAACATTAATGTCAACGCAAACCATTTAACATAGAACATTTAAAGCGATATGTATTAATGCTATAGGTTAGAATATTGATACACTATCATGAAAAAAAATGATCAGCCCTTATAACATATACAAAAAAATACTTTTATTTTTTGCTAATTATAATCACAGACGCATAAAACAGTCCATGGTGGTGCCGTGAGGCGGAGCCTTGTGTCCTAATGAATTTAAGCGAGGGCTGTTGTAGTTCCTGTAGTAAACACCAATAAACGCTTAGCGGTTACGGACACTCTTGTGAGCCTTAAACCAAGATGAATATGTGCAGCAGTGGCCTCTCCAGTTTGCTGAGAAGAGCGAAGCTTATGCAATTAATGAGGAATGTGACTAGAAGGAGCCCGTGGAGAGAGTGCAAGAACATTGCCTCCTCTTCCTGCCTCTAAACACCATTAAGGAGTTTGTGCTTTGCCGAGCCGAAGCGTGTGCCGCCGGCGGAGCTGGCAATAAGGGCGCAACTAAAATGCTCATGGTATTCATCTGCACCTTCGCTGTTCACGGACACGAATAAAATAAAATAAAAATGACCAGAAAGCAGAGCACAACCTGATCTTTTTTTTTCCCGCCAGTCTGGCTTTAAACATTAGGGGGAAAAAAAAACCCCTGACCTTCAGTCAGAGGAGAAACACTGCACCGGATAAAATTTCGATTGACTAGTAAAGACTGTGGATTAAAAAGATCATAGATGCCGGATAAAGAGCTCTGATGACGGCAGTATTTTAGGCTTTAGGAGTTGGGAAAACACACTGACGTAAGGGAAACATTGACCTTTGCGAGGGACCTGGCTGCAGTAAAGTGCTTCGCTCGGTATTCTGCACGGGTGGCGAGGCAGGGCTCCAGAACCTGCTGCAGGGACCATTAACAGCCAAAATATGCAGCAGGCATTGAAAGCACTAACAGCTGACACCGGAGCTGCATGGCATCTTTGTGGTCTCGAAACAGAAGGCGGTTTTTAAAAGCAGGCGCCCGACTTGGACTCCACGTAGGTGCTTCAGCTTCCAAAAATGACAACTGGCATCCAGGTCGGTAAATAAACAAACAGCCCACATGGAATATCGACAGCGTACAACAAAAACCCTTTTCTGTACAACTGTGCAACTTTATCTCCTCTCAATTAACTTCTAATCTTAGTCATAAAGCTCTAATCACCTTGAAGATGGACGTTTTTTTTGACACTCTGAGAAATAATGTAACTATATATCTTCTGACGCTGTTGTCTGACTCATCACTTTTTTTTATCACTTATATAACCGTACCAGGAACCTTAAAAGAACAACTCAAGAGAACTTTTATAGTAATTATAAGCAATCCTGAGTGCTTTCGGTGACACGAATAAAGCGTAGGATTTAACACTGCTTGTTTAATTGGTGTAATTTACTCGAGTCAGACGTTTCTGCTGCTCTTTTCCAATGAGCAATGAGTGACGCAAGTACTGCAGGATGTCATCCACGTTCAACTTTGAGGTAAAAATTAGACCAAGCTCGACCACCTAAGCTTAAGACTTTGATGACCCCTAGGTTGAGCTGAACCTTCAGGATGTTTCAGGACATTGATGAGGTTTTGAGTGTAAAAAAGTCTCCTGCATCAAATTTTCAGCACCACTGCTGTCTCGAGTTTCCAGCTGTCTGAACCAGAATAGAAGGTTGAGAAGAGCGCCTCCTGGGCTACTATTATGTGATTCCTCAAGCATCTCAACACATCAGTAATTAATTCTCAATTAAAGTGAGCGGCGTAGAGGCCTGACACCAGAAACCAAAAACGGGAGGGAGGAAGAGAGCAAAAGGGGTCTGATCAGAGTCTCATTAGTAGATTTAAATTGATCTGATACGGCTGCTCAATAACAAAGAAGAAAGTCGTCCTCAACCTTATTTTCCTTCTTGTGTCCAAAACCCCCCAATGTCAGAGAAGACGGAGAACAGATGAAATGGGGTTCTTTAATGCAGAAAGAATTAGATAGCAGGCTGATTAAATGTCACTCAGGTACTGTGCATTTGTATTGAATTACAGTAGGTCTGTCACTTTAAGGTCAACGTTCTTCCTATAGTAGCTTCCATGCACCGATATACGCCAACTCCTCCGCATTAACATACCCATCGTCCGACAGTTTTATCGCTGGATGATTTGTCACCTAAAATGCAGCAGACAAGCTAGCAGGTACAAAACTCTCTGGAAATTTGCTCGACTTGTCCATTATGCAAAACCCAATGAAAAAGACTGCAAATTGGATTTGCTGCCTTGCTTCTAGTTTGCTAATGGCTTACGGTAGATAATGCAACAAGGGCGTTAATGCGGAGACAGAAAAACAAACACAAACTCTCCTTAAACACTAATGATTTCCCAAAGAAAAAAAATGCAAAATTAATTTGAATTCCAGGAAACCATTTTAGAATATGAACTTGGAGATGAAGCAAATATTTAACCTTGTCCTCTTGCTGCATTTTTCTATCACCCCAATGGCTTACAGACCTTTTGGTATACATCTATTTAATGGTGCATGCGAGAAATATATTTAATGTAGAAATAGATAGTTTTAAATGCCAAAAATAAGGATAATTCAAAGGTATACTTAGACACGGGGGCTTTAGTGATTTTACAGTAATTTTGTCTGTCTGTCTATTTATGCATCTATCCATTTATTAAAGCTATCCCTCTATCTGTCTGTCTGTCCGTCCGTCCAACTGTCCATCCATTTATCTATCCATCCATTTATCTATTATCCATTCATTCATACATCTACTCCTCTATCTATTTATGTATCCATCCATCCAACTGTCTATCTATCTATCTATCTATCTATCTATCTATCTATCTATCTATCTGTCTGTCTGTCTGTCTGTCTGTCTGTCTTTCTTTCTTTCTTTCTTATCAGGTATCTCCTAAACCTGAAGTTCTCACTCATAGACACTTACTATAAACCATTAAAATGCATTTATTTAATCATTTAAACCTCCTCCGTCCTCATTAATACTTTAGTGTAGCTGGTCAATTTTATTTATACTGACAAGGCTTTAGACCTTGTCTCATTTTTCATGTAAAACCTAAAACAGAACACATTTCCCTCCTATAAAACAGACTACATCTTTTCAAATGCGATGATAAATGATGCTATATTGCTTGTAGGCGAGCTAAAGTAAACACCTTCTAAGTGTTTTTCCATAAATTATTATGGCTCTAACGATTAAAAACACAGTAATGCAGTGGGTCCACCAGACCTGTAAACATTGGCTAGGTAACAAAAAACATAAACAGTGAATAAGAGCAGAATGGCCAGCTAATGATATAATATATAGTACATCACACGATTAACGACAAGTCTTCTCTTTTGAGACCTTTTTCCACTAGATTGGGTCATGTGACTGTGGGGATTTACTCATTAATACTATTGTACCTGAATGATTAAATGAGGTCTGGGGTTTAGTCTGTGTTTCAGTTCATCCCAAAGGTTCAGTTTGAGTCGGAGTAGGGATTCTGTGTGGGACACTGGAGTTCTTCCTTTCCAACCTGAACACAGCATGTCTTCATGGAGCTCAGGTTCTTTGTGCACAGGGACATTCTCATGCTGGACATTAGAGGGTTTCAGTAAAGAATGAATGTAATGCTACAACATACAAAGACTGGCTGACTGTGTTCTTATGACTTCAGTGTCCACAAACAGTTGTCCATATAATCAAGGCTCTGTGCAGGACGTGAAAGTTCTTCCATACCAACATGTCTTCATAAAGCTTGGATTGTGATCATGCTCCAGGCTGGGATAATACATTTATGTTTCTAGAATTTTGCAGACGCCCTTACATTTATTTCATTTATACAATTGAGGGTTAAGGGCCTTGCTCAGGGGCCCAGCGGTGGCAGCTTCGTGGTGCTGGGATTTGAACCACGTTCTTCAAATTAGCAGTCCAAAACCTTAACCACTAGGCTACCATTTCCAGCTTGACATTGCTGCAACAATTTTCAGAAAGTAATGAGAAAGTAAGTCCATGCACTTTTCACCATGGACTGTATGTTGTTGCGGTGCAGTTATATTGTGTGATATTCGCTGTGATAAACAATGCACTTCTGCCCTTTTACACCAGCTTCACTAATAAAGCTTTATGCAAAGTTATAAATAAATAAATTTTACCTTGAGGATATGTAACATTTCTTTCACTCGTTGACTGACTTGCAGGATATTTTTAAGTCCAGCGCTGGTTTCTGGGATGTCTTTGCATAGTTCTTTATCCTAGGTTTGAATTTAATCCTCCGTATAAGCAATGGCACAGTAAACATGACCTAGTTTGGTGTACTTTAAAGTCTTTCTCTTCATGGCTACTTTTTCCTATCAGTGTAAAACTCCTTTTTTTTTTTTTTTTTTTTTTTGCTAAAAGTTTTATTTTATCTGTCAATTGCTTTAAAGCTTTACAGACCAAATGGCCTATCACATCAACAGGTTATCGCAGCCTGTTAAGAACACCTATTCGGTATTCCGGTATACGCTGGTTTGCTAAAAGCTCTTTTTAGTACTTATATGCTTTGACTTGTAATAACACATAGCTAAGACATAGCTAACAAACAGTTTTTCACACTCCCATGATGTCAAACTATGTTTATCTGAATGATTAGAATCGTTGCATTGTTTAAATCATTATCGAATTAAAGGTCTCTATCGCAGACGTAAACTCGGTTTCCTCCCACAAACTCGCCCAAAGTAAAAGCTTATTAAACAAGCTGCTGCAAACGAGCGATTTAAAGAAAAATCTCCTTCGATAAGGACATGTTTAGATCCTGTAGATAAAGTGGTAATGAAAGATATTATCAGATTCGCCATCATTAACAGTTCAGCCCCAAATTTCTGGTGCAAGTAATTAAAAAACTGTTTAGAAAAAGAAAAAAAAATAACAGTTTTTCTTGTCTACAGGACTCCACAATAATCCTTTATTCTATGAGCATAGCCAGCCTGAAAGGACTGCCAAAGAACTTGGCAAAAGTGCTCCTCTGATCAGCTAATCTGCATCTTCTGGTTTCTTATAAAAAGCATGTTCCACCACTAAGATCTGTAAGTTAAGTGTATTTTGTTCTACCCACCATTTAAAAGATTAATCGACATTGTAGACGGTTAAACATTTTTTGTTGACAAATAGTCGTTTGACGTCATGCAGTAACGCAGTTTAACCAGTGGGGCGCAAGACTGTAATTGAGTTCTTATTATCCAGTCTTATCTATTGGTGCTTTTATCCAGGCACTAATACAAATAATCCTGTCACGTTTGAAGGCATTGATATAATCAAGTTTCTTTTCATTCTTTGCTTAAAGTTAATAATTAAGCCACGGTTTTCTCTTAGCAAACATCCTGCTGCTGCTGAGAACGGCGTTCAAATAAATATATTAACATATAAATACAGTATGTGCTGCACGCTTTTCTTTCAGCATAACCGAATAAGCGGAAGAAAAGTGACAGCGGCAGCCGGTAAGGTCGAGTTATCAGATCTCCTGGTTATTTTGACTGCTTTAAAGCAACTTAAAATAAATGAATAGAAATAACAGGGTCTGTGTTGCTTTCAATTAAAAATAGAACCTAATTTTCCGCTATGAATCGGCTCTCTAAACGTTTAGTGAAATTAACTAATTAACAGCCATATAATTGACATTTTGGAAGTTGAAGTGATTTCTTTTTTTAATCATAAAAAAAAGTTTTAACACCAAGTAAATGTTTTAACTAATTACGTGTGCTATAATAATTGCCCATGAATTGTTGTATGATGACAGATGAATCGATTTAATAATAATTGTTTGTTGCAGTCCTAATAACCACCACCGTGTTAGTCACTGATCTGTCATGGTGAAACAAAACTTAAATCCTGATAACATTCATGGCTGCAAATATAAATGTAATAAATGTTCCTGTATGTCCCAATGGGTTTTCTTAAATCTTTAACAAACATGCTGTAATGTGGTGGGAGGACTGTGGAATGTGTCTTGGGATAAACTTGTAGTGGGGCTGGTATTTCCTGCCTGTTCTGGAGATAGTCTTTAGATCTTTCCCTGCTAAAACCAAAAGTCTTACTAATGATAAATGACTAAAGACACACCTTCTGTATCATGTCCATGTGAATGTTAAAGCCGTCCTGAACTTTCTGAGTCTACTTGCGTCTGTAGCCTAGACAACCACAACCTATTTGAGTCACAATGTCCAATTAAATGCTTTCTGGAATGATATGTGTCCCACCTCTAAGGTAGCCTATTAGCAGTGAACATAGCACTGCTTTTGTAGACAGTACGTCCAACTATTTCTACTTTTCAACCTTTTTAAGAAAAATCTGAAAGATGAAGTTTATTTATTGTAAAGAAGACGGATTTGTATACAGTCTTAAATATATGACAAAAACTTTCTTGGGGACTTGGGAAACCTTAGTAATGAAATATAAATCTTAATTACACAAAACTATAACTTCGGTAAGACGTCGGTGGCGTCTTAATGAGAACGAGGAAGTAAAATGCTGTCGGAAAACAGGGTTTGTTGTTTTCATTTGTTTGGTTTTAATAAGGCAAATATAAAGATATGATATACAACAACTACTTAGAAAGCAGGAGTTTCCAACACATGGCAACTTGGCAGATCCCAGCTGTACAGACAGACAGATTTTTATGTTTGTATTGCCCGTTTGAGCGTAAGACAGCAAAGCAGAAATAACAATTAAATGGTCTTACATGAGTTGGGCTACCGGAACAGTGTCATCAACTCAGTAAGGACCAATGAATTAGCGACATTAATGGCATTTTAAATTAAAAAAAAATAGTGCATTTTGTCAGTTGGTCCATATTTCAGAACAAGATCATCCACACACACACACACACAGGTCTAAGTTTAGCAATGGAAAGTAGACTCGGGACGCAGAAGTTACAACCAAACAGACCAGTTTATTTCACAGGAGCCACAACAGAAATCAAAGAAGTCTTTAGTATGAAACCAAGAACTTAGATAATACTGGATTAATACTTAGATAATACTAGGAAAGTCACTGGAACCACCGGCGAAGTTTAAGTGTCTGGAAGTCTCTGAAAGGTGGGACTCTGAAAGTCTGTGGAAACTTTAAAGTCTTGGAAAAGGTGTGTTAAAAAAGTCCTTCTTTTAATGGTCTAGACCAGATGCTTAACTAGGGTGAGTGAGTGGCTTAAATAGGGGGTGGGGGGTGTAGTTAGGGTATAAAAATCAGCTATGTGTGATTACAATTGATTAATTAGGAATTTGGGGTCTAATTAAATGTGTTTCTTTGTTTTTGTTTCTTTACTTTACAGCCCCACTATTGCAAAAGTTATTCCATGTATTATTAAGTTCTTATAGAATTTTTAATGACTTAATCCAAACCTTAGTAATTCAAAAAGGAGTACATGAACCTAAACTATTTTTGTTGTGGTTTTTTTGTATTTTTGACTTTACTAAGAAGAAAGGAAGTGAGGTGGGACGGAGAAAGGGGCTCTAGTAGCCGGGATTCAAACTCAGGACACCCAATGGCACTATATACATTTTCATCCACAACGGTACCGCGTTGACTATTCATGTTTTTTTTACATAAGATTCAGTAAAAAGTGCAATAGTGGTCACCAGAGCACAACTGTGCATGTGGGTGCTCTGGCAACCCGGGTTTGATTTCGGCTGGGGTCCTTTCCGGTCCCAACCCCCCCTCTTCCCAGTTTCATCTCTCTTTGTTCTTTTAATAAATTTCCCCAAAAATCTTAAAAAAAAATGCAATGGCTAAAACTAAAAAGCAAAAGCAATCATTATTGCGCAGATGTAAATAATCAATAATATATAAACACTGTATTATGCCATGAAATTTCTTCTATATTTTTTTTAATTAAATTTTATATTTTCGAAAAGGGATATTTTCTTATAAAGGCAACTGAACGAGCAGTCATTAAGCATCGCAGGTGGGTGATTCAAACAAAGCCCAGCATCGTGATTCCCTCCTGCTGGAACGCACTGAAAGAAGCTGATTAAAAGGTTTGGAGTTCAGTGCTGCACAATGGCCTGCAGCTCCTCAGCTCATTTCTGGTGCAGAAGGCCAAGAGATGCTATTTATCTTCACAGTCTGAACTCCACAGGGTTTGGCTCTCACACCTGCACCTGCACCTGCAAAGTCACTCTAGAACCAAACTTATTGAAGCAATTCAAGATGGCTGATTCAACTGTAATGGTGATCATTAGGAACTTGTTCCGTAGGTGCTGTCGGTCGATATTTTACCCTTTTAACAACTATTAGTGTCAAATTATAAATAAATGGCTTCCAGTTTTAACCTCAAACAGAATGTTAGTGGTTAAAAATCACAATCATTAAATTTCAGATGCTTCTTGGAGTTAAGACTGATATCACCATTTACTTTCTAAAGTCTTGGGTATCTATTTTTATAGAAGCCATTAAGCATCACTTAATGAAGTGTGACATTCACGTTTACGACATTTGGCAGACGGACTTATACAGACCGATTTACATTTATCAACTAAGCAGTTGACCGTTCAGGGCCTTGCTCAGGGGCCCAGCGGTGGAAGCTTATGCCTAATTCTTTGTAACCAGACAGAAATATTCAATGCTTAAGACAACAACCCAGGGGGAACTTCTGGAAAGAGTTTTATTTGAATTCTATAATATAATAATTCTATATATAGCCACCGTATTGTATTGTGTGCTTCTAAATTGCATTTACGGCATTCGGCAAATGTCCTTATCCACAGTGGCTTACATTTATCTCTTTTATACAACTGACCAATTAGGGGTTAAGGTCCTTCCTCAGGGGCCCAACAGTGGTAACTTGGTGGTGCTGGGAATCGAACCCTGATCTTCAAATTAGCAGTCCAACATCTTAACTACTGCGCTACCACTTCCCCTTTAATGGTCTAACCAGACCAGACGTATTCCGGTAAGAGACAGACATAAGCGTATAATGTTTGCGCTTAGGGTAACCTTGATATTAAACAGCATTTGATAGACACCCTTAGCCAGTACGCCTTAGATTTATGTCTTTTTATACAACTGAGCAATTAGGGGTTGAGGGTCTTGCTCAGTGGCCCAACAGTGGCAGCTTGGTGGTGCTGGGAATAAAACCCTGGTTTTTAAATTAGCAGTCCAACACCTTAATCACTGATCTACCACTTCCCCATCATTGACTTCAAAACGTAATGTATATAAAATTAATAATCAGTGTAATTCTGACATTGATATTTCGACCCTTCTTCATTTCTTACTTACTTTGTGTGTCATCATTTAACTTTATTATCTACTTACATATTGTTTGGTATTTACAATTTAATGAATGCAGAATAATTCTGGATTAAAATATGATTTATTACCCTAGCATACAATCTGATACACAGCTGGATTGTGTACAAGAATCCATAAAATACTAGATTAAATTAAACACCGTTAGTCAGCGTTTCCTGTGTTTCCCCATGCTTTTTCACCACTATTACAAAAGTTGGTTTGACCACTACTGACCTTTAATTATATTTTTTTGGTCTCCTAACATGCTTTGCGATTCCATAGATAAGTTATTCATGAGCTTTAATGCATGCATTATTCATTGGTCGATTTGCATGATAAATGGACCCCACAATTAATGGGGATTGTTAACAGCGATCATGTTGAAGCTGAGAGATCTGATTTTAAAAGAAAAAAGCTTTTCTATGTTGTTGAAGGAAGATGGTGCGAGAAGGAATGAGTTCATGACTTTGGTACTTACAAAAACAAAGAAACAAACGTCATAACTACTGAAGTGTGCAGGAGTCGATAAAAGGTTTGGAACCCTTAGAATAAAGAAATGTATTAGATGGTTCATTAGCAGGTCATAATGCTGAGAAAGACATTACTTTCTTCCTTAAATCTTTTATTTTGGCCAAAATAATGGGTTTAACTTAGGGCTGTGCAATATGGACCAAATAACCATATTGCAATTTTTTTTAATAAATTTTGCAATTGCAATGTTATTTGCTATTTTGGCAATTGTGAATAACACAACATTTTACAATGAAATAACGGTATTAACAAGACCCAAATAAACCGTCTTTAAAACAGATAACATAAAATAAATCAAGGGTAACTAAACTTAATTCCAGTCATAACAATAAATAAACTTCAAAATTGTTTTTTTTTTGTTGCACACGATTTCACAATAAAATAACAAACTGTACACTTAAAGTCCAGCTGGGTCTACCACGGGACAGTGAGGAGTGCATTGTGGGTAAATCTGAATCGCTGATCTATCTGGATGCTAAGAGGTTTTTTAGTTGCCTGATAAACAAAACTGTAATAGATTATATTTTAAAACTAAAAATAATCGAAAATAACTACTAAACAATTAAAGGAAGCTAAAATTGTAGCCAAATTGTTATGATTTATTTATTTATTTATTATTATCAAGAATTATCTCTCTTATTCATCTTACTCATCTCAATAATCAGAGACACAAAAAAGAGAAGAAAACACAGTTTCTGTGAATCCCAGTAAGTACTATACATTTTTAAATACTGATAAATATTCCAACCCCCTACCGGTATTTCCGTCATATCAAACGAAATATGTATTTAAATATCTGTTTTCTTTCCTCTGTGAAATGTAGTTTAGAACTCCGATTAACAGTGGCGCTAAATTAACTGTATATAATTGACATATAATAGAACACAGACCCGTTATCTCTAAAGATACACAGCTGCACTAGCATAAGCTAGCATAAATGATAAGGCCATATAAAGACATTACATGTCCAAATTAAAATGTATAGCTTGAAGTCTTTTCCATTGTTGTTGGTAGTTAAACAACATAGCGTTTCGAATATTGGACCCAAGTTGTTGACCGTTACTCTAGGCACGCTCTAACCGCTGTATTTGCATAATTGCTAATCGTGCCGGTCCAACTGTGTATGTGGAATTTGTCCATCGTGGGTGGACTGGAATCCTACAGTCTGTGAAAGTGGGTGGGATGACCCTAACTGAAATAGAAACGGGAGGAACATGACCATATTGTCTGTGGGAGTGGGCAGGATTAGTTTTTTTACTGGGTGGGATCAGTCCAGAGTAGTTGTATGAATGTAAGGCAGGTTTGGTCAATAGTGCCTGTGGATTTTGATGGGATTGGTACATAGCGACTGTAAAATCAGTCCACAGGGTTGGCGTGAATGCGGTTGGTCCATATTGTCTCGTAGAGTAATCAGGATTTGGTCTATAGTATTTGTTTGAATTGGTCCATATGTCTCTGAATGTAAGCAAGTTGGTCTATAATGTCTGTGGATGCAACTAGAAGTGGTCCCATGTTTTTTTTTTTTTTCGAGTATCCTGCCGAAACCATATACTATATACCAGAAACCAATACCATATACAAAAAAGTGCATAAACATGTCCACTCGTTTATCAAAGCAAATAAAGTATGTGATGAGTTACAAGTTGTTCTGATTAGTTTTTCAGTAAAAAAAAAAAGAAAAAAAAAGTCAACACTTTTTCACCCTTTCCTTCTTCAATTCTCGGCTAAATTAATCTGTCTCCATGCCACCGCACGGGCTCCTGTGTAACTTTTGCAGCTTCACTTCACCATGTCAAGCATTTACACATGCTTCTGAGAGATTTAAGTGTTCCACACACACACCCACACACACACACACCCACACAAACACACATTCCCAACAGATATGAGTGTTTCAATATGTCCCATGTGAAATCTCAGGCTTGAACTTCTTTTCAGGGGAGATTGCTTTCTGCCTGCCCACACACTTCTGTCATCCATGGATGGCGACACGGGTGTGCACATTTCCACAAAAGAAACGTGGAATGGGAGATGAATGTGCCACATTTATGTCTTGATTGACAGAGGCTTCCATTCACAGAAAGGCAGGATAATGGATAAACATACTTAAGCTAGATATCTTTCTTCTTTCCTCACCTTTCTTTTCTGTTACACATGGAGGGGATTTGCACACAGACGTCAGCTTCTGGTTCAATCTTGCTTTATTCCTTTTCTTCTTGCTAAGTTAGAGTGACTACTTAAAACGTGCTAAAGAGAAGTAAAGGCTAGCAGTCTTAGCAAGCTAATTCTGTATCGTTTAGAAATTAAGCTAGAGATGTTAGCCTAGTTATCGTTGGAAACTAAGCTAAAAATCAGTCGTTGATCATAGACGTTAAGTAAGTTTTAAAGAAAATTTCAGTAAACGAGTTGCACATTTACAGAGACAATAAACTTTTTTAGGGAATTTTAAACATTCAAAACATTTTATACACAATTATACACCTGTGAATTTTCATTTTTTAAATGTAATTTATTTATTTATATTTTTTATTTGTGCAATTACATTTACGGCATTTGGCAGACGTTCTTATCCGGAGCAACTAACATTTATCTCATTTATACAACTGAGCAATTGGGCGGTTTAAGGGCCTTGCTCAGGGGCCCAGCAGTCATGGCTTGTTGGAGCTGGGAATCAAACCCACGTTAACCCTGAACCACCACTTTCCCACATGTGCATGTGAATTGAGGTAAGCAAGGGCGGGTTAACCTTCCCCTGAGGTACCACTGATCAGTTTTCCTGCTCCTTTTCTTAAATTCGAGAATCTCTGATGGTGGACTGGCGCTCCAGTGACCCAAGACTACAGTTTACTTTTATTTGATCACCATTACAATATGCTGTAATTAACAAAAATGTGTCGCCCAAATCAGGATGGGTTCCCTATTGAGTCTGGTTCTTGTCAAGGTATCTTCATCTCAGGGAGTCTTTCCTTGCCACTACTGACAATGTCTACAATGTGTATTGTTAAATTGTCTATTCGTTATACAAATAAAATAAAACTGAATTGAATTGAATTAAAAGCTGTAGTTCAGTGGTTCATCGGTTGGACTGCAAATTGGAAGATCAGGGTTTGATTCCCAAAACACCAATTTAGCACTGCTGGGCCTCTGAGCAAGTCCCTTAACCCCGAATTGCTCAGTTGTATGAAAAAAAAGTGGTAAATGCCATAAATGTAAATGTGAATTGTTTTTTTTTTATATTTCCACGCATGTGTCGTCCTGTGTTTTGTGTAAATTATTATTGAGAATTATCTTGCTCCATACGGGGGGGGGGGGCATCTGATTCCTCCCAGCTCTTTCATGGTTGATTGTCACTCTATGGCAACCTGCCATCTCAGCCACCGAAGTGCTCTGCTTCTTTCAGCAGACCCCATACGCCATAAGAACTTTTAATCAAAAGCAACCTTAAAACCAGCCTCTGTGGATAAGGGTAGCTCTCAACCTCAAAGGAAAAAATATGGGGGTGTTTTTGTGCTAAATGTAATCCTGACTCGAATCTCTGGATCCATTTTTGCTCGTGCAGCGACAACAGACTTATTTATTTAGGAGCAAGAAGGAGGAAAAGGAAAGAGGAGGAGTGGACAAAGATGGATGAGAGCCGAGGCCTTGGAGGGAAAGCAGCCTCGCCCTTTGGATGCCTCAGCTGACTGATGAGGGTTCTCAATAATTAACTTCATAAAGCAAGCCCTCCCAGCGAGCAGGTGCAGTACGACTGGGCCACACAAATCGCTGCTATTGAATTAAATCAGCCCACGTCATTTATCATTTCGAAACCTCCTTCCAGCCAAAAGCTTTGATTTAAAAACAAGATGTCACCTCAGCAGGAAACTCAACAGGCACAAGCTACGGAAGCTACAGATGTTTCCTGAACCTGTTTAGTTTGTCAAACCTGGAGTTTGTCTCAATTCAGTTTGTATCGTGCTTTCAGGAATAGAAATCTGTAGAATTATGATATCAATTTTAGCTGCGGTTGGTGAGAAACTTTAGCAGCAGGATAGTGAAAAACAAAGATAATATGAGGAAAAAAACGTCCCAGTTACATTTCTACATTTCCTTTTTTGTCATTTGGCAGATGCCCGTATCCAAATCGACTTACATTTATCTAATTTACACAGCTAAGCTGTTAGGGCCTTGTGTCGCCCCATAGCGTTTTCCTGACGCACCACGATCAATAACACAACGTATTTGTATATCTGAAGTAGAATGGCCCTTTCTCAGAACGGTGGCTTAGTGGTTGCACTATTGCCTCACAGCAAGAAGGTCCAGAGTTCGATTCCCGGGCAGGGGCCTTTCTGTGCGGAGTTTGCATATTTTCCCTGTGTTTGTGTGGGTTTAATCGGGTTCTCCGGTTTCCTCCCACAGTCCAAAAACATGTATGTTTGATTGACTGATTCTAAATTGCTAAAAAAAGAGTGGGTGTGTATGACCCTGTGATGGACTGGGGACCTGTCCAGGGTGTCCCGCTTCTGTCTTTCGCCCTTTCAGAGACGGCTGGGATAGACTCCAGCAGCATTAGGGAATAAGCGGGTATAGAAGATAAATAAATGAAAAGTAGTAGGATTCAATAAATTACAAAGTTTTGGAAAAAAGTCGTCTGATAGAAACTTATAAATGTTATGACTATTGCATATAAAGCAAATGTAGGAATGTAAAAAACATAATGTTAATCAATCATAGCAAAAATGCTGTATTAATTCCAGTCCTTAAACCACCTTCACGGTCAGGTAGCATCAACAGCAGCAATCATGATTTAAAAGGATGAAAACGTCAACCAAAAGCAGGACATCAGGTTTAATCCGGCAGAAATTAATATACATCAATGTTAAATTTGTTATACAGATGATTACTTCTATTTTTATTTAGTAGTTTTAATTTTGTTCTAATAAACATAGAACATCTGACCATAGAACTAAACTGCTTCAAGCTTGCACTGAGATTAGAAATAGCTTTAATCATTTTTAGTGTCTTTTATATTTCTTTACAAAAATGTTAAATCCTTTACTGCATTTAGTTGACAGATTCACTAATCCAAAGCGATTTACATTTATCAACTAAGCAGTTGACTACTAAGGGCCTTGCTCAGGGGCCCAGCGTTGGCATTATGATGGTGGTGGAAGCTGAACCCACGATTTTCCAATTAGCAGGCTTACCACCGAGCTACCACTTCCCTTAGCTATGCTGCCTTGCTATGAAAAAGCAGCACGAAAATGTAACCAATGAAATAGCCAATTAATTATTTTATTGGATAATTATTGCAGTGATTAATACGTTTTAGCCGAGAGCAAGTGCTTTAACCTGAACTGATGCAATGGGAAGCTTTATTACAGGACATAATCTGTGGTCATAGGAAATATGTTACTTTGCTTTAAACGTAGTAGCGCAGTGGTTGAGATGTTGGACTGCTAACCAAAAGATTGTGGGTCACCAGCACCACCAAGTTACTGCTGATGGGTGCCTGAGCAAGGACCTTAACCTCCCAGTCGCTCAGTTGTTTTAAAGTGATAAATATAAGTTGGTTTGGATAAGGACGTCCGCCATATGCTGTAAATGTTAATGTCAGACTGAACCATCGTTATTACAAGATCTTGGCAGGAATGAATGTAAAGATGTAAAGGGAAATAAATATTGTGACATTGAATAAGCTTATTAAAACTAAGCTACGGTGAGCGGGTGCTATGATCTAAACAACGCGCTTTAACCATATGTTATCGATCCTTTTATATTTTAAAGCAAATTTTGGGACAAAAACAAGAAAAAGAAGAAGAAACAGAAGGAGGAAGTCTATTAGGCTGTTTATTACCAAACATTCAGCTAATTTAAAACAATTTAACTAAAGGAAATGATAACGATACAGACTAGTGCAATGTCTAACCTTTCCTAACACTAATAATAATAATAACCCTACGAATCTAAATGCAAATTGCCAAATGAGGCACGACTTTAATTCAATACAACACGCAGCCAAAATTCTGTTCAGCTCAATAAGAGAAGATCTACTTATGATGAGTCCTGCTTACAAAATGGCTTCCCATTGCTTCCTTGACCACTTGCTTTCTGACAGGCTGTGAATATGTGTGTGTGTGTGTGTGTGTGTGTGTTGTATGTCACCTGGTTTGCAGTACTGGAGAAAATACTGACATCCAGCATTCAACTATTTGGATAGCTCTATTCCTACACCACTTCATTTACTGTTTCTCTGCACACACACACACACACACACACATGCACAAATCCTCTATGGAGCTGTATGTTCCCGGTTCACAGCTTCCTGGCTAAATGATAAGATTCTTGTGGGTTAGAAAAAGATAGATATAATTCACCTGGGATGAGTAGCAAAACTCCAAGGCACATGACTGCCACACTATCATTGTCAATCATGCTGTGTACAGCAACATCACAGCATTCGAGGCTGCTTTTAACAGAAAAAAGGATTCCTTTTTGTTTCAAGAGACTTAACGTTTTTGACTGATGCAGCCTCTCGTTGCTTTTCCGGTGGCTCTTGAAAGGCACTACTGAAACCCCATGTAGAAGCCATTTCATGTGCTGAACGCATCGGCCGGCTAAACAGCCCCATAATGGCTGGAGACATCAAAGACTTGCAATAATAAATGATGAAAAATTCAGCAAGATGGAGGAGAAAGCAAGGACAAAGCGACGAGTGGTAGCATCAGCAACTCTTACGCCACCAGCGACTTTGATCTGCAATAGGGTCAAAAAGCACTTTTCACCTGTCAGGTAATTATCACTATTATGAAAATTTCATGCTCTCAAAAAGGACAGACCAAGGCGGAACGACACTACTGACTTTAAAAGCTCATGAACTTCAGCTGAACGCTGCCGGAACCACATCCATCCTCAGTGTATGCACACAGTAAAAACAGAACCTGAAGGAGGCCTTTGAGCTGTGTGGAAGAGTGGCGCTCAGTTTAGACCGCAGTGCAATGATTGCTCAGCATGGGAGGCTGATAGGAATCAGACAGCGCTGTGCAGACGGCTCCTCGCTGACGATCCGCAACACCACTTATTTCACGCTTCATTAACAGACCAAAGGGCTACTTTCATTTCCGACACCCGGCCACAACTGACAAGTAAAAGCAAAAAAAACCAAAAAAACACATTTACCTTATCACCAGAAAGCATTTTCTTTTACCGACTTCAAATTATTTGGGTTACCGTCCAGACACACCGTAGGATATCATTACATGCTTATTCAATCAGTTATTAGGTTTAACAGCACTAGACGATTTATAGGTAGGAAGGGTTTTTCAGTCAATTACGTGAGTTCAGGCAGAACATTTGCAATACGTTTAAAGAACAATGATCTCGACTTCTATAGCTCCGCCCATCAACCGATTCACCTTTTTCAATCTACTTTTGTCATTGCGCAGCTTTTTCGACCAATCATTCCCGTTTTCCTGGCTTATCACGCACCGTAAACATAGGCTAGTTTATAAAGCTAACAACGAGCATAGCAGTCAGGCAGAGGGCAACAAGAATGGCCTACGTGGACGATGGGACAGAGGGAGTCACAGTGTAAAATTCGGATTCCTAGCAACTGTGCTGCGAATTGTGTCAACCTAAAAAACACACAAGGTGCTGGATTTAAGAATTTGCGGTCGAATATGATAAAGCACATACAGGTAGATGAACGTTATATGTTTTTTTTGGGAACTTTTTCTTGTCATGAGCCAGATTCAATGCTTTCAGTACCAAGAGTCTATTCTCTATGTTTGTCAGTAATGTTACCTTAAATTCATACAGGTGCACATGCAGCACAATGTTTGCTAACGTTGTCTTTCCCGTGCTATCATAGGATAGTAAAGTGTACGTCGTGTGCATACTTTAAAATGCAGGCAGGAGTGGTAGGATATCCGAGAACTTTTTGCGTGCTGTAATTTGCATACTAAGGATTCAGACATACTACTCGCCACACATAATTACTTTCACATATTATAGAGTATGAAAGTATGCAATCAAGCCATGATCTGTTGTGGTTGGAGTAAAAGAATTTAAGACCCCTGACTCTGACTCAACCCCACTGAACATTAGTGTCTGATCTCACTAATAATATTGTGGCTGAATGGACAAATCCTCACAATCATGTAAGACAATTAAGCGAAAAGTCTTTTCAGTAATGTGGTGGTTATTATAAGAGTATAAGTGACACTAAATCTGAAATAGATTCAGAAAACACATATGGATGCGATGGTACGGCGTCTCATGTGGTTCCACGTAGGTCCATCAAGAGCATCGGCAAACAGCCTGCTAGATATGTGACCTCAAACCAAATGAAAGAAGCAAATGAGCAACGGTGTCTAAGGATGTCAGAATTATTAAAAATCATGGGAAAAAAAGGAATCATGGACCACTTTAGCAATAAGGTGGATGTAATATATTCCTCAGGGGAAAACTGTTCTTCTTTTAAATTCCTTTCCAGAGAGTTGCCATGAGAAGGAACCATTAATGACAATAAACGCTTTCACAGTTTTTTAACACGCTTCTACTCTTTAATCTGTTCTACTTTGTTCTTAGCAATAAAATTTGCAAAAGTTCCACCGTATAAATTGAAAATTCATTTGAAGTATGCACAGGACATTGCAAGAGTACAGAATCAGCAGAACTACACACTTAGCTTTACATCTCTGAGGACTTGCAAGAAAGTAACAGCAAATTATGTCTGGAGGTGAAAACAGAGGAAAAGCAAACATCACCCCAGCTGATCATCAGTTCTGGTAATTTAAGGACATTTCTTTTTTTTTTTTTTGCATTATTGATCGAATGAATCTTGGTTACATAAAGTTTATTTTTACTGGATGACCATCAGTATTTCTACTAGTTAAATGTGTAAAAGCACATTTACCCTATTTAACTTATGCAACATTTTTAATCCGTGGGAACTTTTCCGTAGAACTATTTTAGGTGAACAAGTCTGATATAAAATGAGTCAGGACCCTTACACAAAAAATCAGTGGTTGATGATACATTTTAGATGCTTATAAACAATCCACAATTAAAAAAAAAATGTATGTTTGTTGGGAAAAAAACACATTTGTCTCCTGAAACATTTTGTATTAAAATACTGCTTTAGTAGAAAATGTGACAAGGTCCTTATTTAAGGCACTCTTCCTAATTCAGGGACACTGTATCATGGTGGACCCTGTAATCTGATCCCAATTATCCAAACTGAGATATGAAAAGAAACAGATTTTACATTTGCTGTAATGTATCTGATAAATTAAAGCTTCTATTAATGTATTTATGCAATATTTTGACAGGCAGGTAGAGAAGCCTATCATAATGTTCGGACCAAACCTTTTGACTGAACAAAGTTTATTCCTACCTGTCCAAAAGAAATACTGCAACCATGACATCAACTTTCAGACCCTTTGACTCCTGTAGTTGACTCCAGGGTGGAAAAGCAACACCAATACAAATGTGTTTTTTTTTTCGGTCCTACATTGTCCACAGAATATATAAATACATTTAGAGCACTTAACTTTACGATTACTATCAGAATGTGAAGAAAATTTCAACCAGCAGAATAAAAATGTTTCCGAAGACAATCACCTATTGTACCTTTAATTATTTCTCCACATTATTCAACTATAATTATAAATGGTGCACCACTTTAAATGACATCGTAAGCAGTTAATGATCATAAAAATAGCACTTGTTAGCAAATTATAGTTTCAGAAGCGGCAACACACAACAATCATTCCAGTTCACATTCCTAGGCACACATTCACATTTATGGCATTTGGCAGTTGCCCTTATCCAGAGCAACTTACATTTATCTATTTTTTATACAATTGAGCAATTAGGGCTTAAGAGTCTTGCTCAGGGGCCCAGCAGTGGCAATGTAGTGCTGAAAATCGAACCCCAATCTTCCAATTAGCAGTCCAACACTTTGACTACTGCGCTATCATCTCCCCCTTGAATACACTTGGAAAAGAAAGTCTTGAACTACCGACTAGAAATCACACCAGCACTGAAGGTAATATCTAAATGGCCATCCTTTCCCGTGACCCGTGATCGTCTCTCGTGTCAACTCAGCATTCGATTCTGAGGCAAGATAAATATCATGCGAGACTTTTTGCGTTGCCACATTTTGCCTGGTATGGATATTGATTCTGTGCTTCAAATCCTCCTACGCTGATAAAGTTTGACGCTGCAAGGCCATTTAATTGAATCTCTGTGTGATTCAATTGCTTATAAAGCACACCCCCTATTTCCAAAGCCCTTTCTTGGGGATTCTCCACAGCCACAGGTTCAAATGGCTAAGCTGATTGCACTGTTACCGCTGTTGCCACAGAACAATTACGAATATGACATCATACCAAGTAACATGCTAATGGACTTGGCCTGGAATATGAGATATGACTTATATTATCCGGCTGCCTTTGCTCCAGGCACCGTAACCCTGCTGGCTCGAACAGAGGGTCAGCTAGCCATCATTGACTTGGAGATCGGCCCAGATCCCACAGGTAAACAATCCTAGGCACACAAGCACATTAGCGTTAGCCCTGCCCTTTTCACAGCTGCATATGTGAAGCTATTCATCTCTCAGAAGCTGGAAAAATCATCTGCTGAAGCTGTTTTTTTTAATATGGCTGCAATATAACGCCAAAGCACTGGCAGGAGAGCTCAGTTATTGAGCTGGAGTCAAGCCAGAGAGCTAGATGCATATGTATAGAAGTATGTTATGGCTTTTTAAAACTCCTATGTGTTGTGCCAAGATAAAGTGCTACCACAAACAGCTTATACTAATACACACGCGCTAGCATTACTTTTTTAATCCTATTATTGTTTTTAAAAATTTCTTTGTACAATTAAGTCACGAGATCAAATTCTATTTTTGATTTCTACATGACTTTATATAGTCCAGACCTCTGCAAACGTCCTTTTTTCAGAGTGACGTTCAAAAGTGCTGTGAATCTAATCATTGAACAGATCAATACTATACATAATATATGTGAATGGGTCACCCAAATCAAAGATCATACAGGTTTTTGAATATACTTTTCCATAGTTCATTTCAAGTCTCACTCTCACTTCTATAATAACCTTCACACTTCTGTAAATACTTTCCACTAGATTGGGTCCTGTGACTGTGTGGATTTGTGTTCATTCAGTTCCGATAGTATGAGTGAGATGAGACACTAATGTTGAGGTGAGGAGGTCTGGGGTTCAGTCTGTGTTCAGGTTCATCTTAAAGCTGTTCAGTTTAAAGCAGTTAAGTCAGAATCAGGACTCTGTACAGGACATGAGAGTTCTTCAACTCCAAAACATCCAGAACACAGCATGTCTTCAAGGAGATGAGGGGTTTTGTGCACTAGGACATTGTCATGCTGAAACAAGGATTGAGTCTCATCATTTTAATTAAGGATGATAAAATGCTACAACATACAAAGACTGTCTAGACGACGGTGTAGACGGTTTGGGGCAGACACAGTTCTGGGTGTCCTGGTAAGGTGTCCACAAACTTTTGGCCATTAAGTGTAGATTAGGAGCGAGGTTGGTGCTATTAATATGACCGAAATTGTATATCACTATAAATAACTATAATTATGGGTATGAAAGAAAGCTTGTGTTTTTTTTAAACTGTGGAATCAGTTGTGTTGAATTGTATTTTTCTTAATTTATTCAATGTCCCTCTGTGGCATTAGCTAGATGTACACATACACAGACACTGCGATTATACAGTAAAATCAAAAGATTTGGGAACGGTTCCAGTGTGGACATTTTCTTTTAGCAGTGTTGAAATACAAATACTGGAAATCATTAACAGTCACATTTTTTAAACCAATGTGACCCTAATCACTTCTTAGTGAAGCCCTCTGATAAAATAGAAGAGTGTTTTTAGGCAGGAACCCTCTTTATCTTTTGTAGGGTGAGTCAGGAGGCACGGCTGGCTAGTGTACAGGGCTGGGATTTGGAGCTCTGCCACAATGAGCCAGAATGAGAAAGACACTTGAGCGATAATGAGGAAGAGGATCAAGCGCGCCTGTCTATGTCTAGGCAGGCTGCTAATTAGAAAAAGGCAATGAAGAACTACCGTAGTTAGATTGAGGAACGGTCGGGAACAAGAAGTATTTGCACTTCTCTTTCTCTGACAAGTAGTGCACATCGTCGCCCCCTCCACTCCCCTACCCACCCCACCCCCTCCCACACAGCCTATGTCTTTCTTATCACTGACTGACATTTTCCCTTCCTGTGTTCCTCCAGATGTTTGTGATAGAACTGATAGAAATGAACAGCTTGAAAGAAAACAAATTCTCAGGTAGTGCGCATGACTTTCTAACACAATGTGGTGTCTAAAAGCTGACAAAAGCAAGCACTGGTCACCACCAGATTCTGTCTTTATTTAGTCCAGTTGGTGGATCAGCACTTAGAGACAATAAGCCTCAGAGGCCTCCTAGTAATGGTCCTGTCTTCTAGACGGCCATCCGGACAAGACAAGGGAAACTCGCTGCAGCATGGAATAACCAGCTGGTTTGTCTGGTCAGAGGAGAACCTACCCCCGGACTGAGCCTGGTTTCTCCCAAGGTTTTTTTCTCCATTTTGTCATCGAAGGAGTTTTGGTTCCTTGCCAGAACCTGCTGTCGCACCTGGTTTGGTTAGTTGGGAACTCTTAATTTACAGATTCTAGTTAAACTGACCCGAGTGTTTTTAGTAAGTGTTCACTGTATTGTCTCATTTGATTTGATTCTTTAGAGCTGCTTTCATAAAATGTCTATTGTTAAAAGCGCTATATAGATAAAAGGTGACTGGACTTGAGTTGACTTACACTCTACTGCTGGGTATGATCTTGTAGCCATCTCTAAACCATGTGACCTGCGGCCTGGGAAACGAGCTGACGTCTGGCGAGTTCAAGATGGCCGCCCGACCTTGGGTCACCGTCTTGCGCTGGTCATCCTCTACGAAGTCTCCCATGTCTGTAAAGAGACAGAAATTACCACAGGACCTTAAGCTTTAGCCTGTGTCTTGTGTCATGATTAGTGTCAAGTACGTAGTGTCTCCGAGATCATTTAACCCACAAGGTGGTGAAAGAATTCTTCTTCTAAAAAATAACAATAGGGTGAATGATATTGTCAAGATTGTTAAAGCTGTAGGTAAAAGAAGTTACACGGTTGGTTTGGTTACAAACAATGTCTTTAAATTTGTGCTATTAAAAATGAAGCATCTGAAACGTGGGCAAATGCTGCAGAAGATGCCATGTGGTAATACATGTATAATCTGTGTATTTTGCATAGATGGTTGATTTTATAATTAGAGATACATTCTGCATTTCCGAAAGTTCAGAAACAAACCTGTTTACTAACACAAATTCCCTTCAGTATCTTATTAAAAACATATTCCATTTTATTAATTCATTGCTTACCAAACAAGTTACTCCCTTTTTTACCCATAAAGAAAAAAAAACAAATTTTATAGTACTGTTTGTCAACTCTGTTACTGTCACAAACCAGGCAGAGAAGGATCCATTACGGAGATGATGGTTTCATGGTAAATATTAAAACAAGAAGGAGAGAGACGTAGCAAACAAAACCAAATCGCAAAGATGTAAAATCGTAGTGAAAAGGAAAGCAAAGATCGAGAACCATAAAGACTAATAACTTGACTCGGATGCTCGGTAAGGTGACATGGCAGACAATACTTGAAATAAGGTCGTTGTGCTAGCTATAAAGCTAGCCAAAGAAAGAGAAGCCAGAAGTCACATGGCTGGAATTCTGGCGAAGTGGTCATTAGCAGTTCATACATTTACAGACACATCAGGTAACATGTAGAAATAACATCTGGTAACAGAGTTTGACAGTAGCAGAATTGACAATTTACATCTTTTTAAGTCAAAAAAGACGAAGGAGATGGTGATTGACTTTCGGAGGAGGACACCACATTACACACCGGTGACCATCCAGGGCTCTGACATTGAGGTCGTGGACAGTTTTAAGTACCTGGGAGTTCACCTTAACAATAAACTGGACTGGACTCATAACACCGATACCCTGTACAAGAAGGGCCAAAGTCGCCTCCACCTTCTGAGGAGACTGAGGTCCTTTGGAGTGGGCAGGCCTCTCTTAAGGACTTTTTATGACTCTGTGGTAGCCTCTGCTATCCACTACGCTGTGGTCTGCTGGGGAGCAGGCACCACGGACCGGGACAGAAAGAGACTCAACAAATTCTGTGCACACAGTTCTGTCCTGGGCTGTCCACTGGACTCTGTGGAGGAGGGAGGTGGGTGAGAGGAGGATGTTGGTTAAGCTGCCCCCATCCATCATAGACAATACCTCTCATCCCACTGCATAAGACCGTGGAGGCTATGAGCAGGCTCCTTCAGTAGCAGACTGTTACAACCCCTCCGTGTAGGAAGGAGCGGTTCCGCAGGTCTTTCATACCCACCGCTGTTAGACTGTACAACTCAACAGTCTAAACTACAGATGCACATAACTGTAAATACTTTTAGATTTTTAAAAATGTTTGTCGTAAATTGTTTTTATTTCTCACAATTTGCACTTTTCTATTGCACATTTTTTCTATTTTCCTAACTTGCACGTAATTGTTTCTGTATCTGAGCCACTGTAACAATTTAATTTCCCCACTGTGGGACCAATAAAGATTATCTTATCTTATCTTATCTTATCTTAAAAACGTCCACTTGCTAGCATAAAAGCTTAAAGCATTTAAAATAAAAAGTATGATTAAATATTTATATGATTTTTAAATGACCCAATAATAAATTCTGTGGTAACAATTTTACAATTTACAAAATAACCTTATGTGTAAGAACTTTTTTGATTAAAATATTTTCTGATATTTTCTGCAACTTCAGGAAAGAAAAACAAATTCCTGTATTTTATAAGAATCCACCAATTTAATAGCAAAGTATGAGACTAGTATAAGAGTATAAAACACTTATAATATTTTTTTGGCCTGCAATGTCTGGTGATTCATAATTAACAAATTTGTAAAATAATAAAAAAAAAATGGATTTGGACACCAAATGTATCTGCAATTACAGAACCATCCACAATTGTTTTATCTTACTAAAGAAAAATTGATATAAGATATAACTTCTGGCGGATTTGACCACTTTAAACCTTTTGATTCTTACAATATGGCACAGAAAACTGGAAGCGTTTTTAGGATTCGATTGGTTAAATTCTACAGGATTTTTGGGAGCCTCTTTTTAACGCTGCTGATCATCAGCTAAATGTTGGATATTCTACATGATGTAAGTTCACAGCATCAATTTATTAATTTGCACAGTTTTCTTCTCTGAATGATCTACGATGTCACTTTGTTTTTGCAAAGATCCTAACATTTGTATATCTTTAAACATGACACTAAATAAAAAAAACTGTAATTACTTCCTTTACATGTCCTTCAGACGTCTCCTTGGCTGATAAAAGCTCAGTCCAGACCAGTGATTGGACGTTTGGATCATTTTACTGATCTCGTTCAGCAAAATGAACTATTTTTATCTTTCCTTGCTTTCCTTCATTTCAGCAGAATATAATTGTTATATTTATGTAATTTATGTTATAAAAAATGACTGATTGCCCTGACACTCAAACATTAATCACATTGATCCGAGTCAGTCGTTTTTTTGTCATGTGATATAGTATGACAATAAGGTGAAAATTGTGACTCTCCCTCATAATATTTTTTCCCGATAATATTGAATGTGATAAAGTGTCGGTTAATTCTGCAAACTTTATTCAAATGATGAGAAATAGAAATTTAATATAGCAAATCTTTTTATACAGGTGTTAAACCAATATGTCCAATGGGCAAAGGGCAAATCACTACTTTGTGTTTATTTTATTAAGTAATATCTGTTTACGAACGAGGAAGACAAAGGGCAAATTAATCAATGAATTAATATTTCCCAATATTTAATATTTTTTTGTTTTATATTGAAATATAAAACCAGACTGACAAGAACAAGCACAAGTCTTTTGGTGATTCTGTGATAATTCCTAAATACTATACAAAATTATGTTGGTATTATTGACGCTAAGTTACCAATCCAGGAAGTGGTCACGTGATGAATGAACAAACGACTTGGGCCCGAAGACTCTGATTAGATAGACGAATCATTTCTTTTTCCGCTGCAGTAAATCGCCTACGCCTATGAGTCTGTCACAGGATAAAGGAATAAAATCCTGAACAGAATATAGAACCTTCTGCCGTCAGTCTGAATCCCTGTCTAGACGAGACCAGGTCAACTTATAATGATCTCATTAGAACTTAAGGAGTTCTGAATCTTAGCCGAGGGCTCAGTGACGACAGCGTGGTGGTCTTGGGAAGTAAACTCGCAACCTTTTAATTAGAAGGCCAAAAGTCATCAATCTATTATATAGAGGAAAAATATAGAGGATATATTCCGAGAACGGTGTTTAATCCTGGCTAACATCTGTCTCAGGTGTAAACAGTAAAATCTGATGGTCTTTCTAAGCACTGAGTAAAGAGGAAAAAAAGCTGGTTTGATGGTACAGAACGGGTAAAACTGTCCCTGTATTTTTATGTGTTTTATTTTTCAGAAATTGGTAGAGGTTACGGCTCCTAACAGTGTTTCAGTGGTTCTTAATACCTGTCCTGAAAGCATGAAACCCCGACATTTTCACACAACGGTTCAGTGAACTTAGAAAAAAAACGAATGAGCAGCAGTGATATGGGAGTGACAGCAACTCCTATCAATGATTGGTTTTTGAGACTTACATGCCACTTGTATCTCTGCTCTTCTCTGTAGTAAAGCTCCCATCCGGTTTCTCACTACACACTGGTACACACCCATGTCTGAACGCTGTAGGGAGGAAATGATGTACCTGCAGGAGACAGAAGAGGAAGGAAAGATCATCCCATTGTGCAAAGCAGGTTATTATCGATGTTTAGTAAATATTTCACAAAAGCTCTATGAAGGTTCGACTCTAATTATAGAAGAAACATTTACTGCAGTAACCCTGTTACAACCCTTTATTCTGCTTCCGACTTTACTCCTGCTAATTATTGTGTTACTGATGGTGTTCACCTGCTCGGCGTCTGGGGTTTTAATGCTATCTCGTGTTTTCTGAACTGCGGAAAATCGCATCTTATCATTTACAAGTAAAAATATCTTTAATATTGTTGAATTTCATTCATTTATTCATCTTCTATACCTGCTCATTCTCTACTTCGGGGTAACAAAGTTCTGCTGGAGTCTATCCCAGCCCTCTCTGAAAGGACGAAAGACAGGAGGGGTACACCCTGGACATGTCGCCAGTCCATCACAGGGCCACACACACACTCACACACACTACTATGGGTAATTTGGAATCAATAATCAATTTAACATACATGTTTTTGGACTGTGGGAGGAAGCCAGAGTAACTGGAGTAAACCCACGGAAGCACGGGGAAAACATGCAAACTCCACACAGAAAGACCCATGCCCGGGAATTGAACCCTCTGCTAACCACTAAGCCACCGTCTAATTTATTATAACAAATGTAGTAATATAAAACAATTATTTGTGCATTTTTTTAGCTTTATTTATTACCTAATAACTTGTAGAAAAATCGAGAAATAAGGGAAGTGGTGACTCATGGTTAAGGTGTTGGACTACCAACCCAAAGATTGTGGGTCCGATTCCCAGCCCCACCAAGCTACTACCTTTGGGGCCCTAAGTAAGGCCCTTAACCCCTAATTGCTCAGTTGTGTAAATGTGATAAATGTAGGTCACTCTGGCCAAATGCTGTAAATGTTAATAGGTTAAATGATCTTATACTGTGAATCTTATAATAGAAGAATGTTTTAATATATTTTTGTGTATTGTGATTGTTAGGGCCTAATTTTTAGCAGGTTTTTACAAATAATTTTAAAAAAAATGACATTATAAAAATGTAAAATTATTTTCTTACTTTTTACAATAAAGTTTTAGAAATTTTCAATATCAGTTTTTAAGCTGTTTCAGATTTCTTTTTGCTCTAAAAGTTCGTGAAACCATGCGGCTCAGAAAACGTCCTGCTAAAATCAAATCATAATTGGCATTATATCCATCACCCCATGCTTTTTTCCCAGAGCACCGTGCCAATTTGATATTTGTCAGCATGTTAACACGGTTAAATGAGATTTTGACATTGAATCCATTTTCACAAAGAGAGAGCAAGGTTAAAAGGTTTACTTTCGGCGTCCAGGCCTTTTTGCCAACCTTTTTGCATTAAGAGTGGGCAAATCATTAAAATGCCATTAGACTTTCCACGAATTCCACCTGGCTCTCGTCTGTGATGGCAGATTTTGGCTTCTGTCAAAGGGCCACTTCCCCTGATACCCCTGATACCATCGCGAGTGGAAACAATGAAAAGAAGTGTGCGCTTTTTTCCGAATGCAGCTCGTTTCTTTTGCAGATTTCTTCATTATGCTTTCCAAACTACCTCTGTGCATTTGCTCTGCTCTAAGGGTATTTCAGTTCTCCAGGGAACGTGAGCAGAAACTCAGTAGGCTGCGTGGAAAGTGGCATTCCAGGGGTGTTTAGGAAAGATAATTGAAAAGCAAGGGTGATTAGACTGAATGAAATCCATTGACAACCAAATTAACTCTTATATATATATATATGAATGTATGGAGCTGGCTACTTAATACAAAAAGAAATCACGCAATGCAATCATTACCATGAAACAAGAGCCGACATGCTGCTGTCAGGTAAAGAATTTAAATACGTCGATTACAGTAGCTAACAATCGTCTAAGGCAGCCCACATTTTCTTTTCATATAAAGACGAAAACTGTCTATCTTTCCGTTTCCGTCAAAGAACGCACCAAGTCCTCTAACTAAAGACAGAAAGTTCGAGATGACATTATACTCGAGGAATGAAACTTGATTGAGAGAAAGTACCGGATTTGAAAGCTGAAAAGGAAAGAATGATAAAATATACAATAGTATAAACATTAGTAATCAGCCACGTAAAAAGTTAATTACATTTTCATTTAAATTCTCTCTGCATTCTTCATTTCCTCCCTCAATCAGCAAATGTGAATGAATGAAACTTGGCACCTTCCGACACAGGATACAATATATGACATCAGAGAAGGTGCAAGAATTACCATATAAAGTTTGATGATGATGAATAGGAGAAGAGATTATAAAACACTACATGGTTAAAAACAGGATTTTAGCCGTAGGAGCACTTAGCCCTCGCCAACTCATTGTCATCATCAAAGAGAATTGGCTGAAAAGTGGTAGCAAAGTGGTTAAGGTGATGATCTTTCAGATCATCACCTTAACCACTTTGCTACCACTTATTCGAGGTGAAGTGGCATCACCTTTGGGATAAAACGGAAGCCCGACTGCACCCCAGACCTCCTCACCTCAACATTAGTGTCTGATCTTACTAATACTATTGTAGCTGAATGAAGCTGAACACAAATCCACAGTCACATAACACAATCTAGTGGAAAAACTTTCCAAAAGACAAGAATGGAGTCATATATTAAAACAGAATGAGATGTTCTACAAGTGATGATCAGACGTTCATGTAGTACCATGTGCAACCCTTTGTGGGCTACTGAGACATTTTCCCATCTAGTGAGACCTTTTATTTAGTAAACATTATAAAATATAGGCAGCTTCTTACTTGTACTCTGGGGAGAATGCAGTAATATCCGTATTGTTAAGACTCCATTTGAACTCCAAAGGCCAGCTGCCCTCCGCCAGGCAGGTCATGACCAGCCGGTTTCCCTCCAGATGGATTTCCGGAGGCCCTGGCTCAGTTTTGAAGTATGGGGCAACGTCACCTGAGAAGAGATAAAAGGGAAGTGTGAGTGATTAGAACCTGTCCGACTTGTGATGTTAATGTTCTCAGATCTAAGCTACACCTCAGTCCTGGTGTAAAATTTCCCAACCCTTTTCATCTGATGTACTCTAATCAGCCAATTACAAGCCCTTTCTGCCAGAAGAGGGTGTTTTATTTGAGAAAAAAGGACTATAACAGGAGGTAATCCAGGACCAGGAATAGGAACCCTGTGGTGTAGTCTATACATAATCATCTAACATTTTCCTCAAAAAGGGCTTTAGCTGAATCCAGGGCTTCAATCATGGAAAAGGTCAATATTAGGATCCGGATGTATGCCAGGAAAGATGTGACGGCACCTCCGTGAGCACACAGAGGATGACTTTCAAGGTTGTTTCTTGGTATCTTTAGAAGAAAAATCACAAAGCTTTGATTTTAAAAGAAGACCTTTTAGTGCCGGAACAGCAGGGTACAAAATTCAAAAAGGGAAAAACATCCTTGTAGGGGAGCTTTTACAGCCTTTCTGCCATTTACTCTTTTGTGTTCTTCTACATTATGTTTGTTTCTATTGTGGCATCGGAAATCAGATGATTTTATGGATGAAGGAAGTTTACAAAAATAGAAATAACAAGACGGATCTTGGTTTTTTTTTTATTTTTAAACCCTGGGCTGAAAGATTTAATGCTATTTCCATCTCTTAAATCATAATTTGCTCTAAAAGATACAGCGTAAAAGGTCTTCCTGCATTCTCCTGCAGTGCGGTGTGTAAAACATTCGAGCAGTTTTTAATGATTATTTGTTATCAATGTTTTTTATTTTTAATGTAAAAACTCATGTTACTCTTCCACTGCCTGTGCAAACAGAAAGCATTTCAAATGAAAACCTAGAACCCCCCCCCCCCCCCCCCCCCCCCCCCCCCCCCCCCCCCCCCCAAAAAAAAACCCCGTTCATGGTGTTGTTTTGTTCCTGACAGAAAACATTGCATTGAAGAGCACTTCAGGATCACATCCTCAAGAAAGGTCTAGTGTACAACCACGCAAAATAATATCATCCTGGCAACATTAGGAACAGAGAATGACCGGTGTTGGGTATGTTACTTAGAAATAGTATCAGAGTTACAACATTATAAAAGTACGTTTTTTACCAGAGAAAGTAATGATTGTGTACTTTATTGATAACTCGGATGTCCACAATATTAAATAAAGTGAATTAATAAATTGAACAATAAATAGAATTAATTATTATTATATAAATTCTACACTATTTTAAAGTTGTGGTGGCGTCATGTGACGATGTGAGGTGATTCATTAGATAAAAATAACTTGTGACCGACGTGGACAGATTCTTCTTTTTTTCCTCATCTTGTCTTTCACCTCAATGAGGGAAAACTAGTGTTTATACTTCCAATTTGAGAAAGCAAACTTGAACTCGTTCTCCGACTCTGATGTAGTACATACTTCGGTAGTACGCCATTTCGGAAATCACTGTTAACTGCGCATGCTTGTGTGTAAACACCCACATTACCTGAATGGAAATTTACCTAAGCCAATCAACATCAGTTGTGTTATCTCCCACCCCCAATACACACACCTAAAAAATAAAACGGCTGCGAGAGTCTACTCGTATTAAATCGACCCAATGAGTTTAATTATGGTAACACCGCAATTAATTGTTAATTGCAATTGTTAATTGCAATTAATTAACAGTGTTGTTAATTCGTTTGATTGCTCGTTACTAGCGATGCAACCGATCGCAGTTGATCCATGAACTGTGCGCACTACGACCCACGATTCAGCTCGCACTTGCGAATTTATATTTTTATTTTAAAGATTGCAGAATAAAATACAATTTTACTGCCAGATTTATTTCTTATTATTTCTTATTTTATTACTGCCAGAAGTGATTTCATAACTATACGGAGCAGTCGAGTTGGGAAATGGGAAGTCTCCCCTCTATGAGACGCACACAAGCACAAATCTAGTGCAGGTATGGACAGAAGCAGTAGCGGAGTGGAGGTTAAAAAAGGCACAATAGAAATCTCTCAGTAACCACAGATAATGTTAGAAACCAAGTAAGAGCAGTTACACAAGCTCGACTGGCCACTTTGGCTTCTAGCGAGAGGCTGTTATCCACAGCAGGTGATATAGTGACTGCTAAGAGGTTCTACGCTATCCACACAATGTAGACATCATTATCAGTTTAGGTCCGTTTTTAGGTCTCAGGTTGTTTTACACGTTACACTTTAATGACTGAGGAGTATTTTATCTTTGCTAAATGTCATAGGGTTATTTTTCTTAAAATAAAAAGATATTTTTTTGCAATAAATATAAAGCTAATTATATTTCCTTTTTTGCCAATCCAAAAAATGATTTGATTCGTGACTCGAAACTGTTATGTGAGCCGAACCGTGAGTTTTGTGATTCGTTGCACCACTAGTCATTACTGAAAAAATGTAACGCGTTAGTAATGCAGTTTACTTATAATCAGTGGCCGGTGGTGCATTTGGTACCTCGGTTTTTAGTGGGGATTTACTCAACTTATACACCTCTTAATACCACCACTATCACATCACAATTATAGAAACCATTAAAACTATACAAAAACACAAAATAACACGGTGTGGCATTACAGAGAGAGAGAGAGAGAGAGAGAGAGAGAGAGAGAGGGAGAGATTTCATGTACTGAGGGCAAAAACAATTTTTATTAAAGCAAGAAACCCAATTAAGAAAACTCCAAACCTTTAAACTACAACCACAATTGTGCCACATTCATCATCTGAAGCAGTTTAGAATCAATATTTATCTATTAACATTACAAAAACATAACAAAATTACATTAAAAACTAAAATGGCGGTTAGCCAGCGGTATCGCACGTTGGCACTGGTCTAGAAGTGGCAAATAAACTCTTTCCCGGGCTAAGACAAGCTAGTTGGCTTGGGGGTTATCCCATCTGTATGTCTGAGACCAAGTCAATTTCTCCTCCTCCGACAGCCATTGTGGACGTAAAAATTTTAACCCAACTGTATTTTGCATGCAGATCTCTACAGATGCATTTCGCTAGTCGAACTTATCTGTAGCAGTTTTATTCTAATTAACCAATTAGAGGACAGAAAAATGCTGACATTATTGTGGGCCAGCTGGCTGTCCCTTTGGGGCGAATTTGAAATCTGATTGGTTAAAGAAACAGTCCCAGTACGAATATAGTTACAGCGGCCAGCACTACTGATTCTGAAGGCCCTGGACAGATTAGATTAACATGGCAGGAAGTAGAGGTCGGAATCTGATTGGACAAATAATCTAACATCCACATACACATACTGGAAGCAGTGCAGCAAGAGAAACACTACGAAATGAACTGTTGGGAATAATTATTGGAATTTAGATTGTAAATGTGGGTCAGTGCTTCTGATAGTGATTAGGCAGCAGAGAAGGACTTACTGAGCCTGACGGCCCACCACTGGTAACTCCTGTTGCTGAGAATGACAAAATAAAAACCCTGACTACTGAATTAAAGACAGATTATATAAGAGAACCTTAATCGTTTAACTCGGACAGATTTCTTTGCAACAAATGTCCAAATCCTCAAATAGTTTCCTATTTAGCAAATGCAGTATACTGTAGAAGACATCTGTCTTGAGATGAGTTTGAAGGACGTGCTGTTGTGAGAATGGTAATCTCTGTAATTAGGACAAGCACATGCTGTTGGACATGCTGAACTCCCCAGAAATGTGGGGAAAAAAATAAAATATGTTTATCATAAACAAGCATTGCGAGATATGCAGCCTGCTGCGCATCCACTGAGTCACTCAGACGTCCCAAGTGTTGATGTTTTTGTCTTTCTCTTTCCTCCTACATGCACAGTATCTCTTGCTTATTTTCCTCTTTTGCTATCGCTTCCATCAGAAAGCGGTTCTGCTGGAAGACAGAAGACAGAGGACAGACAGAGAGAACACTCCCGAATGGAAGAGGCAGATGAAGTGTTGAGTTATCCGTGTGTGCCGACTGCTTTTCCTTAGAATAGTTCTTTTTCTCAAACATTACTTTCACTCTCTCTCTCTTACTTTCTCTCTCTCTCTCTCTCTGGATTTACATTTTAAGGCAACTTAGCAATTGGGGGTTAAGGGCCTTGCTCAAGGACCCAACAGTGGTAACTTGGTGGTGCTGGAAAAATACCGCCGATCTTCCGGGTATCAGTCCAACACCTGAGCCACCACTCCTCCCCTCTCTTTCTTTCTCTTTCTCTCTCTCTCTTGCTCTCAGTCTCTTTCTTTTTTACTGCCTCTCTGTGTGTATCTCTCTCCCACTCTCTTTCTCGCTCTCTCTCTTATTGTCTTATTGTCCTAGTCTCGCTCTCTCTGTGTGTCTTGCCCTCAGTCTCTCACTCTCTCTCTGTCTCTCCCTGTCTTAGTCTCTGTCTCTACCTCTCTCTTTGTCTCTCTTTCACAGTCACCTTCTGTCACTGTCTCTCTTTCTCACTGTCTCTCTCTCTCTCTCTCTCTCTCTCTTTCTCTTTCCCAGTCTCTCTCACTCTGTCTCTGTCTCGGTTGTTCTCTCTCTTTTCTTCACTCTCTCTCTCTCTGTCAGTCAGTCTGTCTCTCTTTTCAGCTCACTGTTCTTCATGCTGGTTCCAGCAACTCTTCCCTGCAGTTTAATGACATTTACATTTGTAACAGTTTGGCAGACGTCCTTATCCAGAGCGGCTTACATTTATCTCATTTATACAACTGAGCCCGTGGGGGTTAAGGGCCTTGCTTAGGGGCCCAGCAGTGGTAACTCAGTGATGCTGAGAATCAAACCCACAGTCCCCTTCTTACCCACAATTTTCTTCTTACTTCTCCAACTTGACTTGTATCTGTGTCTTCACACACAAAAGTCACTTCTTTAAAGACTGAGAAACCACCTGAATGTTTGTAGAAATATAAAGCAGCACAGGATTTCACTTCCTCAGCATTCAACATACTCTGTCAGTAGCTCGCAAACAGAGAAAAGAGTACCAGCTAACAGACACCTTGGAATGTTAGGAAGCTAAAGAACGCATTGTTTTATTGAATAGCACTCTTATCGTCATTAACCCCGATTTTTTTCTATCCCCTTCTGCCATGTGATGGACTGCAATTATCCTCGTAATCCTGTTCAGGGTCATGGTGAAACTGGAGTCTATTCATCATGTGTCTGTCACATGGTAGTATACAAAAACACACACACACACACACACACACACACACACACACACACATACAGGCACAATTGTTAGGAAAGTGGAAATAGCAGAAAAAAACCCTGAAGGAAGCCCACAGAAACAGAATTGGCATCTCAGTGGGTAACATGTTGGACTGCTGATAAAAAGTTCATGGGTTTGCTTCCTGAGACCACAAATCTGCCACTGCTGGGCCCCTGAGCAAGGCCCTAAACTGCCAACTGTTCACTTATATAAATGACATAAGTGTAAGTCACACTGTATAAGAGGTGTCTGCCAATTGGCTGATTACAAGATCATGGCTTCAACTTTTGGGACCACCAAGCTTCCACTGCTGGACCCCTGAGAAAGGCCCTTGACCTTCACCTGCTTAGGTCTCTAAATGTGATAAATGTAGGTACCTCTGGATAAGGTTGTCTGCTAAATGCCAGAAATGTCAATGTAAATGTGTAGGACTGATGACTGGAAGATTTCCAAGACCATCAAGCTACCACTATTCCCCCCCAGGCAAGACCCTTAACCCTCAACTGCTCGGTTGGATGGTGTAAAAGCAGAGGTTCGATTTCCCCTGTTGAAATGTAGAGCGTGTCATCCCCACTTTTCAATAATCTGTTTGTGTCCCCTTTATGTTTTTCAATTAGTTTCTTGTTAATTAAATTTTTTTAACTGCCAAACAGTCAGCGATGAAACGCCAGTAGCAGCAGCAGATGAGCACTTAAATTTCATTGTGGATGAAAAGAAAGAAAGAAAGAAGATGTGAGTTGGCTGATTAAATAAATTAGCTCAGGTCAGTATAATCCTATTTTATGTCAGACATAATCTGTCTACACCTGTTGATGTTAGCGTAACGTTGACTGAGCTAACGTTAGCGTTAATTAACACACTGTTGCTAGGTAACTTTAGACTGTTAGCTAAATATTTTATGTAGATTAGTACATTCAGTGTACCAGTGAAAGCCAGTTCACTTTAAACTGCGCATTTTCTGTCAGCGTTGTATGACAAGCAGAGTCTGGATGCTAGTTTAACGTAAGATTTCGCTTCATATCAGAGGACAGATTTAGTGTCGCTGCTTCAGCACGTCCTGATATTGTTTTGGTGTTGACTGTTTCCATATAGTTTCAGTTGTCTCACGCTTAGTTTAGATTTAACAGTAGAAACTAAATGTCTTTATTTTGTCACATATACTTTTTTACAGCACAGTGGAATTTTTTTTCCCACATATCCCATGGTCTTCAGATCAACACCTGGCGGTGGTGGGGCTTGAACTCAGGTCTTGCTGGTCTTTAGATCAGCCTTAACCATTTCAGCCACCACTGTCTCTAAATGTAAGACTGAACTGAGTTTATTATCCAGCGACTTACATTTATCTCTTTTCTATAACTGAGCAATTGGGGTTTAAGGGCCTTGCTCAGGGGCCCAACAGTGGTGCTGGGAATTGAACCCTGGTCTTCCAGATAGCATTCCAATACCTTAAGCACTGCACTACAACTTAACAAATCAAACACAATTTATTAATAGTGAACACAGACTTCGCAATGATAAAGAAAGTAAGACATATTTTCTCATACATAGTTTAGTACATTTACATTTATGGCATTTGGCAGATGCCATAAATCAAGAGTGACTTACATTTATGTTATTTTTGTATACTACTAAGCAATTAGGGGTTAAGGGCCTTGCTCAGGGGCCCAGCAGTGCCTTTCTGGTGCTGGAAATTGAACCCGGATCTTCCAATTATCATTCCAAACCCTTAACCACTGCTCCACCACATAGTAGCCTAGTGTTTTTTCTTCTTTAGCAGAATTAATCATTCTAATCAATTTTATGAAATTTTGTCTCTAAATGTAATTAAATGCAGGAATTGGTATTCAAATCGAAAAAAATTACCACCATTTTGTGCCCCCGTTACACGTCCTTACACCCTTGTGTAAATGTAAATGCACGAAAAACGCATAAATTATAACCTGAGCTTAGTTTCAACCGAGCCAGAAACTTTGGTGCTGTAACGCATCGACGCTCTACATTGCATCACCGAGCCAAATATTGTTTTTCGCATCCATTCAAATGAGCTTTTTTTTTTTTTTTTTTAAATAATCTAACGTTTTTTTTAAATAATCTAATCTCAGACCATGAAGTGTATCCTATAGTGCATCCGACAGTATATAAGGGTGCTTTATCCTATTTCTATGTATTGTTGCTGGACATGCATTCTTACAAATCCCTTGCAGAAAAAAAATGCATATATTAATTCTGCTTCATACGCACCCAATTCCATCAGACCTGTTGAAAAAAAGCTTCGTACTGTTTGGCAATAAGTGCTTTTTCTATGGCGAGCGAAATGTGAAAAGGAGTCGCAGTGATTTAAGAGCACTCTGACACGCTGCTCTTGAGACTCTTTGCCTTCCCAACGTCAGGGATGGGTGCTTTTTCGCATGACACACGAACGCTCTGAAATTCTTATTCAGATCTGATTAAATCAAGCACACAAATATGAACTGAAGTGGGGGGATGGGGTGAGGAAGGCAACAAAAAAAAATCTGCTGCATCATCCTATAAGGAAATGAAATATTGAGCAGTGCACCAGGAAAGCGTCCTCGGGAGCCACCGTTAATATTCAGAACTGAATAGTGAAGATAATCAAAGCCACATTTCTCAGTAGGAGCAATATTGTTTTAGACCCCTGGGCTGTGCGGTTGGCTCAAGGAGATCTCTCGCCTCCCACGGTACCTGCCTCTGGTGTCTGTGCTGTTTATATGCAGGTAGCATGCAGACGCCGTCTGTCCTCACCACCCCTTTCCTCTCTCTCTCTTTTTCTCTCACTCTCACTTTGCCAGGTGTGCTCAATGGAGCCTGCACTTTCCATTTGTTTGTGCGCTGCCGCGCTGCACTCATCTGCGTGCTGTTTCTCTGATGGGCCATCCCGCTGCAAGCCCACCGCAGGAATGCATAAGCAGAACTCGGCAACGAGATTCAATTTGTCAGGATTATTATCGGAGATGAAATGTTCCGACAGACTGGGTGGACGTGGAGCGGAGACAGTTCTTGGCCTTCCCGGCTGCGTTGAAGGATGAACCATTCCCCCATTTAGCTTTTTATTAGCTGTTCTAAAAACACATGAATGGAAATTGAAGACTGAGTCTTTAAACCCAATTTGACATTAGTCTTGTACATATTGCCTAATGGACACTGCCAAAACTGTTAGCTGCACGCCACTATTTATCATCAGTCACATTTATCTGGGAGCCTTTCACAAACTTCTGCTCCAAACACACACACACACACCAATCTCTGAACCCTGTCTTAACAGCTATCCATCACAGATGCAGATCAACTTCCCTTTACTGTACCAATCTGTTGTTTATTTTTTTTTTAAGGTCATTACTCTTTAAGGAGCTCCTAGGAGAACTAATCTGTCAGTGGATGTGGTGGAATTTTAGTCCACACTTCTGACAGTCAAAATAGGCAAAACTAGTACGTTACCATATGGATGAGAAGCTGACTGTAAATCAAAGTGCGCCTTTGGTAACTTTGAACTGTGAATGGCACTTGACAGGCTGTGATACCCTCATCAGAACATGAAGAGAATACGCTTACGGCACAGCAAAACATGTCAGAATCCTTATGCTGGGTTCACTTAAACAGATTCCGCACAGACTTGCAAGAATTAACGTTTAATTTAGCAAAATATCAACTATTTTAGGAGAAAGCCGACGGTATATAACCAGAAGCAACTGTCTAAAGAATTCTTTTTACTTTGTGAAGGGAATCTTCAGAAAGCTCTAAAAAGTTTTCTTCACTTTAAATCAACGATTACTTGGGATTCAATTCAACAAGCAAAAGTGTCCTCTTTCATTAATCCCAATTAGACATCTCGCCTAAGAAAGTAGAAACTTTTCAACTGTCTTAACATGAAGCTTACGTGATGGTGGGCAGAAATCGTTCACTCTTCCCAGCAGACCCCCGACATGCAAGACAGGGGCAATCAGGCTGCATATTGAACAACCACAGAGACCACTTAAAAAAAAAGACAGTGCAGACGGACAATATAAGCACAGGAGGAAGGTATGGTGAGCGTGAGCTAAAGGGCACAGAGAGGTTTTGAAAGCTGTGCATTAGTGAGGAAGTGTATAAAAAGTTTAGAAGAGCTATCCCACCAATAAAAAATCCTAAGACGCGTGCCATGCACGAACCGCCCAACGTCACCTCGTCTACCAATTAATACCTCTGAAAATAGACTCGAGCTATGCAGGAGATGTTACTGCCAAAATAAAGAGTTTTGATATTTGGATCTTACACTAATTGGAGAGCTGAGTGACAAAATGCTCTTTTTTGGTGAATATATATGTGTTGCATTAGGCAAACCATCAAACAGGAAAACAGGTCTTACCTAATTAATTAAACTAAGTCTGCATCAGTCCTCATCTTTTTTCTTCTTGTTGTTTTCGAATTTTAGGAATTTTTGCTCATAATTGAAGGTAAATTACATGCAAATTGAATGGAATGTGTAAAAAAAAGAAAGGAAGTAGGAAAAAGAGAAAGAAAGAAAAACAAATAGGTAAAGACCGATTGACAGAGCGAAAAAGAAAAGAAAAGAAAGAAAGAAAGAAAGAATGAATAAACGAATGAATTAATGAAAGACAGATAGAAAGAAAGAAAGAGAAAAACAAGTGGGTAAAGACAAAAAGACAGAAAAAAGAAAAGTAAGACGAATAAATGAATTATTGAATAAATAAATGAATTAATTATTTAATGAGCGAAAGAAAGAAAGAAAGAAAGAAAGAAAGAAAGAAAAAAGAAAGAAAAAAAGAAAAAAAGAAAGAAAGAAAGAAAAAAAAGTTGGGTAAAGACAAAAAGACAAAGAAAAAAGAAAAGAAGAAAAAAGAATGAATGAAATAATGAATGAATGAAATAATAAATGAATAAAATAATAAATGAATGAAATAATGAATAAATTGAAGAAACAAGGAAGAAAGAAAGAAAGAAATTAGGAAATTAAAAAAAAAAGAAAGGAAGAAAGAAAGTAAAAGTGAAAAATTTTTCCTTTATAGCACATTTAATTAGCTAAGCACTGCCCAGAACAAAATGGCATCTAAGTAGCGTATAAAAAAAAGAGATGCAACCATTTTCAGAAACTCGTCCAAATAAAAGTGTTTTTACCTTTAATAGCACATTTAAAAAAGAATCAGCGCTTAGGTGATCCTCATAAGTGCTCATTAGTAAAAACTAAAGCTGACTTCTTCCATGCAGGAAATAGAGCTTCATTTTAATTTTTACTGGAACGTCTGCAGAATCTAACCAATCAGATTGCGTTTACATTCACAGCATTTGGCAGATGTCCTTATCCAGGGCAACTCACATTTATCTTTATTACAGACTTAACCAGTTAGGGGTTTAGGGCCTTGTTTAGGGGCCCAGCAGTGGCAACCTAGTGGGGCTGGGAATTGAACCCTGGTCTTCCAATTAGCAGTCTAACCACTAAGCTACCACTTCCCCAAATTACTTCAAATTTCCCTAAAGTCATTTGTGTACCATTTTGATCTGATGTTCAGCCAAAGATTGCTAGGTGTGACATAAGTACTGCCAATTAATAAAGAGAAGTTCTAAAGCCTATGAAAAGAAATTTGTATTATATTTATTTTAATATCCTAAGAAACATATGGCAAAAATATAATTATTATTTAAAATACACTTATTCTAAAGCCCATTTCATAACACTGAACCAGGAATCTGAGACTGTTTCTTACGATACTGCGAGAGATCAACCACAGCCCAGATGCAGATGCAGCTTAAATTTAATCCAATTTTTTTTTTTCTTAAAGTCTATAATAAAACATACAGTTGAGGCCAAAAGTTTATCTGCCCCCTCTGGACCACACAGGACAGATAACAATAACACCAGGAGACTGAAAGTTTAACTGTAGGAAAACAACAACAACGCATCTCATGAAAGACTAAGAAGCATCAGTTATGAAACGGAGTGGAAAAAAACAGAACAGACTGGTGTCTGCAGATGATCACCGGTCCTTTGGAAGAGAAAATAAAATCAGCTTTCTTAACATCAACACATAGAAGAGAAAATGATGAGGCTTGTGAGATCCCAATAGATGAAGCATGGGGGTGGCAGCATCCTGCTTTCTGCTAGAGTCGAACTATTTCTGTTATATTATTTTAAAAGGGGATGATTTCGAATTTCTGAAGTAAACCCTCAAAGCATTAGCTAGTAAGTTAAAAGTGAAACAACAAAGTGAAACGTTTGAAGTATCTTTCACAATGCCCTGAGCCGAAGTCTAAGTATAAGTGCGTACTAAGCTGAAAAATAAGCGTGAGTTACACCAGTTCTTTTAGAGGAGAGAGACAAAAAATCTAGCTAGGGATAATGTGAAGCATCTGAAGAGCTGCCCTAAGCATTCAATTCAAGCTCATGCAATGGCAATGCAACCAAATATTATCATTAATGCTAAAGCTATGTACACTATAGCCCAGACACATAAGACACCCTTATCCAAAGTGACTTACATTTATTTCTTTTATACAACTGTGCAGTTGGTGGTTAAGGGTTTTGCTCAGGGGCCCAGCAGTGGCAACATGGTTGTGCTGGGAATGGAACCCTTTCATTCATTCATCTTCTATACCCGCTTATTCCCTAATTCGGGGTTACAGGGATCTGCTGAGTCTATTCCAGCCGCCTCTGAAAGGGCAAAAGGCAGGAGGGGTACACTGGGGTACACCAGAGTACCCGGAGTAAACCCACACAAGCACAGGGAGAACATGCAAACTCCACACAGGAAGACCCCTGCCAGAAAATCAAACCTGGGCAACAGTGCTAACCACTAAGCAGCCACTACCACTACCACTTCCCCTCTAACCGCCACACCGATAACTGGATTTTTCCTAAATTGTTGTAACAAAAGAATATCTTTACATTTTTATTTCTAGTGCGCCTAAAAATCCACATATACTTACGATAATATATTTTTGTCCAACTGTCCAGTTGGGGGGTTGAGAGCCTTACTCGGATCCCCAGCAGTGTCAGCTGGGTCCTGAAGGGAACTGAACCCATCATCTTCCAATCAACAATCAAACACTCTAACCACTGCACATCCACTTCCCAGTTTTGTATATTTTCCAGCATGTGCACAAATCTTCTAAGCTCCATTAAGATATGGTAGAGAGTGGAAGAACTCAAGTCCAGAACCCCATTGAACACCTTTGGGATGAACTGTTACTCGGAATGCACCCCAGACCTCCTCACCTTGACATATAGTGTCTGATCTCACTAATATTATTGTAACTGAATGAACACACAACACAATCCAGAAGTGTGAAGGTTATTATAGGCGTGAAAGTGAGGAATATGATGTGCAAAATAACACATATGGATGTGATAGTCAGGATGTTCCAGTACTTTTGTTCACTCAACAATAGGTCCTCTTTCCTGTATAATCATATATCATCTCCTGCCAAGATAGTCGGATGACTGTTATACTAGCATCTAACAAATTGCGGGAACTTACATTTGGTTTTTATTTAGGGCGCCTTGCAAATAGTTTGCTGCCATAAATATGGAGTCTACATGGTGGATTAAAGGGTTGGTTACCACCCAAAAAAGCCGTCCTCAGCAAGTCTCATAGGTTAATAACTTTTAACTTTAATAAGTTGGATATAAGCGTTCTCAGGCGTGCAGCTGGTTTTGAAGACTGCAGGCTAATTAATACAAGTTAAGATATTTTTAAATCATTTTATTTATGTAAATTTTTCCATGATGATAAATGACTAACAGCCGAGTAAAACTGGACGTCACGAGTGATTGCGTAAAATGGTGTGACTAAAAGATTAAGGTGGATTTTTAAAAATAAAAGTACAATTAAAGACATGGTTAATTTATTTTAATTAACAGTCTGGTCTCCCTTACGGTTTCGGATAAAGGCTAATTAACCACAAGAGACATTCATCATAAAAGGTAAGTGTATATAAGGTGCACTGCTTCTATAACTGTCATTCAATATAGAGGATTTTAAGCCAGGCCTCACCTTCCATCATTTATGCTTAAAAAAATCAACACAATCAATGTATAACCCACTCAAGTCATTTTGGAGAGGCTACAATTTAAGAGTAGTGTTCTTGAATGCCATCGTTAAAGCTTCCAATCCGCAGCTGTAATTGCAACAGGCGTTTCTGACTCAGACTGCTTCTAAACACACACAAGCAACTCGCAATACAAATCATCACGGATCAACATTTCCGTTCCAGGCCTTAATAATGCAGGTGCCAAAACATAACCTTTTATCACTCGTTATCCAGACGAGCTCACAGCCCGAAAGGTGCAGCTCTTCAGCCGTAAGTACATGCTTGTTGTGTGTAAATGAGTTACTATGCATGAGGAACATTCCTAATGATCTAATGAGTATTCACTTTGGACCTCGTTTATCAAACTGAATCTTTTTCGGAATTGAAATTTATTCATTCATTCATATTCTATACCCACTTATTCCCTAATTTGTGGGTGAAAGGCAGGAGAGGTACAACCTGGACAGGTTGCCAGTCCATCACATGGCCACAAACACCTACTCCTATGGGCAATTTAGAATCACTAATCATCCTAGCATACATGTTTTTGGACTGTGGGAGAGAACATGCAAACTTCACACAGAAAGGACCCCTGCCCGAAATCAAACCTGGACAACAGTGCTAACGACTAAGCAACCGTGCTGCCGGAATGGAACCCTGATCTTCCATATAGCAGTCCAACAACTTAAATACCTAAATCAGCTCCCTATTCCCCCCCTAACCGGCACTAAAGTCTAGAATATTTTTACATTTTCATTCCTAGTGCGTCCAAAAATCCACATATACTTACAATAATATATTTTTGTCCAAATATCCAGTTGAGGGGGTTGAGGGGCCTTGCTCCTATCCCCATCTGTGTCAGCTTGGTGCTGAAGGGAATTGAACCCACATCTTCCAATCAACGCTAACATTGCCCCAGAGGCGATGTTAGCATTGTGAGGCAACAATGCTAACCACTAAGCCACCGTGCTCTCCGAAATTGGAGCTGTTTGTATAAAAAAAGGTTTTTTTTCCAATTGTATGCATAAAATATAAGTTTGGAAGAAAAGATTGGTGTTCTTCTAGTGCTCCAGAGTGTGTGTGTGTGTGAATTTATGCAATAACTGAACTTTTGCACAAGGGCAACAAGCTTGTAGGTTTGAATGACATAAAATTACAAATGTAAAAGAAAAACTTGGTGAAACCTTTTTAGTTTCAAGGATAGAATAGAAAGAAAACATACTGAAAGTTCATAAATACACAGCCTGGTAACCAATCAGAGGTCTTAAGTTCAAGTACCAAGATCGCCAAGATCTTTTACACATTTACATTTCTAGTACTTGGCGGATGTCCTTTTCCAGACCAATTTACATTTTATCTCATTGTTTATTCAACTGAGCAGCTGAGTGTTAGGTGGGTTTGGTAGTCTTGCCAATTAAAACCCACCTTATCCACTGAGCTACCACTTCCCAACACTGTTGGTCTCCCTAATCAAGATCCTTTACATTCTCTGCCTGGGAGGCTCTGTATCAAAGCTGACAGACTAAAATACACCCACCCACCCACACACACACACACACACACACACACACACACACATCATATATATATATATATATATATATATATATATATATATATATATATAACCATTTTAGTTTGATTATAATCTATGAATATATTTATTATATATCAAATCATTAAATCATTTTTATCAACAATATTAATTAATATTAGTAGACAAATATATATATAATCGTTTTAGTTTGCTGCTATGCTTTAAATAAAGGATTAGTTATTTGATCAGGAAATTCCTCTCTGTAAATGGAGGATGTGTTATTAAAGCTCAGGTGGTGTATAAGTCCATTTAATTCGCTTTGCCAGCATGCCAGCACTAAATGACGGATACGTGACTCATCTTATATGATTTATCTCAATCTGTATTATAAATCAGGGTTTCCTATGACATTTACATTCCCATTTAATTCTCCCTGTCTGTTATTTGTCCTTAGATTTGAGCTTGTCAGGTGCTGTTATGCTTCTCTATACAGTATAAATAAATATATTTGAATATATATCTATGTTTTTATCACTACAGATGTAAGTTAAAATTAGTCTCTGTGTTTGTCTCCGCCTTTTAAATCAAATTTTTTTCTGGTGTTTTTTAAATGCAAATATTAGCCTTTGACTGCAATAACCAACATTTACTTTGCGTGTTAGCAAGAAGAAAATTCATAGTTACAAAACTTTGTAAATCGGATGAAATTTCTTCTGTATAGTTTGTCCTAAGCAAGTATTTAGAACCAATTTAAAAAACAACAAGGAAAAAAAGAACAGAAATGGGTAATATGAACATGGTAAATGTCAGTATTTGTCACACAGATTTTACAGCATAGTGAAATTTGTTTCTTTGCATATCCATTCTTAGAAAATTAAGGACCCAACAGTGGCAGACATGCAACAGGGCGTCTTGAACCCAGGTCTTCCTGGACTTCCAATCAACAAGTAAGCTCCTTAACCATATGAGCCACCACTGCCCTGCTGACCAGAGTACAAATATGCTAGAATATGCTATACAATCTTCTCTGTTAATTATTTAATTTATAATTAAATTCTAGGGTTTAAGACAAGACAAGACAAGACAAGACAAGACAAGACAAGACCTGGAAATTAAACTTGCAGTCAATAATCTAACACAATCACTTCCAGGCAATAGTCTAACCACTAAGCTACCAGAAAATGACCAAAGCTTGACAAAGCAAATTAGGTTCCTCCCAAATATCATACTTATTACACCATTTTGTAGATTGGGTTCAAGTCTTACCCCCCCACCTCCCAGCGCACTAAATAAAATAAGTATGAGGGTAAATCCAGGTGTACATATCCTACACATAGTAGCCAGGAGCTAAATTTATATCACTGAAGTGGATTCATTGTTTGCACTAAAATTACTGTTTGTGTGAAATTCTAGGACTATTTCATAAATCAAGGGCAGATTTACAATACAGATCTTACAACCTAATGAATAACAGACACATCCTTCTAACAGGATGCGAGATTCTTGGAGGCACAACAACTGGCATTATGAATATTTATGAAGGACAAAAATTGATCTTGGTTAATAGAAAAAAAAATGGTTTAATGATTTGTTCTGACTGTTTCCAGGAAAAATAAATAGAGATAATTTGTAAGAAATGGTTGGCAGTTAAAGAAATCTCATAATTAAAAGTGACTGGCATGTGCCCCAGAACCGAACCTATGAAACCCTGAAAAGGGTGTCATCTTGAGCTTTATCATTCCTGGAGCATTCAGCGGTACTTGCTCAGTGCTTTCACAATAGAATGTAAATGGGTTTCATTACTTGAAGGAGTCAATGTCACTTTTCAGGCTTGTCTTGGCCCATTTCATCCTTCATACCAGAATCATTAGTGGCCAGTAAAATGGAATTAAGCTCCATCAATCACTTATTAGGAGGACGCAAGTCAGGGAATCAGTGAAGCTATTATGTTGCCGATCGTATGCAGTAACATGAAGGTTATTTAGATACAGAAGTGCTGCAGGTAATTGAAATCCTCTGGATTTTATTAAAAGACGCCAGGAAAATCTGACAAGTAGCTGTCTTGTTTCGGATATAACGTTCTATCTTATATACTGCAAGTGTAGCAAACCCTTTAAGGCTTTCATCTGTGCCTATGTTTAACACTGAGTGTTTTTATCCTGTCTACTACGCCCTGATAGTTAATAAGATGCTAACTATAAATTATATAAACACTCAGGGCTTTGGGAATTGGTGGTCTTTTTGCGTGTACCTTGCCGACTAGAAACAAAATATTCAGAGAAAATCTTTTTATTTGTCAAATTAAATGGTCATATTGAGCCTATTTCTGCTCTCTGAAATGCCTCGAGTGCTTAGGGTAAAATTAGTTTTAAATTTTAATTTAACGAGTACTTTAATTCTGTGTGATTATCCCAACGAAGAGAGAAACTTAAACCAAAAGTGTCCTTACTGTAAACTGTTTTCTACGCTGACCGAGTTTTGCACCACACAAATACATCCAAAAAACAAACATAAGTTCACGACACACTGCAATAAAGCCGAAAAACAACGGAAAGAAACCGGAACACAACAGAATCAAGCCGAAAAACAACAGAACCAAGATGAACCACAACAGAATCAGACCAAAATACTATGGAATCAAGCAAAAACACAATGTTTGATTCCGAAACAAACGATGACCGAGTATTGCACGACACAATGGCATTTAAAAAACAAATACGAGCTTACGACACACTAGAATTAAGCTAAAAACCAATAGAAACAAGGCGAAACACAAGCAAATCACTGAAATGCAATGAAAATACATTAAAACACAACAGAATTAAGAGAAAACACAATGGAAACAAGCCAACACACAACAGAACCACGCCAAATAAAATGGAAACAAGCCGAAACACAATAGTCTGATTCTGTTTTATTTCAATTTGGTTTATTCGTGTTTCAGTTTGATTCTGTTGTGTTGTGTTGTGTTGTGTTGTGTTGTATTGTGCACTACTGGGCCACTGTAGTTTTCCATTCTGGCAGCATAATGAAACAGAAGTGATTTGGTACAAAAGGGTTTTTTTTAAAGCTCTTTTTCCATTTCTAGCATTAGAAGGTTCCCTTATCCAGAGTGATTCATTTATCTTATTGTTATAACCAAATAAACAATTAAGGGTTAAGAACATTGCTCAGGAATTAGACACTTGCAGGTTATAGTTCTGGGTATTGAACTTATGACCTTCCAAATTGTCCACTACCTTCACCAAGCCCCCCCCCCCCCCACTTTCAGCTATACGTAACACTTGCATGATCTCTAACATACATTAAAGTACAAAATGGCAGAACGTCAGAGATTGTGTGAAGACTCAAAGCATAAATGTTTATATTGCTTTTGGTGTTCAGAAGTAAAGCAATAAGCCATGACGGATGCACCTTGCCGAGGTGAGTTTATGAAGACTGACTTCAGCAAATATCCAGCTGACGAAATGGGTAATAAACGGTGTATGAAAGTGCTCAGCGTGCAGCCATCTTCTCAGACAATGGGCATTGGAAGAAAATTTTGGAAGAGAATTTTAGGAATGAGACCACCATATCCCGCTAAGACGTAGTCATATTTGGCAAACAGCACAGAGAAGCTGGGAGATTTTCTATCTGTCACTGAAAGGGGAAAAAAATACTTCAGAATTACTGTCAGTGAAAGATGGGGCTCGGGCAAAATAGTGGCAGTGATTCGACAGTTAGCTGAATGTATATATGTGATATAATTATGTGTTGTCGGATTTTTGGCCTTGCTACAACACGACACGCCAGGACAAAGTGCGCACCTGTAGAGGCTACTCTCATCCCGACTAATCCATACTTCGGATTTGTAATTAGATATAGCACAGGAGTGAGAGCAAAGCAAATATGAGATGAAAACATCCTCATCCTGCGGCGAAAGGGAGTGATTTAGATTCATCGCTATTAGTCCATTAATATACCATGTGCTCCACAGCTGTGCAAACACATTAGTCCAGGAAAATAGATGTACCAGAAGTGAACTACAATAGAGACAGCAGCAATGCTGTAAACAAAAGCACACAATGCTACACTGTTTACAAAGTGCTATAAATCAGATATTTATATGCAACGGACCAGCAGTGTCTCCGGGCAATGTACAAAATACACTACAGTTACCTGTAATCAATGTTTACCAAGTAGGTATTTTTCTATAACCCAAACACACACAATTTTTGTCAAAATACATTTTTTCAATTGATAAACGAGTTTAACTGGATCACTAAATCTAAATTCAATCCTAGTACTACTACTGTTACTTTAAATACCACCACATTTTCACTAATACTACTAAAACTAAAAAAAAAAATTCTTACTCTTCTCCTTCTTCTTCTTTTTCTTTCAAGCCTATTACTGCTAAGACTACTTCTTCTTTTTCTACTGCTGCTACTGCTATGAGAACTTTGATCATTAGAATAGTTCACACTTGTATTATAGAGTGAGAGACTTCATGAATGAATCTTACAATCCTGTCATATTTACGTATTCTAACAAAGGCAATAAGAAGTTTCTATTTAAATAGAAGATAGACAGACAGATAGATAGATAGATAGATAGATAGATAGATAGATAGATAGATAGATAGATAGATAGATAGATAGATAGATAGATAGATAGACAGATAGATAGATAGATAGATAGATAGATAGATAGATAGATAGATAGATAGATAGATAGATAGATAGATAGATAGCTAGATAGATAGATAGATAGATAGATAGATAGATAGATAGATAGATAGATAGATAGATAGATAGATAGATAGATAGATAGATAGATAGATAGATAGATAGATAGATAGATAGATAGATAGATAGATAGATAGATAGATAGATAGTAGATACAGATAGATAGATAGATAGATAGATAGATAGATAGATAGATAGATAGATAGATAGGATGACAGACAGACACTATAATTTCCTCTAAGCAGGTTTATTTAAAGACTTTTTAGATTTTTAAATCTGTCCTATAAACTTTAGAAAGCAAACAAAACAAAACCGAATAAAAGTTAAATAATGTAAAAAATTCAACAAAATTAAAAAAAAATAAATATATATATATATATAGGCCTGAGCGATGTTGGTTTTTTAGATAATTGATATTGGGAAAAACCTGCTCACACGTATGTCCAAATGCCGACAGTTTCAGGTTAAGACGTGATAAGCGTAAGATGGTAAGATGGGGGGGGGGGCATATTTTGAGCGCCAAATAAGTAAACACATTTTATTTTAATAATACAAAATTACCAAAGTCTTCATATTCAGAATTATTTAAAAACCCAAACTATAATAGAAAATATAAATGAAATACTCACTATTTATTTTCATAATTGTTTTTTCCAAAGCCACAGGGAGCCGTAGCTAAGGGAAGAAAGAGCCACATGCGGCTCCAGTGCCGCGGGTTCCTGACCTCTGATGTAGCGTTTTAGAAGTTCCTAATGCCTGAATTGTTTTTTTTTAACCTTCTAAATGCTTCAGCAGGTGCAATGACCACTTCAAAAACAACCCAGGGTGTGAATTATTTGTGTGTGTATGCATTGTACCTGTATCATACCAGCAATAGACTCGATTGACTGCATGGCCAATACGATAAATAGTCATTCACATATTTTTTTAGAAGCAGAAATATTTTTATTGTCTTTGGTGAAGATAAATGTGGTCTATCAACTCGTTATTCAGTCTTCCTTCTTTGAACAGCCAGTAAAATTGAACAATGCATTAAAAATAAATAGGTGCAGTTGTTTAATAAATGTATGTCTTTTAAAACAAATTATATTATTTTTTAAATTTATATCCTACTACAGCGGCAGAATGTTAAAAAAAAAAAAAAACTTTTACTTTGAAATATCGGAATAGTTGTTCATAGACGTCAGACTTTCTCTAGACTTTCCAGTTATTTTACTTGCAGTAGATGTTAAAATGACCTGCTTTATACAGAGCGGCATGCTTCATCATTTTACCCTCTTATTTGACGGGAGTTCAAATGCCAGCTTATTTCATTCATTATTTCTATGTGACCTAGTAAAAAATCGCATTTAAAATGCACCTTGCCATTCAAAGCGGAGTAGTGTGAAAGTAAAGGTTATCTGTCGTACATCTGCCTGACTGGGACAAGCCAGATGTAGATGTTTACTTGACCCTTCCAGCACAACACCGTCACTCTATGAAAGTTTTCTGGATACCTGACAGCTCAGTGGGCAATTATTTGAAATCCAGAGAATTTGGGACGGGTTCTTGTATCTACCGCAGGAAAAGAAACAGGAACGTTTCCTGTGGGTGGAAGTGAAGCGCTCGATCGAACTGCCTCAACTCAAGGATTGATGTGACTTTTTATACTACTTAAGTATGTACTAGATTTAAGTAAAAACGTCCTCCCTGACTGTTTAAAAAAAAAACATTCTATATAGTATGGCTACGGGTAGTATGAATTAAATTGGGTCGTATTACATCCGCCATCTTGATATTGTCACATGACATACAATGTCACAGCAGCACAAATTTATAGTTGGATAATGTTTAACCTAAATAATTTTAAACCGGTGCAATTTAACTACACTAGAAATATTTTTTATTTATTTATTTAAATACTTAAAGCTACTTTAGGCAATTAAAAAGTGTGGCCTCGTCGCTTGACACCACTTCCACGTCTGACGAGTCGTCTCTGCCTCAAAGGGATATTATTGTGTACATCATATACACGTTTTTAACAACAGACAACAATAGCGTCTAAACAACTTTATATTCGAATACAAAATGTAATTAAACCATTACAAAAATTTTTTTTTATTTGTAATTTGATAAATTAAATTCATATTTATTTTCAATTAGAAAGCCTGCGGCAACGGTGGCAAGAAAAAAACTCCTTAAAAATAATATCACTAGAAAACTATGAGAGGAACCGAAAGTAATGGGGGGACCCATTTTTATCTGGGTGACTCCAAAGTCAAACCTTGAACTGTTAGTTAGTAATGTTACAATCAGGCAAGAGAATCCCAAGATGAAGATTAAACTGGGTTAAGAACTTGTTTATAACCTCTGCAATTAAGATATCAAAAAACATGTATGGGTTTTAATTGAATTGAATTGATTTAAATTGAATTGAATTGATTTAAATTGAATTGAATTGAATTGATTTAAATTGAATTGAATCATCTATTTTCCCTCTGGGTTAATAAGGTAAACCTTGCCTTAGCTTACCTTAATGCCTTGTGTATATATGTCTATAACCAAACATAATTATTACTAGGAGATTTTAACCACTTAAATCAGTTAAGTGTTAATGTTCCTTACAGGTTTAACACAGATTTTTCTTGCTATGTGTGCGTGTAAATGTCCAATGTTATCTTAAGTCAACCCTGTCTAATACTTTTAGTCCAGCATAACCATGCTGGCAAGCAGATGCAGTTTAAACAGACAGATGTTTAACTGCTTCTTATTACCGTATTATATCTTGTAGCATCTTTTAGCGTTCCTTCACCAGATATTTAAGACTTCCTCAAGATGGATACTTCTGATATACTTCAAGGCATTTTTACAACAAAAATCAGACAATAAAGAAACACAATCACAGAGACCACATAACGTACAAAGGTCTGGGGCCAATGATCACCACAATAGCAGACAGACAGACAGGTAGACGGATTGATGGATGGATGCATGGATGGATGGATGGATAGATAGGTAGACAGATATACAAACAGACAGATATGTAGATAGACAGATACACAAAGCTACAAGTCCCATGACGTTTTTAACCTCTGCAATTATTCTTAAACCTACAACTGTAGAATAAAATGTAGTTTTTATATAATTGAAAAATTGAAAAAAAAAATTTTGCTTATTGATTCATTTTAAGAAAACTTTTTTCAAAGTCCCGTGGATTTGGAAACAATCCCAGGGACACTGGGAATTGAGAATTTACGGGTGATACGCTGGTTCTTTAATATGCACACACATTACACACACTAGTTCACAAAACAGTGTATTCCGGAGTCAACTCAAAGCACAGGGTATAGTCGGGGACAGCAGACTTGGTCCTGGAGGTCCAGCAGAGTTTAGCTCAAACTTGCCTCAAAACACCTTCCTGTAAGTTGTACCCTCTAGGAACAGGTTTGGTGACCCCTGATGTAGAGGTTTAAAAATTCCTCAGATTCTTTGTTTTTGCTTAACCTCCAAGAAAGTTCCATTAGTTAAACTGGCTAATTCAAACATACCCTGTGTAGGTGTGAATACATTGTGCACTGCAATAGACCCGATTGACTGTGCCAGGTGAACCCCAATATATGAACAATCTGATTATATGACTGGCATATGACTGCCTTTAATAGGACCCCAATCGATAAAGACTCTTATTCACAGGGCAAATGCCACAATTTGCCAGAATCAGTACACCAACTGCTATGCTTAAGGTTGGAAGGCGCCAGGGGACGTTGAGAAAACGTTTAGAAAACATAAAATGCGCTACACAAACAATCCTGCATGTTTACTGAAAAAGCCTGGGAAAAAGTTCTGTGGTTGGTGGTGTGCCATATCAGTTAAATATCCTCTGAAAGTAGCCGGTCTGTGATCTTGTTTATTGGCTAAATGTAATCATGTAATCATGTCATGAGAGAGATAGATATACCCCCAGTAAGGAGAGTCTCACCTTTAGAAATAAGGAAAAAGTCAGACCACTAAAGGCAACTCAATTACGATCCAGACCGCCTATAAAAAGGAAGGTTTCGGAGCAAGCTGGTGTAAATAGAGTCATCGAGGTGGAGTTCAGCCTTGAGCTATAAACTGTGTGCAATAGCAGGCTGTTTCTGAGCTCGCTGACATGCCTGTAAATCCAGCACAAACAGCAGCATGCTCGTTGTCGACACCTAGAGTGCGGCGCTAAGGTCGGGTTTGAAATCGTTCAAGCGTCAGACAGGACCACGGCCCCTAACCTGTCACTGATAATGCAGGGGCTCGTGCGCTGGGGTTAGCTTGTTCACTTTGCAGATGTTTAAACTTGTATGTGTGGATAATGGAACACTTGATTAAGCATAGTGAAGCTAGGAGGTTCGCTTAAAGTGTCACGGTTGTAAAAATGGCATTCGGGTTGTTGACGTACGGTTATTAATCCGTAGCGTTTATCTTGTACCGATCTCAACACAGTTGAAAGCGTGAGTTGTCTAAATGACAAGAAGGTAAAAGTACGGTGCCTGGTGGGAATCTCATTTTCCTGATAGAGGTAAGTGAGGCTGTCTCGATTTGCACTGATGCAACACAAAAAACCTGCCAGAGGCCCAGTAGGTTATGGATGGTGCTTCACTATATTTTACCACGTACACTTCTCACCCAGTCGGAATTGACTTTAAAGGAAAGGGGCAAAGGAAAACAATGTTAATGCTTGAAATTCTCTGCAAATTATAGACCAGAGTCCACTAGAGAGTGCAGCAGGATCATTCAGGCTTGGTTAATTAATCACATTGGCTTGGCGTCGCTGTAGCGCAAACGGAAAAAATAAAACCAGCTGTGAAGGTTGTGCTGAATAAATGTACCTAAAAAAAAAACCCAATCTCAATCAAACACAGGAACAAAAGACAAAGGAACAAAACTGCTCATGGCTCTTCCAGCACCCCGGTTCATCCCTTGAAACCTGAACCACGTCTAAGTGTAAATAGCCTTATTATAATTGTTGACACGCAGCAGAAAACAGCAGCTCTGACACCAAGTCAAGTGTTGGCACAAGAATTGGAGGAGGAACTGAAGGGATTTATTTTAATGACCTTCGAATGAAGGATTAAAGCAACAATAAAGAGATCGCTGTCTGACCACTGGTTCAAAACTCCCATTAACACTTCGACACAGAGCAAATAAAGCTCCTCTCGAATGGCTGTGTCACGCGTCAGCATTTTCCGTCGCAGGTCCTCGAGAGAAGAGGCGAGATACAGAGAATCTCAGTGCGTATGGATGTATCGAGTGTGTGAAGCTCAATGTTTTCCGGATAAGATGTCCATTTTATGAGGCACGTCTATAAAAAAAACCTTAAGTGACCTCCAGAGCTCCTGTACAAAACCCTTAAACACAGTGTCTCCAGCAACTCCAGTACATTCCGTGTTTTTAACGGTTGTTGTCTTTAATTGTTGTTGTGTTTTAACTGTTGTTGTGTCTTTAATTATTGTTGTCCTTTTAACAGATGTGTCTTTAAATGCTGTGTTTTTAACTGTTTCTGTGTCTTTAAATGTTGTTGTGTTTTTAACTGTTGTTGTGTCTTTAAATGTTGTTGTGTTTTTAACTGTTGTTGTGTCTTTAACTGTTGTTGTGTTTTTAACAGATGTTGTGTCTTTAAATGTTGTTTTGTTTTTAGCTGTTGTTGTGTTTTAACCTGTTGTTGTGTTTTTGTTTAGTGTTGTGCCTTTAATTTGTCTAGTTTTTAATTGATGAAAGTTTCAGAAGACTTTCTGCTCTCGATAAAAATGCTACAGTCACATGGTGTGAAGAACAGAGTATGTCGTTTTTTTGAGATCAGTTGGACAAATTATTTAAACAAAGAGACTTTGTTACTGTACAGCTTTATAACCCTATGACAGTGTATAGCTTGTAAAGTCTATTATAGATATTATGGCTACATGACTACACGGACAGCATTTTATTCAATTATACAAATCACATCCTTTATAAACAATGCTACATACTGCGAGCAACTAAAGGCTAGGCTAACATACTACCGCTCTTTTTCTGGTTGTAGTTTTCACTTCTGGAGTAACAATAAATAAACAAAACTATGTAATGATATTTATAGAACATAGGGTAACAAGGGCTACCTGATTGGTCGACTTTACGTGTATAGAGTGTTTTCTCTTTACATCATTAATCCGGAAGTGGTTTTCATTGGCAGCATTAAACATAAACAATTGGACTAAGTACCTCCAATATGGCCGTACATCCGGATTTCAGAGCAAAAAGTTAGTGTAGTTAAAAACACTCTATTATCGCTGGTATTTACGACACTGGTAACAGTTATTTGCACTTACCAACCATATGGGACACCATGAGCAAATGTGTGTCCCATATGGTTGGTATGATGTTTCTTTAAATTGTTGTTTTTTTTATATTCTTATCGTCTTTAATTGTTAATCTATCTTTACTTGCTGCAGTGTTGTTAATCGATTTCCTGTCTTTAACTGTGTTGTGTGTTATGTGGCTATTAGAGATTATAACCTGATTGAATAAAGGTTAAAATACGAATACAAAGGTTACAGCGATCAGAGTGTGTATAAAAAAAAAATTAAAAAAAACAGCTACACAAATCAATTTGACGGCGTCTCCGTCTCGCAAAAGTGAACCTGCTTCTTTCTTTTTAAGCCTAACATGGTGCACCACACCAGCTAAATGAATTAGCAGCGGAATTACTTAAAGAATTACTGATTCAGTATAATCAATGCCTGTCTGTCTGCCTGCCTGTCTGTCTTACCTTCAGCAGAAGAGTTACTGCTGCATTTCCTGGACCCGAGGATACACAGGTTTGTCACAATTCTTAGAAAAACAGCATCTGCATCATATAATTTACCTTAGAACTGTGCCAGATCTGTGTTTTTTTTCCATTTCATGTGCTAACCTGCTCTCTCACTATCAGCCTTTCAGGCATGTGTGACAGCAAGATATGGCAATTACGCAAAAAAACATGTAAAAAGGGACAGAATGATTTAAAGTCGTACAAACAAAAGGTGGAAGAAAATGAAGTTATTGTAGCCGCTTGATTTAATGGTATAAAAGGTTATTGTCTTCCGAAACATTTTTGTCCTACGTCGTCCACAGAATATATAAATACATACTTAACTACATACTTAGGTTAAGTGGTCTTAATGTATTTATATGTATTTATATAATCTGTGGACAATGTAGGACCAGGAAAACTTTGTCCAATCAAAAGTTGGGTCTGAATATTATGATAGGCTATCCTATCCGGCTGTCAACATACCTCCGTGTACACTGTAAACACAGACAGGATATATTATCGGCGTTCACATACTGTGGAAAAAGAGTGACTAAAAATATAGTGAAAACCTGTGAGTTTCTAAGCTGGAGTCGACTACAGGAGTCAAAGGGTCTGAAAGATGATGTTATAGTTACAGTATTTCTTTTGGACAGGTAGGAATATGATGTGATTGGATTTTGGTGTGTTTTGATAGTAACTCGTAATTTATGTAGTGTGTGTATCTTTACAAATTAGTTCAACTCCAGCAGCAGCGTGTAACCAGGTTCTAGTGCTATATTTGGTATTTTAGTACGGTTAATTACTGTATTATAAAGCTTTCTCGCTGATAAATGACAAATGACGTATTGTAGTCATGACTCTGATCGTCTAGTTTGTGTGTGTTCATGCGTTCAGGGGGTGTGTCTTTGGACAGCGAGGGTGGGATACATGCTTTCAGTGCTATCAGGCTACGGTTAGCATTTTTTCAAGATGTCCTACTGCAACTTTAATGCTGGGAAAACTGGAAAGTTTCCTTCAGCCCATCCAAAGCTTTAAGTTGTCTACTTGATCTACTTGCTTAAGATTTTATCAACAAAACATTTTTTTCGGGGTATCTGAGCTATTGAAAACATGTGCAATCCTTTTTCTGGTGAATCACACAGCCTGTAAGCAATGACCTTTACTCTGATCCAGCATTAAAAGACATGATTTTTTATTTTTTATTTCACACTGGCACCAATTACTTACCAAATTAATGGACTTTTCTAAAGGCCATGGATACGTGTTAACCAGATCTCCTGCTTGTTTCCAGCTTTCTCCTACTTCCCGTGAGAATTGAATATAAATGATGATATTTTTAATCATGTATGTTCAATATGTTTTTACTGATTGTGTTATAATTTTTTTCTTTTATTTAAATAAACAACAGACAATACAATTGACAATAGACATATATATATATATATATATATATATATATATATATATATATATATAAATATATGGACAATGGACAATATATATGGACACGTTAATCACATCCATTGTACTTTTTTACAATCTATAGGACATCCTCAGATCTTGTCTCACTTTTAAGGTCTTTGCACAATAAGTCCGAAAGTTTTATCCGATATTTTTATCCGACATTTTTATATTTTTGACAATTCAGAGGCACCATAAAAGCCAGGCAAAAATCCCGAATGGCGAACCACTGCTGTAGCCTATTGTATGACGGTATTAACACACCTTTCCGAAGCCACAGTTTGGTGTGTGTAAATGTAAATATCTCTGTTTGTCAAACATTTTTCTTTCTTTTCTTTTTCTTTATTTCTTCACATATCCCAGCTTAGAGTGGCAGACCTGAGGAAGTGGGGCTCGAACCCAGATGTGTGTGTGTTCATACTTGACATACTTCCAGTCTCTGTACAGGATCAATTGGTGGTCTTTGCTAGTGTGTGTCCATACCATAGACATACCTCTAATCTCTGTAGTGGATTAACTGGTGGTCTTTGCTAGTGTGTGTCCATACCATAGACAGACTTTCAGTCTCTGTACAGAATCTATTGGTATATGAAAATTGGTGGTCTTCACTATCAAACTAGCATTTTGAGGAAATTTTAAAAATAAATGAAATGCATGTGAAACTCAGTGTGCAAAAACTTTGACTCCTATATTAATGTGTCTCTATGGATTTTTGTTCATCCAGTCACGATAGCATTAGTGAGATCAGACGCTAATGTTAGGTAAGGGGTGCATGGGGGACACTTGAGTGGGTGTGTCTCTTAGTCCCAGTTTCATAATAATGTTAATAACACTTATGTGGGTGTGCTAGTAATGTGTTGATGATTCATTGACTATAAAGTGTATATTTCATCATGTATGGTCAAGATTTTGTCCTGAATGTTATAATTCACATAAATCCGGAATGCATTTTTTTGCTAAAAAGCTAACTAATATTGGTTCTTGCTAACTTTTAAAGCCTTATAATTGTACTCATTTGTTTCCTGTTATTGAAATGAACCGGAAACCACAGGTTTAGAACAAGCTTTCGTAACCCTTTTATGCACTTCATTTATAAATGAACTCCTTTTCTCCTTTAACTTTGTTGAACTGTATTCATTGACACCATCTAAACCCTGCATCTTATCAAATTACGGCTAACGTGCATATGGCTGAAACTAAAGCAACAGAGCTCTAGGGGACTGAAGCACAGCGTCTGATGCAGTCATAGGGCATGAGATGTTTGGCCATGTCAAGCCTGATTTGATTTCGTGCAGCGGGTGGCACATCTGTCTGCTCTCCATGCTGCCTTGGAAAAAAAGCAGGGCACCGGTGTCAATGACCTCCACAGACCTACGGAGCTACAAAAAGCAGCAGGCAAGAAGCCATAACTGCTGAGATAAAGGACATTACAGATTATAATAAGGAAGCAAATTTTAGTTTGAGTTTCATTCCACTGCCCATGGAAAAATGGACAAATGTCAGGTAAAGAATGTACTTGTTTTCTGACTTTATAGGAGGTGCACAAGGTTAACTAGCTTCGCAGGAATTGCTGTGACAAGCTAATTGTACTCTTAGGACCACTGTGCTTTGTGGCAAAAGCTGTGCTCAATAATCTCCTGCTCTACAAACAACATGGTTCTGAGTCCTGGCCTATAACCGCTTTCAATTTAAGGCAAACCTCCAGGATACAATTCATTCAATCCTGCAATAAAGTCACATACTGTTTGACGCAGAATAAAATAACTGACTTCTGGGGACAAGCATCTAATTGTATTCTCTTGTTTGCTGTTACTGACAACAGCAACAGGTAGTGCTTTGAGAGGAGTGAAGATTAAGGGCTTCATGTTAGATGTTCCTTACAGAAAAAAAAGATTTGGGTATACAGTGAGTGTACTGGTTTTAAACTAAAAATAATACATATGTGTATAGTTTTGTTTTCATGAAACAATAAAGGACATACTAAGTAAAACAATGGAACAACATGCTGCGTCAAAACACTTTGGGAACCACCTTTTATAACGCTTTGGAAATGAGATACTATTGCTATAGCACCAATTCACTATTTGAATTTTATGTGTGGGAACTGTGTGACACGAGGACCCTGGATCCTAGATTTGTAGCTAGATCCAGATTGTAGAACCAGACAAATGTATGCGAAGTAGCCCAACCTGCCGCCCTACAAATATATGACAAAGATGCCTCCAATCCCAGGACGTTGGAGGTGGCTATAACTTATGGCCGCCACGCATACCTTCAGGGTGGACGATGTTAGCTTTGTAGGGATGTTCTTGCAGAAATTCCATAGAGCCATTGTCTAGAACAGGGATCCTACAGATGGCCCTCCAAGAACTGAGTTTGACATCTGTGGTCTAGAGAAAAATGGCCATCTAGAGAAACATGTTATGAGAACTATGATTAGATCGGCCAGAATGAGGCTATTAGTAGTAGCCTGACCTCATCCTGGTGTACTCACTCCAGAACTACTTGGGAGATCGGGAGAAACACATACAGATGTAGCCTCTGCCATGTATGCACCGTGCGATATATATATATATATATATATATATATATATATATATCGTATATATATATATATATATATATCCCCTTATTAAAATAGACTATAAGCATAAGTAGTAAAATATAGTAAATACACATATGAGACAGTATTGCCACAACTGGTTAAGGTGATGGTTTGTTGATTGGGAAATTCAGGTTTAAGTCTCACTACTGCTCAGCTGCCACAGTTAGACCATCTAGAAAAACCCCTAAACCTTCCTGCTCCAGGGTTCCATCTAATAAATGGCCCTGTGCTCTGAACCCAACCTCCTAATTTGGAGTATATGAAAAAAAAACTGTGCAGTAATGTACGAGATTTTTTTTATCTTTAGGTTCAAATGTTTATTATTGTAATCTAAAAAGTGGCCAATTTAATCAGAATAAGTATTAAAATAATACACTTACAAGTAAACCACTAGTACATTGATCTTAATTACTGATTGCTGAAATGAGATCTGGGATTTATACTCTGAAAAGCACTTAAGTTTACTTTATAAAAAAAGAATTTTTGTTACAGAGTTGATACTTTTCCTAACTTTCCTGACAACCTGGTAAACAAACTATCAGGAAATAACTAAACAGTCCATTTTCAGCAGGCATAAATGACTTTATTCCACCGGGAGCCGTCAGTTCTGATGCTCTAAAGCAAAAATGGGCTTCATACTTGGCTTAGAGATAGCTGTCATCTTTCATGACAATTCCAGCCTGGCGGTGATTGAGTTGCATGTGAAATGAGGCCAAAGCTTAGGATAATGCTCTCACCTTGGAAAGAATTTCATCTATTTTAAATTATTGGAAAGAAAGTAAAAAAAAAAAACATTTTTTAAGCAAATTTTAGGTACTAAAGTATGTCTGAACCTACCTACATGATCGGGTTGCACCAGAGGGATGAGTTTTTATTTTATTTTATTCATTAGGATCTGTTTATATTGAATATCGTGCTCTATACAAAGTCTCAGTCATGTAGATAAAATTCTTGGCAGGATGGTCTTTCATCTGAGGTCATCTACATTTCCCTGGGAGCGATAACACAAACGTGCCTCTTGCAGAACCGATACATTGCACTGATGATTTATGATATTGATCAGACACTTTTAGAGGTAATAAATCAATGCGGTTCTACAGAGGTCTGCTTCAAAGGTTTCGTTTATTAGATCAAAACAGGAAGTGTTTGTTTTTGTATCATGAGGCAAGCTGTAAATTATATGGAGGCTTTGTAGCCGAATGAATCGAAGAGGGTTTGGTTAATGTGTTGTGTGAAAGCCATGTGTTGTTTCCCTCGTATGTTTTATCTTCACGCACAGCTACAGTACAGTGTGTATGCAAGTATGCAGATTTATCGCCAATCAAGGCCAATTAAAGAGCAAATTAAAAGCTAATTAAAAAGCAAATATTTTCAATTTTGGGTGGTTGTTTTTTATTTTCTAGTTTCTTTATTTTACCCTGGTGTTAATTTGTACATTCTCATTTAATCCAAATTCAAACTTTACTTGTCAGATACATAATCAAACCAACACATTACGTCATATACTGGAATGCTTACTACAATAAAGGAACATTAAAAAAAAAAATTATGGGACGGTGGTGGGTTCGGATTCCAACCCCACCAAGCCACCACTGCTGGGCCCCTGAGCAAGGCCCTTAACTCCTAATTGCTCAGTTGTATAAATGAGAGAAATGTAAGTCGCTCTGGATAAGGACGTCTGCCAAATGCTGTAAATGTAAATTGTAAAGTTACTCTGTACTATAATTGAACCCTTCTTGGTCAAATCTCTATCTTACCTACATGTGTGTGAAGTTGATGCTAATGCTAATATAAAATATAAATAAACCATTGCCAGTAATTGATGCGCAAGCAACCCTTTTGACAGTAAATTTAAGCTACTTAATTTAAATATTGTAAATCTGACATACGTCACCGCACATCACCCTATTGTTACACCTCCATACTCTATCCATATACCTCTGTACATTATTTACCCCACCTCTGTAATGATCATCCCCATACCCTATTTATTACACTGATATTTATTGTAAATAAGCCACTTATGCACTTCTGGTTAGATGCTAACTGCATTTCATTGGCTCTGTACATGTACCTTGCACAATGACAATAAAGTTGAATCTAATCTAATCTAATCTAATCTAATCGGACATAAAAAACTTTATTAAATCATGCAAAACTAAGCTGCATTTTATACACTGTCAATATACGACCACTGTCAATTTCATGTCTTAAAAACAAAGACAAAATTTGCAAGGTTGAAAAGTAGACAATATATAGGTTAAAAACATTATCTGTTTACTACAACATCAGGGTGACCAAAAAGTCTTTAAAAAGCCTTTAAATTTCTTAAATAAAGTTTTAAAAAATCATTTATAATTAAATTTATATATATTTTGCACAGAACTGTGGGATGTTATTTGGGAGATAAAGACCTGGAGATATCTGCAGTGTAGTGTCATTTCCATGCAGTATTAATATTGACCTTTCTGCAGAGACCTTCCAGCTTTCTCTCGGGCTTGCATGCACTTATCTTTGAAATGCGTTACAGATAGAACATAAAAAGCCTTATAGAAAATCGATGGCATCATAAAGCCCTCTTTCTATACGCAGCCTAAAAGCAGGACTCATAATAAGCTCTCATAAGCTCTGTATATGAAAGCTATGAGTCTCTATGAGCAAACATGCATACAGCTAAGTTTTGTTTTTTCAAGCCTATTCAAAAGCCTTTGTGCTGCTCGTTTCCAAATTAAGCAGTCACAAAGTTCCCCTGTAGGGTCTTGATTTTCAGTCCTATCTGGAGGTCATTTCTTTCTATTCATCATCCCAGCATGATGAAAAAAGCTAACCAGACAAAACAGATATATATATATTGCAGACACTTTTATAATATATGTCCTCATTTCCGTAATCTAGCAAAGGTATTTCATGTATGTTTGTAACATCTCACTGATCTGAAATAAAACTGCACTGAAAAAGCAAGGAGTGATGCAGTCAGTACCTGTGCTGCATCGAGGGGTGCGTATACCAACACGCGGGTTTATTCTTGCACTTATACATTAGCTCTGACAGAAAACTAGCTTTAAAACAGGCATTAATAATTGTGGGAAGTGGTGGCTCATGGCTAAGGTGTTCGGCTATCAACCTGAAGATTGTGGGTTCGATTCCAAGCTCCACCAAACTACCACTGTTGTCAGTCTCAGTCTCAATCCCCAATTGTCAGTCTCAGTTGTATAAATGTAAGTCGCTCTGGATAAGGACGTTTGCCAAATGCTGTAAATAAATAATGTAGTTATAGTTTTCATGTGAACTGTATGTACCTGTGTATTAAAGGGTTTTAGTTCCTGAGCCAAATCTGTATCTTACCTACAAATGTGTAAAGAATGTCAATCAAATAAAAAATGTAATAAAACATAACCGGATACCGTGTCCTCCGGGCTAAAGAGGAGGAAGCCCTTCCAGCATGTTATCAGCATTCAGTTCAAAAGCCAGAGTCTATGATGGTATGGGGGTGAGTAAGTGCAAACGGTATGGGACGCTTGCATATTTTGGAAGGCACTATAAATGCTGAAAGGTATATAAAAGTTTTAGAGCAACATATGCTTCCCTCCAGACGACGTCTATTCCTGCCAGCCTGAAGTCCAGATCTCTCACCTATAGAGAACATTTGGCTCATCAATAAATAAAAATGACGACCTATTTAGTAGCTGGAAATTAGAATCAGGCAAGAATGGGACCAAATTCCAACACCAGAACTCCAGAAAGTCATAAGCTCAATGTCCAGACATCTTCAAACTGTTCTGAAAAGAAAAATTTTGAGACCTGAAGCAGGGATCAACATTTCTTAGTTTAAACATTTATTGTGAAGAAAAGAACCCTGGTTGTCTGAGGACTGCTTTCTCTGAGCACCAAAAGATGTTTCCAGAACAGGGAGTGAGAAGTTAAAACAGAAACTGTGCACACTGCTATACAGACCTTAGAGATTTCTATAGCTAGACGTGAACACTGCTTCTATCTACTGATGCACGTTTAGACCACAGCACAGCGATAAGCTCTGGTTATCAGTTATTCAGACATGGAACTTATGTTATTGCCCCTTTTATTCTTGTTTCTCGAGCTGTATTATATCCTATGTGTATTTGTACAACACCATTGTGTGATAACACACTGAATATTTTACACTATATGAATATAAAATACACAGAAACAGAAGTCGGGCCACTATATCACATCTAACTATGGAATTATAAAATAAATATTAGCATAAATAAACACCGATATGAAATTATATAGAGTATTTTTTAATATTTCATGAGGTGCTTAATATTTTATGAGGCTGGTGCAAATCACTCTTACGACATTATGACATTTCATTATGATCACAATAAATTGCTTTCTTTTTAATCAGTTTTATTTCATGACAGGGGCATTTGGAATTAAAGGTCAGCAGAACAGATGCCTATGTTATGGGGTTGCGGCTGTAGAGCTTAATCATATGTAGTTATTTATACGTTAATGGATCTTTATATGTTGTCTGTGCAGATGTTTAGGAATTTTGCGTGAATTTCTTGTCTCAACTTCAAAAGCCTTCGCATTTGTCTCATTTATCCAAGCAGTTAAGGGTTAAGCGCCTCGATCAGAAGACCAGCGTTGGTAGCTTGGTAGTGCTGGGAATTGAATCCATAATCTTCTGATCAGCAGTCCAACAGCTTCACCAATAAGCATTAACTTCCAGACCCACAAACCGTTGCCTGAATGTTTGATGCATACGGCGCACAAAATATATATTTATAAAAAAATCTACCTATCTATCTATCTATCTATCTATCTATCTATCTTCCATTATATATATTTCAAAAAATATCCATTCAGTTTGGAAAATTTAATAAAGTTGACAGAAATATAAAAACTTTGTGATTATGTGTGCCGTATGCATCAAACATTCAGCTGTTGGACTGCTGTTTGAAAGATTATGGGTTCGATTCCCAGCACCGCCAAGCTGCCAATGCTGGTTCCCATAAAAAAGGCTCTTATCAGTGTTAGTGGTAGCTTAGTGGTTATGTTAATGGTCTGCTAACCGGTCTAAGATTGTGGGTTTGATTCCCAGCACCACTCTCATATCATTCATCATGTGACCACTTCCTGGCTTGGTATCTTATATTCATTAAAGCTCTATCACATTTATGTTTGCTTTCCATTCAGTCATTTAAACTGTTTTATTGTGAATAATATATTTAGATTTTATTTTACAATTTTCAGTAAAATAACTATAGTTTTAGTCAAGTGTTGCTTTTGGGTACTTTACACACATCTGCTTGTAAGAGATACAGGATAGAACATGAGACTATGTTTTCTAATGACTTTATTTGAGCTTTAGGTGATTGTTTGGTTTAGAAAGGGTGACTTGGACACCACTGAAAAGGGTTATTCACTCTAATTGTTCATGTTTTCACATAGGACAAGTCTGAATTCGTCCACCAGCGGCACCCACAAAGTGTCACTTCGTTCACACTTGCAGATCATCTTCTGCATTAATAGAAGTGCAGTTTATATAGACGTCTTTGGAATTACATTCATTTAACACAGATTTTTTTCCCCCCTAAACTAAATGTCACTTCAGACAAAGCGATTAAATTCACTCATCAATATTTTGTCATAATTATCGTTTAGTCTTTCTGTGTGGTGTTTGCATGTTTTCCCTGTGTTCTCCGGGTTTCCTCCAACAGTCCAAAAACATGTATGTTAGATTGATTGGTGATTCTAATTTGCCCATAGGAGTGTGTGTGAGTGTGTGTGTCCCTGTGATGGACTGGCGACCTGCCCTTTTTGCCCTTTTCAGAGACGTCTGGGATAGACTCCCTCCAGCAGATCCCTGTGAGCCCGAATTAGGGAATAAGCAGGTATAGAAAATAAATGAATGAATTAATGAATGAATAATTACTGTTTACTACAACGATGCTCCAAAAAAAGATTTAAACCAAATAAGGACTTGTTATTAAAGTAATAATATCACGCACACACCAACACACACAGATGGCCGGCCGTGATCAAACTGAGCCAAAACACTGTACACTTTACACGTCTACACACTTCTTTTCTGTAAATATTTTTAAATTACGTGACTTTTAATCGATGTTACACTTTGAGTTTCATGTTGTATCGGAAGGTTTTTTTTTTACGGTACTTTGAAATAAGAAAAAAAAAAATGTTTTTTTCAAACATCACATAGTGAAAAATATCTTGTTTTCTTGTTTTTTTTAATAAAAATTAGACCCAACAAAACCAATGGATTATTTTCCATGCATGACCTATATAAATAAAGGATTGTTGTTATAATGTGCGCCACTTTTCTATATGAGAAACTCTTTCCACTAGATTGGGTCATGTGACGGTGTGGATTTCTGTCCATTCAGCTACAATAGTATTAGTGAGATCAGACACTAATGTTGAGGTGAGAAGGTCTGTATTGCAGTCTGGGTTCCGATTTGTCCCAAGGGTGTCCAATTTGGTTGAGTTATTTGAATGAGACTCAGTGAGACACTTGAGTTCTTCCACTTTAACCAGAACACAGCATGCCTTCATGGAAATCAGGGGCTGTTGTCACTGATTGCCTTTAACCTGTAGATCTGATGGTCAGGTGTCCGCATACTTTTGGCTGTTTAATGTTCCCCTTGTAAGTTTGAGTAATAATGCTGCTATTCTTGAGCATAATTTGATAACTATTAACATCGCGAGTGTTAATTAGGGGTCTCATTAGGTCCGTGTTCCACTCGTGTTCATATCCAGAGGCTCTGGAAAACAAAGCTCTTTTGTAAGTCTAGTAAATCTTTCGAGGATTAATGTTTCAATCAATAGAGTTGATGCAAACAGACAGTGTGTGAGGCGATCAAAAGAAAACTCTTTTTAATTCAAGCTTTCCGACTAACTAAGACTCAGTAATGGAGGGAAAATAATTATAGGGCTTTAGTCTAGCAGAAAATTCCCACTAATATATACCGTGTGGTTTATTCGGCGTAACCATGGTGCTGCTGTGCGGTTATGCAATATGTAACTCGCTTTTTTTTTTTCTTTTTAACAATACACATTTGTGCCTGATAACTTAAGAGTCGGCATCGCAATATGTGTATGTGCAACAGTGGCGTTACAGGACGTTCTATATCAAGTGTGCATTGATAGTCGACTGCAGCACAGTGCAGAACGCATGGGATTTCTGGATTCATTGCAAAGTTTAATAATCGAGTGTGAAAGTTTAACATTTGCACATTGTTTTAAAAAGCATTCAGACGCAAGAAACTTTTACATCTTTAACAAAGATTCACTGTAGTTAATTTATACAGTAAAGTCTATACAGTGTGATTTTATATTCGATTATTCAATTCCTCTATCCGAATCTCCCGAAAAAAACATAAAAACACTGTTTATTTCACTTATATCTTTTGTTCTATTGTATTTGGTTATGATTGAAATTTGTGTATTATAGTTTACACACATTTACTACTTGACAAAATCACCACAGTTATAATAAAATAATGAATAAAATAAAAGCTATTCAAGTCATCTGGTAAAAAATTTTCATAATGTAATAAACTCCAGTGACAGACAAGTAGCTGAGATTTTTATTACAAATATACACACTTGACAAAACAACTAGCATAAAGTTGACTTAGCTTAATTTAGCTTAGCTTATCTTAGTTTATCTTGGCCTAGCTTATCTTAGCTTGAAAAAAAGGCATGAAAAAAAGAACACAAACATGAAACACAAAACAATAACGAATAATAATAACGCGATAACGAATAATAACAAAATATCGCAATGGCACTTTTGTCTGGAAATAGACAGACGACACTATTAACAACAACAACATCGACTGTAAAAATAATGACAAATGCTTTTGTAGTAATATATTCATTTTATCTCACATGTACTGATGTAAGAACCTGCAATAGTGCGTTATAACCAGTGTGGTACTGTAGCGAAAGACTGCATTTCAAACCAAAGTGTAAACACATGCAAAGCTGACATATGCATGACTTTCAATCGGTTATGGATGATGTCACTAAATAAAGCATTTTAAGAAATGATAAGAGCAATGTTTTGTGCGGAATGATTACACTTTCTGAGATCACATACGGCCGCGATCTCACACTGGCTGGTATGGTCTGACCTCTTTTACCATCCATACACACCCGCTAGCAGTTCTGTAAAACTCGGAAGATCTGAATGAACCAGTTCCCACGATATGGGCAGTTTCTAAAAATCCCAGCCCACCTCATCTCATGCATTCAGCTGAGACTTCCTTTATTTTGAACTCGAATGCGACCCGCATGATCTGGTGCGTTGCATCTCTGCCGCGGGACGGTCGGAATGAACGCTTAAACACTCAGGTGAACAGATGCTTCGTTTAATGCCAATTTGTGGACATTTTTACCTGTTTCCTGTTGGCTTTTCATGGCAAAGAAACGAAATAGGTCAAAAGCGGGCAGTCTGTATATTTTTTATAATCAGGAATTGAAATATTGTGTCACGCACAATAAACAATTTTACTTACCAACAACACTAAACCCATTCACAAGATTAGATTATGATTGGTTGGTCCCCAAGCTGGGCTTGTTGACAGAAATGTGGTCTCTTCGCAATAATTCACGGTCATGCAGGGAAGAAACAATCTGTCTGAGGAAGAGCGTGAGTTACACCTGCAATATGCTCCGACTCTCGGGTCGGCCATGACAAATATCAAACCAGGCTGGTCTCTTCCGCGGCGGACAAGCACTTGTGAGACCTGATGAGAGGATAGGAGAGGGCTGGAGCCATGTGTGTACTGTAGCAGCCTTTATCTGTGAAAGCTATTACATTTCTGTCGAGCAGACGTCCTTTTAGAGCAACCTAGATTCATCTCTTTTTAGTATAAACATCTGAGCAGTTAAGGGCCTTGCTCAGGGGCCACATTTACATTTCTGACATTTGGCAGATGCCCCTTATCCACAGCGACTTACATTTATCTCTTTTATACAACTGAACGGTTAAGGGCCTTGCTCAGGGGCCCAGCAGTGGCAGCTTAGTGTTGAAATTGAACTCATGTTCTTCTTATCCAGCCTTAAAACCAAATTATTTACAACTACATTTCTGGCATTCGGTAGACGCCCTTATTCAGAGCGACTTACATTTATCTCCATTACCCAACTGAACGGTTAAGGGCCTTGCTCAGGGGCCCAGCAGTGGCAGCTTTCTTGTACATTGACATTTAAATTTTGGGCATTTGGCAGATGCCCTTTATTTAGAGCGACTTACATTTATCTCTTTTTTGTATCACTGTCTGAGCTTCCTTGTGTGTTTACATTTACATTTCGGTCATTCGGCAGACTCCTTTAAACAGAGCGACTTACGTTTGTCTCATTTTTTATCCGACTAAGCAGTTTATGGGTTATGTTGCATAAGGGCTCAGATTGATGGTGCTGGGGATTGAACCCACAATCAATAATCCGACACTCTAACCACTAAGTTACCCTTCATCATTATGGAACATTTGCTAGCAGGCAGCATATGCTAATGTATACATATAAATAAAGGCCTACCTGACACCCCGCCAGCCTGTCAATCAATAAAAATTGATGTCAACAATGTCATGCAAGTAGTGATTAGAGAATTATCTGTTTTTTTTCAATCCATCTAAGCTGTTGAGAGCCTTGCTTAGGGGCCCAACATTGACAGTTTGATGACGCTGGGAATCAAACCCACAATAATTCCAACACATCGATTACAAAGCCACCACTTTTAAGCTACCACTTTCCCCCACCAAAATGTATTATTATTATTATGATCCGAGATATGTTAACGTTACATATTGAATACGTTACCCAAAAAGTGCACTGATATCTGTTGAATTAGACAGTTACTGATTGTTTTAATCCAACTGAGCTGTTAAGGACCTTGCTTGTAATCAACACCTTGATTACAGAGCTACCAATTGTGAGCTACCACTTGTGAGCGACCACTTTCCGCCCAAAAATTATCATCATTAAGGTAATAACGCTCACATATTAAATATGTTACCCAACACGTGCACTGACCCTGTAATAAATACACAGCCAGAACGAATTCCGCTGGAGATGGAAAAAAAAGGATATAAATATCATCTTATTTTATTTAGACTGAAATGGGGTAATAATCTTGGCAAGGAAAAGTTCACTTATTATTTAGTTCAGATGAAAAGCAGAGCCGGATCCGCGCCTGTCTGAGACCACACAATATAACAATAATCAGACAAGGTTTTTATTACCTACAGGTCAAAGTACACCATAATGAACATGTTGGAAAACCGTCTATAATCATGTTCAGCCGAAGAGAGAAAGTGATGGGCAGGATTAGTCATACTCCTGCTAGTTAAAGGCTGATTATGTGATTGATCTGGCCTGTAAACCTTAATCATTTCTTTCATTCTGGGATAAAAAAAACAGGAGAAAAAACACCACCCTGCAATTATCATAATCATACTGTATTCTCTCGCTGTAATAGTCGACTATATGGATGCCGTTCACGTCCTGTGTGTGGCGTGACTTAGATATAGCTCAAATGCATAATTACCGTCGTCCAAGCTAAAATGCTATCACTATAGTCGCAATGCAAATTTCATACCTTAGCCGAACTTATAATTAAATCTGGAGCGATGTATTGGTCAGGCCTGATGCTCGTCCTCGAGTCGAATTACCAAATATAAAGACTCACTTTAGTTTATTAGAGACTAACCCTAGTCATTTATTATAAATGTTATAAGTAAATAAGTTCTCTTTTCCAAAAAATCGTCTTCATGCCACTTTTCCAAACATGTCAGTCACTTCAGCGTCAGTAGCGGTTTCAGCGTTCCAGCCTGCGTGACTTCTTTCTCTCTCTGTAGGAGTTGCTGTTAATTATTTAAAAGAGAATCAACTCAACAGAAATAACAACAGTGTCATCATACGTTTTTCTTCCCAGTCGCTGGATCGTTCCATGGCAATGAAGACACAACACAGCAAGCAGTAAAAATAATAAACGTACAAAATCATTGCTTAAAAGAATTACCGAATAAAAAACCCAGTCATTTAGAACCATTTGCATTAGTATCGAATGGTCACACCTTTGGCTGCAAGTGTGCGATCAGACGTGTGTTTGAATCTCCTGCTGTAGATGGGATGAGACCACCTGAGCATCAGGCCAAGTAGAGAAAGCCACCTGCATGATGGATGATCCAAGCTGTCACCTCTGCATGACTGACATTAAGGGCCAGCAGGCTGCCAAACACAAGGCTGCCAAGTCTCAGCACAGGCTCATTGAGCTGGAGCAATGTCCAAAGAGGTGGAAGTGAAGGAAAGCTGGTGGCAAAATAAAAAGAAGCCAATAATAAACAGTGAACTGTGAAAGGCTACAATCTTATGGAGAACCATATAAAAAAAAAAACATTGGGATTCCCAGACTTGTGTTTTAAAACATCTTATTCCAAATGTTTTCTCACTCATAACCTATAATAAGATTGTGTCATGTGACTGTGTGGATTTGTGTCATACAGTTTTAAGTGTATCAGTGAGGTCAGACACTAACGTTAAGGTAAGGAGGTTTGGGGTTCAGTCTGGGTTCAAGTTCATCCCAAACTTGTTCAGTTTAAAGGGAACATGAGGGTTCTTTTACTCCAAAACATCCAGAACACAGCATGTCCTCATAGAGATCAGGGGTTCCCTATCTGTCGTTCGCTCTGACGTTGTGTTGAGTGACAACACTAGGGGTCACGTTCGTGTCGTCACTCGACACAACGTCTCCGTTTCCTCCATCACAGAATGAGGGTGACCATACATAACCGAGCTTTTTTGTGCATTGTCCTGCTGGAACAAGGTTTCTTAGTTTCAGTGAAGGATTAATAGAATTCTACAACATACAAGGACATTCTATACAACTTGTGTGCCTCAGACAGCAGAAAAATGCTTACAATCCACAAACCTTTGGTGATAAAGAGGTTATGGCGGGTAAAACATATGAATACTAAGAAGACAGGTGCAGCTTATTATCTGTTAAAAGCATTCCAGGCAGGTATTATGTGCATTTCATTGGCTCTGGCTACTGCAGAGTGAAAGTGGACAGCCTTGGGTCACTTTTATATATTCCTTCAATCGTTCCTTGAACAGCAGCTCATCCACACTACTCCATGCAGCTCCGGGGCTTGTAGACGCCTGCTTAGCACCCTGTCAGCCCCCGTTGGCTTTGTGTCAGAGCAAAGTCAAGCTCATAATTGAATAGCTTATTATTACTACTACTGTATTCTTCCCACAGGGTGCGTATGACACCGGCGTTAGAGGGAAGCACCCCAGACGACCTTCGTCTTCAGACTCGTTAATTATTGCCGGGGTTTTCTTGCTTTACAATCCTCACATCCTGTAGTCAGCCCACAAGAAAGGAAATAAAAGCGTTTCCAAGAAGGAAACATCAGAGAAGACGTGACTATCACCTGTCACAGATTTTTCACGCTTGTCCTAAGCGAGCACAAGATGAAAAAAAATGTCATGAGTTGACTTGGAAGTCTGGAAAGCAGCCTCCTGACATCTTTTCCTTTTCGCTTTCTGACAAGTTCCTCTGTCACTACCCATCTATCTTTGAGCCATTTAAGGAAAAAAAAAACAAGAGAAGGTCAAGGAAAATTTGGTGTGCATGGTTGCAACTTTGAGCGACCCCTTGTTTCCCTGCGTCGCGAGAAGTCTGTGTGGAAAGACCTCCAGTGACACAGATGATAAAGTTGAGAGTGGGTTTGGAGATGAAAAGTACATGAAACACCGAAACAATATATATTTTTTTTTTTAGGACGGTGCAATTCTGTCTGTAATAAAAAAAAATTAAAATAGCACAAAAGGGCAGGAAGGATAACAAGTTCATCAGTGTTAAATTAACTGCACTGAGTAAAGGTTAAATATAGTTAGTGCGAATATTACATTATTAATTATATTTGCTTTGGAGGCACGTTTACCTGTTTGCATGAAGGATTTAAAGTAGAACAGAGCGCACATGTTAAACGTGAGCAACAGATCTGAAGATCGAATTAGCATAGTTAGCGAAATAGTTTGTAAAATATATCAAAACATGGACAAACTGCATGGCTTATTCAAGATGTGAAAGCTTAGACCAAAGCACCATTGTCCAAGTCATCATCTAAAGTGCTCCCTAGTCTGGTTAAATATGCAAGAACCTACAAGAGTGGAGCTCTACAAGTCTCGATTTTTTGCAAGCACCTTTCCTCCACGCTGAGAAATCCTTTACTCTAATCGACGGCAGCTGCTGCCACCTGATGTGAGGTCTCAGCGAAGTTCTCGTTGAGACTCCGGCACTCTCCAATCTGACAAGTACAGGTGAAGGCTGACAAAAGTTGTGTGGCTGTTTCCCCAACATCAAAAGTGTGGAAATATGCGAGTGAAAGTGCTGGAAGGCTGTGAGAGACAGCCAGTGAAACAAACACCGGGGAAGTGCTCTTATCCCAAAAATAGAGCTGCCACTCCTTGACACACAGATACCTCTAATGAGAGTTAGCTCATGAATATTTAATACTTTCTTCTCTTTTTGTCAATTTGAGCTGCGAAGGCCTTTCGCAAATAACAATGAAAGCAAGCGAGGTTTTTTTTTTTTTTCTCTTCTATAAGGGACCCTTGAGTTACAAGATATGTCCTTTCAGTCTGTAAAAGAGGGAACAACTAGTGCCCACAGAATTATCCACTTATATAAATGCCAGCTTTCTTCCCGACTCAATTCCCAGAGTTTGACGTGTCAGTGGAATAGCACGAGCAATTCTCAATGCTAATTGGACGACAGCGTCTCTGGTGTCGAGCACAGCTCCTACATTTCATGTCGAATATTCTCCTCCGTGTTTAACCACACAAGCTCGAATTTAATCAGTCCGTTCTGATTTGAGTACGATTTAATAGTTATTGTCTTCCCACATCAGCAATTAGGTGGCAAAACTACCCCGTGAATTTCAATCGCAATCACCCGAGACAGAAGAAGATGAAAGAGGACAGATGCTCGTGTAAAATCTAGCAGCTCTGTGATATTTGCAAATCTGTTGTGACATCAAAATTGCAAGTTGCTGGTTCAGCATTTTTAGCTGTCCGTAAAGTGTGAAGAGCAAAGACGACTAAATCTCGTCTCGATCATTATTTGACGTTAGGGCCAAGCACTTAAGTAAAAGTGAGGAATTACGTGATCTGGCCAAGAATTCATGTTAGAACATTATAAGTGTCGTTGCGTATGATGTACAGCAAAACTTCACAGCACATTGGGCAGAGCTCATAAAGCCTGGATGCCTAGACAAATGTGATAAAATATTACAAGAGGCTCGATTTTTTTGTTTAAAAAACCTAGATCACTACTAAAATATTTGATTTTACATTTTAGTAGTGATCTAAAAAAAGTCACATGACCCTTACCTAAAGACTCTCAGCTGCCCTAAACCGAAACACTACATGACAAAATAACTAACAGGATGGATGCTAGGGCATAAACGGCAAACTGAGATGATGAAAAACGCCGGAAAAAATGATTCTAACAAGAAGTTTGTGCGGGACACATCATCGATTCCATGAATCACTGCAGAAAATCACTCCAGCACAGCCCGGTACGCTTTACAAATGACAGAGACTCCTTCGATACTTATAACCTCCAGCACAGACCGAAGGGAAGAGAGGAATGATCCCGGCCACTGAGAAAGAAATGAATCATTTTGTCATCTGGTTTCACCCATAAGCTTGAAGCGGTTTGTTGGTTATGAAGAAATTCACATGCCATATACATTGTCTCGCTTGTTTTCTGTGTCCGTCCCTGCATTCCGAGAAAAGAAGAGGATTGAGAATTGTTTGCTCCGGACACACACATAAATCAAGTTTGCATTTTGTCTTCATGCTTACGATATGGCGGCAGAGACTCGAACACTTCTGGTGCTTTAGCGGTGCTTCAATTTTGTCTCATAGGATGCTAATTTAGGAGAGTAACGGTTGGTACTTACTTCCTCTGAGAGTCGTCACGGCAGATAAGCATGTGCTAATTATAACGCATGCGGTTTATGTTAATCATTGAACAGTTAAGCTGATGCTTGGCATGGCGTGAGAGCAGGTGTTCCAACGGGGAAGGATTACCTGCTCCCAGTGCTCAGAAGAAATGAGCAATGAAGCAGTAAGAGAGTAAGGAAGACAGTAAGGGAGAGAGATAGAGAAAGGGTGAGAAAAGAGAGAGAGAGAAAGAGAGAGAGAGAGGGAGAGAGAGGGAGAGTTTCTCTCTGTCTCTGACTGACGGTGTGTGACAGTGCAGGGCAGTCATGGATTAAAACAACACAAACTGAACTCAGCAGGGATATTCGCGGCCAGGAACCGAGCCATGTCCCTATAGTCTGCCGTAATGAGCCGTTCATGAATATGCATGGAGACAGAATCTCTGCACGCAATGTAAAATGGACCTTTCTTTACATACTGAGAGACAGAGCCAGATTGAAGAAATGAAAAATAGATTTTTAAACACTCTCACTCTTTTGTTTAGCCTCAGGCAAAAACCAGCTTGTATAATTTTTTAAAAAATTGCATCACAAACCAAGAACAAGCGAAGATTCTTTTGTGAATAATTAATCACAGTGTATATCCGAAGTCATGGGATAAAAACCTACATCCTGTTTCTAATAAACCTATTCTCTCCCTTTACTCCCCCTCCCGAGCATAAATACATTCATTTTTCTTCTTTGCGGCACTATGATTTTGAGCGCTTCAATAATGTTGCGCCAGACGCAAAGCAAACTCCAGCCTATCCCCCTCATATCAGCCGCAGCACTCTGTCACACCTTGTTAGGCTCTCGTGACACAAGAAAGCTGCTGGGATTCTGGAGAAGTATAACAAATCTTTTGCTGGTGGCTGCCGAGATGCCACGCAGGCTTTTAGCAAGCCCCTGCTTGAGCCGCCCCTCCCCGGTTTCATCTCCAGAGAAAGGCCCCAGAAAGCAACACAAGCAAAGTAAATCTATTTGATGGAATTGGTAATTGTGTGGCATGGGTCAGCGTACCGCTAAGAGACAGAATAGATGGGCACCGTCAGCTTCTCTCTGTCATGCTGTCAGTTGCCCAAGCCCAAGGGGAATAGGCCTTATTTCCATAGCATGGCCCTGCTAGCCCATCACACAGGTATGGTTAAAAAAAAAGGGTGGATTGGCAATCCACATTCAGCACAGCCTAGCTGACGCTCCCAGGTGGAATTAGGCAAGCAGAGCAGGCGTGCATGCGATCAGTGAACAAAACATCTGCTCTTGGTCTTGTTATGGCTTTCTGAATTTTCTCTGCCTGTGCCCATCAACCAAATAGAAAAAAAACTGAATGCCATACTCTCCTACTCTGCTTTAAAAAAGGACGGAATAATAATTCTGCCTCACGGAAAATTGGATTTGTATTGAAATTGAGTAAGTAATGCATAGCAATGTGTAATGTCCACCAAATTAACAAAGAGAAAGGAGTCAGAAACTACTAAATTTTTGGAATGAGATGTGTCAGAACTACTGATTCTTTCGAATGAGACGTGTCAGAACTACTGATTCTTTCGAATGAGATGTGTCAGAACTACTGATTCTTTGGAATAAGATGTGTCCACAAACGAGATGTGTGTCAGAACTACTGATTCTTTGAACTTTGGAACGAGATGTGTCAGAACTACTACTGATTCTTTCAGAACTACTGATTGCTTTGGAATGAACTGTCAAGATTCTTCTTGATGAATGCTAAGAACTGTGTCAGAACTACTGATTCTTTCGAATGATTCTTCGACATGATTCTTTCGAACATGTGTCAGAACTACTGATTCTTTCGAACGAATTTCAGAAACTACTGATTGATTCTTTCGTGAACTGTGTCAGAACTACTGATTCTTTCAAACGAGATGTGTCAGAACTACTGATTCTTTCAAACGAGATGTGTCAGAACTACTGATTCTTTGGAATAAGATGTGTCAGAACTACTGATTCTTTGGAATAAGATGTGTCAGAACTACTGATTCTTTGGAATGAGATGTGTCAGAACTACTGATTCTTTTGAATGAGACGTGTCAGAACTACTGATTCTTTGGAATGAGACTGTGTCAGAACTACTGATTCTTTTGAATGAGACTTGTCAGAACTTGATACTGATTCTTTCGAATGAGACGTGAGACTACGTTAGAACTACTGATTCTAGAACTACTGATTCTTTTTGAATGAGACTTGTCAGAACTACTGATTCTTTCGAATGAGACTGTCAGAACTCAGAACTACTACTGATTCTTTCTTTCAAATGAGACGTGTCAGAACTACTGATTCTTTTGAATGAGACTTGTCAGAACTACTGATTCTTTCGAATGAGACGTGTCAGAACTACTGATTCTTTTATATGAGACGTGTCAGAACTACTGATTCTTTTGAATGAGAACTGATTCTTGACTGTGTCAGAACTACTGATTTTTCTGAATGAGATGTGTCAGAACTATTCTTGGATGATTATTTAAGATGAGATGTGTCAGAACTAATTCTTTGATTCTTTGAATTCAGAATTTTCTTGAATGAGACGTGTCAGAACTACTGATTCTTTGGAATGAGACGTGTCAGAACTACTGATTCTTTGGAATGAGACGTGTCAGAGCTACTTATTATTTAAACTAAAACGTGTCAGAAACTACTGAATATTTAAAATGAGATGTGTCAGAGCTAGTCATTATTTAAAATAAAACGTTTTAGAAACTACTGATTCTTTGGTATGAGATGTGTCAGAAACTACCGATCATTTAAAATAAAACGTGTCAGAAACTACCGATCATTTAAAATAAAACGTGTCAGAAACTACCAATTACTTAAAATGAGACGTCAAAATCTATTGATTCCTTAAAATAAAATGTGTCAGAAAATGCTGATTCTTTGGAACGAGACATGTGTCAGAAACTACTCATGGACAGAGAAACAAAAATGCAAATCATTAAACACCTACAGTGTTTAATTAGCAGCTGCAGGGTTCATATCATTTTAGCTGAAAAATTCAGCTGTCCATTCAAAACTTTGCCTGATCATTCAACATCCTCAAATACCCAATTAAGCCAGACCCTGTCTTGTTCCCAAAATAACTCAACACAGGACAAAAGCAAGGTGAAGTCATGTGATTAACAGTCTTGGGCTCCAGATGGTCCCACGCCTTCAGGCTACAGTATCTGGATTCAGCTAGTCATTTTTCTTCAGTACGCTAAATCTGGAGCTGGTCGGTACATGACCCTTTGTGTGACTGGCAGATAAATTTTTCTGAAGTTATAGACTAGAAACCCTCTGGTAACAATTTTGAAAAGCTGTCCGAACTGATTCCTTTGGGCATTTCTTGCCATTGGGCCATTTGTTCCCAGCGTGTAATCGAAACATTAAAAATGGGATGCTAGAAGGAGAAAAACCCAGTACTTACAAAAGCTTGCTTTTGTAGTGGAAAATGGTTTGAATTGCATTCTCATTCTTACCATGTTATCGTTAAATACAGGTGTAATTACGAAGCACTTTTATATCTAGTCCATATACAGTATAGTCGGTAATAATTGTCCATACCCAAAGAATAATAGGAGAGTTCAAAATCGCTATAAAAGTTCACAAAATGATTAGATAATAGCCTAATTTCTGTAATCTAAGACAGGTGCATGTGATCAGAAACAAATGTGTCTGCCTCAGTGAACATTAATCGCCCAGCTTGCCATCCTTAATGGCTTTAATGGGGGTTACCATATAGGTCGCGATCCCAACAGGCAGTAGAGTCAGTCAATGCAGAATAAGAACAGCTTAAAGAAGTTAGAATTGTACCCCAAGGTGATTAATCACTGGAATATAATTCTATTAAGAACCACCAAAGAAGCTTTTTATACGCTTAAGTCATCGTTTTTCATTTCTCCGAAAGCAAAGCTTGAGACACGGAGACAGAGGCGCCACTAGTAATTTTGGGTCCTATGAAAAACTATGAGGTCGGGCCCCCTACCACACCCATTCGACTGTTACTACTTATAAAACAGATTTCTGGTGGCTCTCAAAGTGTGTGGCCCCTTAGAATCAACCGCCACCCCTCCCAGCAACACCACTGCACAAAGATACTATTAAAGCAGTAGGAAAAGTCTGGTCTGAATGTATCTTAACCAATCAGCCTGAAAAGAACTGATGTATTAAGAGAAAAATGTGGTTTGATCTATAAAGTTGATGTAATTAAATTTAACATGTAGAAAAAAATAAGCTTTTTAGAGTCATAAAGCATGAACAGATACTGCACATGTTTAGGTTCCCCCTTTTGGATATAAGAACAAAGGACAGAGAAGCTTAGAGATGTATTATGTTAAACATTACTCTTACCTGGAGCAGGAGCAGGAGCAGGAAGTGATTGAAGATCAGAGGGAAGAGGAATCACATGGGGGGGTAAAAGAAAAAAAAAGAAAAAAGAGACGTTAATACACTCTATATAATTACACAGTCGTCCGCTTGATGCTAAGAACAGTTTACTTTTCTAAGCATTTTTAGGGATCGTATTACTAGACACGCTCAAAGTCTATGGCTCTGTGTAGTATATTTGAGTAAGTACCTACCTCCTGTATATTAAAAAAGTATGTTTTATACTACAACATCCAACTTGTTGATACTGGCACGACATACAAACGCTACAGCAGCACCAATTTGAACTTGGATAATGTTTAACTTGAAACGAGTTCAATTTAACAAAATGATTTAATTAATTTAAACTTTTATTTTGTCAAATACAGTGAAATTTGTTTCGCCACATATTCCAGCTTAGAAAGTTAGGGGTCAGATATGATGCAGCGCCCCTGGAGAAGAAAAGGTTGAGGGCCTTGCAGAAGGACCCAACAGTGGCAGACTAGCGGTGGTGTTCTTCCAATCAACAATTCAGCGCCTTAACTATTTAAACCACTGTTGAGGGAATAACTTTACTCTTAACCACTTCTGCATTCGATGAGTCGTCTTTCCTGCGGCCTCATAGGAGAGTAAACTGTACATCGTATGCATACTTCAAAATCCAAAAGGGAGTAGTAGATCATCTGGGAACTTTTTGCGCAATGCATTTAGCATAATAAGGATTCAGACATACTACTCGCCTCACATACTCAGTTTCACATACTATAGAGTATGGAAGTATGCTGTTTTGGACTGAGTTTTATTCCACACGATGTCATTGCTCCAGACTGAAGATTGCTGCCTGTTTCTACTGGCAACATGATACTGCCAATACTAGAGGATGCTAACGTAAACGCTGTGTTAGTAACAATCTTGAAAATATGGTCTTTTTTTGTTGGTCACTTTCCTTGATAAGATGTACTATATTATACAGACAAAAGAATAAGAGCACCTTAGTCTCACACAAATTCTCCTCCCTGTTATAAAAAGCTTCACTCAGTAGCTGTTGTATTGCTGATCAGAAGATCATGGGTTCAAGAGCAAGGCTCTTGACCCTTAACCGCTCGGTTTGCTTTAAAAATGTTGTTCTGGATACTGCCAAATTCCAGAAATTCATTAGGAAGGTGTGTGTGATTATGCGGATTTCTGATAATTTAGTTCCAACAGTATTAGTAAGATCAGACACTAATATTGAGATGAGGAGGTCTGGGGTAGGGTCGGGGTTCCAGTTCATCCCAAAGGTGTTGAGTTTTGAGTCAGAATCAGGACTCTGTACAGGACATGGGAAAAACGTCCAGAACACAAAATGTCTTCATGGAGATTATGGGACTTGTGCACAGGGACATTTTCATGCTGGAAAAGTGTTTGAGTTCCATCTGTTTTTGAAAGGAACCTTATAATCGGTGTGATGGTCAGGTGTCTGTGATCAGAGTTTATGCTGCTAATTAAATAATGATGGATATGGTTTGAGCGTGTCTTTCTAAAGAATCACATGACATTCGAGTGTGATGATCAGGTGTTTACAAACTTTATATATAACACTAGAAATCTACAGTACCTCGGATGGGATCCTGTCCTTCACAGGGCACTAGGAATACACACATTCACATACTGTGACAGTTCTAATTTACCAATCAAGCTACCAGCATGTTCCTGGGAGCTGAAAGGAAACTAAAGAGCCTCAGGAAAATCCACACAGGGAGAAGGTGTGAAACTCTGAACAGATTGTAACCCGGGCTCAGGATTGATTCTGGAACCCAGGAGCTGGAAGGCAGCTTATCTACCCTTAATGTCATCAAGCCTGATGTCAACTCAGTACTTTTGTCATTTATTCAATTTGAATACATTTTCCTTATGAACCATTTTTTCTGTTTTAGAAAGAAATTATATATTAACATATTTCCACCCTTCGTCGAAAAACGACTACGATCGAACGGAGACAATTGTAATCGCACACGAATCGTTCACAATCAAAAGAAGAAGCGAGTGGAAACAAAACGTCAAAAAAAACCAAAAAAACACTGAGGCTTGGTCTGCTTGTGTGATTGCCAATCATTTGGAAAAGCCAGCGGTAAAACATCAGCTGTGTGCACATCTGCGTGTCTTAATCCTATAATGCGCACAATGGTATTTTGCTTAACAGCTGGATGGATAAGCGATACACTCCCCATCCATAATAAGTTAGTCTGAACTCTCTCTAGCCTGAATGTCAGTATGCACCAACCCTTTCTATCTCTCTTTCACACAAACACATGAACACATGGTGCGGTCCAAAGCCACACACACACACACACACCCACATGCTGTGCCACTCCCTGCTGAACTACAGACACGAGAGCTTCTCTGTACACACATCTGTCAATGTATGTGTGCTCCACTTATTCCCTTTTTTTCTGTCACCCACTGAAAGCGGGGGGAGGGAACAAGGCTTTTTACTTCCACCGAAATTAAAAACGTTTTATCCACGGTCCAGAGATCCTGCAACAAAGCTAAGCAGAAGGTCCTGCGGCGGGGGCTGGATAGATGGCAGACACGTCCGTAACAAAATTGCCAGCACTTCATAGAGCTGCTTTCATCACGCCGGGTCCTTTAATATATCCTGCTTTGTATTTGGCTCTATAGGCGTCTCATAAACACCACAGGTGGATTGATTCTATTCCTTGAGCGCAATCCCTAGGCTTTAGCTGCTCGAGCTCAAGGAAATATTTTCAGCCAGAGTTTGATTTGGTCTGCTTTTGTAAGACACATAAAACAGAAAATAAGGCTTGTGTTTGTACTCATGCTGCTTTAATACACTGGAGGAAAATATCAACTACCAAGACTCAGGTGGGAGTGTGGAATTAGGGAGGTCAGAGGTTGGATAGATCTCTGAAGCACTACGTTCTTACAGTACGCTTGTGTTTGGAAAAGAAGGCAAGGCAGGAAAAAAAAAAAAACAGCGCTCGGTTATATCTTTGTTTTTCCAGACATCCTGCACCTTTCTAGCCGCCATGAAAAGTAGTGCACTTTATACAGCGCTGCAATAAACCTGACCACTTTGCGATGTGATTTAATGGTACCGAAGATTTGTAGCATGTTTAAGACGGGAGGGCAACACTGTGTCTCTTAAGCGAGTCGGGAGTTTGAGGCAGATGGTGATGACTGTCCCGTCTTATCGGGTGGCCTCAGGGACAAGGTCGCAGCCTGTAAAGCAGGATCTATTGAGACACGCTGTCGTAACTGCACACTCATATACACACACTGCAGACTGACTGGAGGACCTACAGAGATTCTGGCGTTCGACTTCCATCTAGCACGACTTCTTCATCTGCCTCGTGTGCGCCAAGTATTCGGATCCCCTCCTGGTCGCTGTTATTTGATGGATCTTTTAAGCTGATCCTGCTTCCTGTTCTCGACACCTACGTTCAGACTGCAGCAGATATATATGTGTATATATATATATGTATATATTGTATTGTATATCGAAAAAACTGTCCCATAAAAAAAGGAATTGTGAGGTTGGTGCCGTATTGATTAGCTTTTTAGAGGCTGGAAAAAAAATCTGCAGAATTACAAACCAGAATGATCCAGTCCCACACAATGCACCATGTTACAGTGCTTTTTTTTCTACTCCTACACTTCTAACAGCCTTTGTGCTACAAAGAGCACTGGGATTCGACTGGAGTATTTGAAACACACTAATTTAAGCTGATACCAACCTCAATCATCTCCAGTAGGCGATGAGGCTGGAGAAGAGAAGTGATGAAACTACTGTACACCAAACAGTCAAAAGTTTGAAGTACCAGTACACCCAGATAACCAATCACTGTTGCAACATGACAATGAGCTATAACCGCATGTATCAGGTGACCCAATTCCGATTTTTTCCTTTCATGTGGAATATTGGATATGAAAAATGTCCATTGATTATCACGCCATTTGTCTCTTCTTTTTCCAGTCAGTACGTCTACATTGGTTTGTTTTTCCATGTAAAGTGTAAACGGGGCAGTTTTAAAAGATGATGTAAAAAAATATATATAATCGCATGATTAACATTGGGTATCAAGACATGCAGTGTAATGCGACCCTGATTTTTTTCTGGTTGTAGTAAGAGAACTTTCATGCGTAGGACAGGAGTCTAGACTCTCACTCCATTAACGTTCACCTTCCAAGTGGAGGTTATAATATTAGTAAAAGTGAGACTCATACTGGAATTGGATGTTCAAACAAACACACATGGATCTAACTGTGGGGTTTTCTATTATTTTTGCCTACGCACCCTTTTAGTGTAATTACGCATAGTTTTAAACAAAAGAACAAAATCAATACAAGAGCAACAAACAAAATCTGTGAAACAAACTGCTTCGGACCGTGTTTTTACTCACACATTCTTTCATTCCTATTTTTTTTTTTACTTGACTTGTCATTCGCTCTCAAATATGAACGCAATCCTGTTTGTTTCATCCGACGTTCCCGATCCAGATAAATCTCCAGATAAAGAAGTGCCTTTCAGCACAGCGTCAGACCTCCCTTCTCTTTTCTCGAGTGCGTGCAGTCTGTCGAGTAATTGGTGAGGCACGATGCTTTCGCATTTGCCACATGAAATGAGGGTGTGTACGCTGTGTCTTCACACCTGCAGTCATTTGACTTTTCTTTCTGTTTCTAGCTTAATTAAATAAGCGCACAGGAAACAGATGACTTTTTAATTATAGCCGATTCTCACAGCTGTATGTTTAATTGATGCAGGGCCACAACAAACCCTAATCTAACGGCTGACACCTGCAATCAAACTGTTCGTCTGTTATCCGGATCGCTAATACTGTGTTTCTACATCCATTATTAGTTTGTTATGTTACAAAAAAACGCATTTAAAATAAAGTAACAAAAAAAAACCAAATAGAAATGTTCAGATTTTTTTACTTTACATGCAGCTCAGACGAGGCCCCAAGCAGAATTTTAATTAGGGGCCCTTTTGGTGTCGCCAACATGACTATCCATCCATCCATACATCCATCCATTGTCTATACCTGCTTATTCAGGGGAACAGGGATCTGCTGGAGTCTATCCCAGTTTGCAGTGGGTAAAAGGCAGGGGTCACCCTGGACAGGTGAGCAGTCCATCACAGGGCCACATACTTACCAACAACCACGCACACACACACACACACACTTACTCCTATGGGAAATTCAGAATCACCAATCAATCTAACATACTGTAGGAGGAAACCGGCGAATCCGGAGTAAACCCACACAAACACAGGGAGAACATAAACTCCACACAGAAAGACCTCTAAAGGGGATACAAACCTGCGACCTTCTTGCTGTGAGGAAACAGTGCGAAACATTCATGATTCACACGTCATAAATTTAACACACCTGTAATTAATTTTATTTGGTGTAGCTGTGTCAATTACATCATACCAATGTTTTACCTTTCTATGATTTTTAATTATAAGTGACCAATTGGTATCTTCTAGTGTCTTATTTACAAAAACATATCAGGACATGGTTGTCCCACAGCTAAAGTTTAAATCGTAATGGAAAGATCTTCTTCGTCTTTAGCTGTGTACACAAGAATGCGAGGTTATATAATACATGTCTAGAGGTCTTAGAAGAAAAAGATGTCTTTTTTAGGGCTGAATATATCGATTAAGATTACAGTCGGTTTTTCTTTTTTTAAACACACTTAGAAATGTAAGTTCACCTTCTGTCTGAAAATGTAAGTATGCTCACCCTGAGGGTAAGTTTAGACACAGTTTAGACTGATCTTTGCTCCGCTTCTACAGTGTTAATACTTTCAAACCAACAGTGTGAAAGGATGACATGTAAGAATATTATAACCAGTTACTAAGCAACAGTTATTAGCACTGTGTCCTCACAGCAAGAAGGTCGCAGGTTTGAATCCCCTGCAGGGGTCTTTCTGTGTGAAGTTTAGATGTTCTCCATGGGTTAAGTCCGGGTACTCCGATTTTGTTCCATTGTCCAAAAACATGTATGTTGGATTATAGAAGATTATAGGAGTGTGTGTGTCTGTGTGATTGTTTGTCTGTATGTGGCCCTGTGATGGACTGGCGACTTGTACTTTCACCCAGGGACAGCTGGAATGGACTCCACCAGATCTCAATGAACCTGTTTTAGGAATAGTAAAGATGGTGGGTGGATGGATGGATGGATGGATGGAGGTTAGGCCAGGATTCGGGAATGTCTAGTGTAAAATATAAGATCCAGGATTAATTGTGAACCCCAGGTAAATTATGAACAGTGGAACAGGAGACAATATTTCATGCTATGACCCTATTTTCCATGGTAGAATAGATCTGACTTTCCTTTAGCTAGCCCACCCCACAAACTTGTCAGATATTTCTGCAGCTCTTTTAATAAGGTTGCCGTAGCTTTCTTAGCATCCTGCCTGCTTTTTTAGACTTTCATCATTTCAAGAAAGACGTCTTGTTCTTCATAATGTGTTGCTGAGATTTTCTCCACCTGTCATGACAACCATGGCTTTCACCATGTTCCTTGCCCCGTTTAATGATTTTGGAATTCTTTTGTAATCCTCTCCTGATCGATAGGTTTACACAGAGATCCTGTTCATGCTTGGAAAGCTCTTTACACACCGTGGCTTCAGCCCGAAACTTGGAACTAATAACATTTTGACAGAAACTGTTGATCTTTAAGGTTTAAGGGTTGATAAAAAACCCATTGGAATAAGAATGTCCGAAGGTGATCGATTCGACGCAGTCACTGGTCTTCTAGTATGAATGGGTTATTTAAAGAGCTGAACAAAATAACGTTTCAACAATGAAATCGCAACATGTGTATATGCAATAGTCACATGACAGGATGTTTGATATCAAGTGGGGTTTTATAAATGACTGCACTACAGTGCAGAACACATGTGATTTGTGGATTAACTGCAAAGTTTAATAATCGAGGGAAAGTTAATCTTATTTCCAATGTTTTAATTCTGTTAACATTTTAAATAAGTTTAAAGCCTTCAGGCGCAAGAAACAATCACTTTTTTAGCTTTACATTTACAACATTTAGCAGACGCGCTTATCCAGAGCGACTTACAATTATCTCATTTATGCAACTGAGCAATTGGGGGTTAAGGGCCTTGCTCAGGGGTCCCAGCAGTGGTGGCTTGGTGAAGCTGGGAATCGAACCCACAATCTTCGGGTTGGTAATCTAACACCTTCAATTTCTATATCTGAATCTACAGAAAAACATAAAACACTTTATTTTATTTACATCTTTGGTCTTTTGTATTTATCTATGAATAGAATTTGTGTATTAAAGTTTATGCAAATTCACTTCCTTACAAAATCACCACAATTATAATAAGGTAATTAATTCTTTCCAAATTAAGCTATGTAGTTTATATGGTGATTTTTCCCCCATATCACAATATATATCTATATATATATAGATATATATATATATATATATACTGCTCAAAAAAAAATAAAGGGAACACTAAAATAACACATCCTTAGATCTGAATGAATGAAAATATTCTTATTAAATACTTTGTTCTTTACATAGTTGAATGTGCTGACAACAAAATCACACAAAAAATTATCAATGAAAATCAAATTTATTAACCCACTGAGGTCTGGATTTGGAGTCACACTCAAAATTGAAGTGGAAAAAAACAAAACACACTACAGGCTGATCCAACTTTGATGTAACGTCCTTAAAACAAGTCAAAATGAGGCTCAGTAGTGTGTGTGTGGGCCTCCACGTGCCTGTATGACCTCCCTACAATGCCTGGGCATGCTCCTGATGAGGTGGCGGATGGTCTCCTGAGGGATCTCCTCTCAGACCTGGACTAAAGCATCCGTGGTGTTGGTGGATGAGCAAGACATGATGTCCCAGATGTGCTTAATTGGATTCAGGTCTGGGGAACGGGCGGGGCCAGTCCATAGCATCAATGCCTTCGTCTTGCAGGAACTGCTGACACACTCCAGCCACATAAGGTCTAGCATTGTCTTGCATTAGGAGGAACCCAGGGGGCAACCGCACTGGCATATGGTCTCACAAGGGGTCTGAGGATCTCATCTTGGTACCTGGCGAGCACATGGAGGGCTGTGCGGCCCTCCAAAGAAATGCCACCCCACACCATTACTGACCCACTGCCAAACCGGTCATGCTGGAGGATGTTGCAGGCAGCAGAACGTTCTCCACGGCGTCTCCAGACTCTGCCACGTCTGTCACATGTGCTCAGTGTGAACCTGCTTTCATCTGTGAAGAGCACAGGGAATTTGCCAATCTTGGTGTTTTCTGGCAAATACCAAACGTCCTGCACGGTGTTGGGCTGTAAGCACAACCCCCACCTGTGGACGTCGGGCCCTCATACCGCCCTCATGGAGTCACCCACCATTTGAGCAGACATGCACATTTGTGGCCTGCTGGAGGTCATTTTGCAGGGCTCTGGCAGTGCTCCTCCTGTTCTTCCTTGCACAAAGTTGGAGGTAGCGGTCCTGCTGCTGGGTTGTTGCCCTCCTACGGCCTCCTCCACGTCTCCTGATGTACTGGCCTGTCTCCTGGTAGCGCCTCCATGCTCTGGACACTACGCTGACAGACACAGCAAACCTTCTTGCCACAGCTCGCATTGATGTGCCATCCTGGATGAGCTGCACTACCTGAGCCACTTGTGTGGGTTCTAGACTCCGTCTCATGCTACCACTAGAGTGAAAGCACCACCAGCATTCAAAAGAGACCAAAACATCAGCCAGAAAGCACAGGAACTGAGAAGTGGTCTGTGGTCACCACCTGCAGAACCACTCCTTTATTGGGGGTGTCTTGCTAATTGCCTATAATTTCCACCTGTTGTCTATTCCATTTGCACAACAGCATGTGTGATTGATTGTCAATCAGTGTTGCTTATATATATATAAAATCGCAAAAAAAGCAAAATATTGTGATGCCAGTTTTTTTCCCCAATATCATACAGACCTAGTTAATGAGTTTTATTTTCTATTAAATTGATTAATAATTTTGTTGGATGTTTTAATATCGATTAGAAATCCAGCTATGCTCCTAATTGCTTTCCAAAATAAAATGATTATTTCCCAAGACGTCATTTTTTGGAATCCCGAAAATCTAAATACACCTCAATACAATTTTACCCGCCCGCAGCCGAGCTGCACAAATAGCTAATACATTTTCCTTTACTGATTTTATTCATACCATTTTTTTTAACGTAGATAACGGCATCGTTCTACTTCTCACAACTTTTCAACAGCATCCAGAAAAAAATGCAATTCGCCATGACTTAATTTCCAGTTTCCTATTGATGGACGCATAACTTCCCTGTGAGTGACAGCGTAGCCGAAGTGTTCAATTACAGAAGCAACCTCTGTCAGCACTTTCTGAATGGGCAAAATATTTACAGCACCCACAAAAAAAAAAAAAAAAACACGCTCTGATCCAGATCAGCCAACAAAATCAATTTCTCTTCATCTCCGGGGAAATAGCAAGTTTTTAAAAAAAGTTTTTTTAAACTTGGTTCGATATGCAGCTAGGTAAAATGTGTCATCATATCCTAATTCCTAGAATGATAATAAGATTACAGTGAGAAAAATAAAAATGCTTCCCAAATTGATTCTGACAGCTGGAAAATGCTTCTTCCGCCACAAAAAGAATTACTTGTGTAGCACGGTGGCTTTTGCGGACGCGCCATTGAGAGGACATACAGTACATAGTGTCCGCTAACTTGACGCTGCCTGAATTTACCTCTAATCTTCATTGAATCACAGATAATTATATCTCTTTAAAGCCAGCCACCATGCTCAATTAAGCCTCCAGTCAAGAAAGCAATCTTAATTGCTATAGAAAACAGTGCATTATTAAAAGGGGGTAATTAACCTTCCTCCGAAGCGGGCACTTAAGGACTGTGTAAAAGTTGTCTGCTCACCACCAGTAATGCCCATCGCCTGTCAGTCATCCTATAAACACAGACAGCCTCATCAGCCAATAATTAGCACAACCTTGTCTGCTTAATAACCTCCGGCAGCACGACAAAACAGACGTTCGCTTACAGAAACACGAAACGCAGTTCACGAGACAATTTTAGAAGCAATGTGACATGCAGGATGGCGGCAGGATGACTAAGGCTGTAAGGACGTGTAGAATTTATCCCACATTTTTTTTTCCCATAGGTTCACGCCAGAGTCATTATCATCAACCAGCTATAAATACTTTAGAAACAACAGTCGCTATCTACCAGCACAGCACACCCAAATCAAACGTCGGGTAGATTGTCGGAGGCGCACGCGTCGAACAGGTGCGCACCGCCGTTCCAGTCGTCGGGGTGATAATGAGTGAGAAGATTAAATCTTAGCAATGGGAAAGAAGAAGCTTTGTACACGCCAAATCCTGGGAAGTTTTTTTCTACATCAAGAGACATGTTCTGTCTGAAGGTGAAACGAGGTGTGCTAACGAGAGGAGATTCAGACAGCTGAAGCTTTAGAACCAACAACTGGATTTTTCTGAGAAGTGTTTCCTCCAGGGGCTAAATCGCTTTAAAGTGAAGATAAAGTAGCTTTATTTAACCTTTAAAGAGCAGTTGCGACTGGCAGGTAGCCATATTAGTGTTTCCGAACAGTCAAACACTTGGGGTTGTAAAGGAAACACCTGACCATCACACTCATCTGTTTCTTAATCCAGATTTATTCTTAGTCTTCCTCCTGTAATAACCTCCAAACTTCTGTTAACTCTTTCCACGAGAAAGTATACATTCAGCTACAATACTACCAGTGAGATTAAAGACTATTGTTGAGGTGAGGAGGTCTGGGGTGCAGTCGGTGTTCCAGTTCATCCCAAAGGTGTTAAGTTGAATCAGAGTCTGGACGGGTCTTCGGTGGTTTTTCGATGGCTATAGGAATTTGAGCACCTGATCATTACCACCAAGTATGGATTTATTTCTCTTTCCAGAGAGTGTTAATTGAAAGATCATGGATTCAATTCCCTGTCCCTGCTGGGTCTCTTGTCCCCCAATCACTCAGTTGTATAATAAAGTCACTTTGGATAAGAGCATCCAGCAAATGTAAGAGATGCAAATGTTCTAGAAAAAAAATTGGGACTGTGGGGATTTGTGTGTATTCAGCCACAGTCGTAATAATGACATCAGACACTAATGTCTTAATGGAGTTTTGGGACTTTGTGCAAACACACATTGTCATGTTGGAACATTGTTTGAGTCACTTAGCTGCGGTAATCGAAATAATGTTATGATAGACAGGGGAAGACATACTTGGGTTTGCTGGAGAGGTGTCCACAAACTTTTATGTATGCCAGAGTTTGAACGTTTTGTTATATATAACAGTTGCACTATAGTGTCATTCTGCATATACAACATTTTAGTCTTGTTTTATGTACAATACAGCAGCTCATCCCTGGGTAACAGAATTACAGACATTACCGATACACTGCAATCCAACATACTGTCTTTGTTTCACATTATCATGGCTGTAGATGTACAGTATATCTTCTAAAATATATAGACAGGATAAGTTACAGCGCAGTAAAATTGGTTCCTTTGTGTAGCCCAGTTTAGATAGCTGTGATCAGAGTGTAGGGTCAGCCCTGATACAGCACCCCTGGAGCATGGGTAGGTTAATGGCCTTGCCTAAGGGCCCGACAATGGCAGCTTGGCAGTGGTGGGTCTTGAACCCTGATCTTCCAGGTCAGACACACAGCACCTTAACCACCGTAACTACTGCCCAGTAATAAAATATCAATAGTAGCATTAGTAGCATTTTACTGTTTGTTACTTATCTTGTCTTTTATCTAAGCTGCTTTAATTTCCCCTCAGAATTAATGAAGTGTCATTTCACCTGGTTTTGTATTGTGTTGATCGAAGTATACACACATAAAATGTGTTTGTCACTCCAATGATTAAAAGAAGATATTCATATACAGAACAGGGTAAAATTAACAATTCCATGGGAATTTTTATCTTTGTAATTTTGAAAATTTGGAATCTTAAAAATTAATTTATGGAAACGAAAGGAAAGGAAAGGAATTTATTCAAATTATTTCAAAATTTGGGGGACATTTATGACTAAGACAAAATGTCAGGTGGGAAATTTTACACAGAAGTACAACAAGTAATTACCCAACAATTAGTAAGCAAAAGTATTGATGTTACTTAAGTAAGAGCAGGGGCACCCCTAGCAATTTGGGGTCCTATGGAAGAATATGGGGCCCCTTATACCACACCTACAAAATTACATTTTTGTCTTTTCATGGCCTGGGAAATGGGGGGGGGGGAGAGAGAGAGAGAGAGAGAGAGAGAGAGAATTCCCCCTTATGTGACTAAAGTGGAATGTGTGTAAAGAAGGGTCTTAGCTAAATGTTTGCTCACACGGTGTTTTTGTTTTTACAATGATTTCTTGCCTACTAGCTAACACACTGCACAAAAAAATTACCTATAAATGCAAGTTTATTTATTTCTTAAGAAATGTATATTAATATTGACCAAGATTTTATAACATATCGAAAAACCTGACGTTATTTTGGGTGCAGAATTTTAGAAATGATTGTGTATATATTGTCTAACCAGGCTACATCTTACGGAGGTTCGTCCTGCCGTGCCGTGCGCATGAGACTGGATCTGCATTAAATCTGGTTGTTTTATCTAAGATTAGGATACAAGATTTTTTTTTCCGTACTACATTTAAGTGACGTTTTGCAAATTTCCTAAAAATTCCCATACGTTCTTGCTAATTCCTATAAAAAAAATTCCAGCATTGAAAATTCCCTGAATGTTGCGACCCAATAACAATTAAATAGATGCTTGAGAAAAACATCCATCTCAGATTTACATTTTTAGTATTTGGTTGACGCCCTTATCCAAAGCGACTTACATTAATCTCTTTTCTACAACCGAGCAATTGGAGGTTACTCAGGGCCTTGCTCAGGGGCCCAGCGGTTGGAACTTGGTGGAACTGGAAATCGAACCTTCCATCTTCCAATTTGCAGTCCGACACTTTAACCACTTCGCTGCCATACATTTATCTATGTGTGATGATAAATAGCTCACTAAATGATAAAAAGGAATTCATTTTGCTTCACTAATGTCGACATCTGTCAGATTAGAGTCGTCCATGCGGCTTTTTAAGAGTGAAACGTTTAATTAGTAATGGGAAGTGCTCAGCTTTTTTTTTTTTTAAAGTTAAATAGGTTTTTCACTGATGCAAACTTACTGCCAGCTCTAGCCTAATCAATGCACTAAATTACACACACACACACACACACACACACACACACACATACACACACCACTGTTCTATTCAAAACTGATATATTACAGTAATTATCACCAGCATGAACGTGTCAGACTGGGGGTTCGGGCTCATCCTGACACGCTGTTTAGTCACTGCTTTGTCATCTAAAATGTTTCAGCATTTCAGGACATTTCGGATTGTTACAATCCCAACATGAATTGCGAAACAACACGTTATGTCCTGCCAAAAACTCCTGCGTCTATGCTGTGTATGGGAATGCCGACCTAATCCACAAACCACATCAGATAAATATAAGGAAAGGCACAGTTTTATTGAAGAGCAGGCTTCAGATTTAGCGGAACTCTGATAAAAGCGGTACATTCAATCCTAGGATTAATGCGGGACTCTGTTAAAATAAAAACAGTGACTTTGAAAGTAAATCTGCCTGAAGAATCGCCAACAATGTGAAAAAAATAGGGGGGTGGGGGTGGGGGTGGGGGTGGGATACTCCGGCTGCTTCCTTTTCTCATGGAGCAAAAGGGAACATTATAAACTTACACACTATATTTTTTTAAGGTTTTGGGAATAAATGCACTTTTAAGTTTAACTGCTTTTACTTTTAATTTCGCTCAATACATTTTTAATCGCAGAAATTTACTTTTACTTTCATACATTTGATGCTGTTCCTCCGTTACTATTAAATGTTATTGATGAAAATGTAGTTTTAATCATTCTTTTTCATCATGTTCCGTGATATAAGATCTCGTTTGCACACTCAGTTCGGAAAATAATGGAAGAAGGAGAAAAAACAAGCATATCAATGGAGACAGGACACCAGTGGACTCATATTCCATCAAATTTTTATTCCGTGTCGTCTATTTTTAATTCCGGATTCAGAAATCATTTAATCAGATTCAAATGAACTAGTAACTCACTACCTGAGTAATCTTATCATTTCAGACTTTAGTACTGTTACTCTGGGGCGCCGTATAGGGGAAGGGGGTGCTGGCGTGGTGGTTGTATGATTCTGAGGGCCCACACAATTTGGGGCCCCCCCAGAGATCTGTTCTATTTGTGGTAACAGTGTGAAATGGATGTGGTGGGGGGGCCCAACACATGTTCTTTTCTAGGGCCCAAAATTGCTAGTGGTGCCCCTACACTTACTTAAGTAACATTAATACTTCAAATTCGAATTTTGTTCTTAACATAAATGAATCATACACAGTACAACATGTAGTGAAATGTTTTTTACGACTTTCGTTACGATACAGAAAAAGAAAAATAGAATAGTGAATTGTGAATAGTGAAAAATATACTGTGTGTAGTAAATATACAGAGTGGATAAATATCGAGAAAGTGGTAACAAAGTAACCAGTGAATAAAGTAAAATTTCAAGTGTGGTGGGATGTGTAGGAGTTCTGGTGTGTGTGTGTGTGTGTGTGCGCGTGTGTGTGAGCCCAGAGAAGTCCCGGTTTCAGTTGTTCTCCTGGTTTAGGGCCTAAATGGCTGGCAGGAAGAAGCTCCTCCTTATTCTTTCAGCTACTTTTATTGTTACTTGGGAAATTATTTATTGTACTTAAGTATAATTTCCTGTCTCTCTACCCCAGACCTCCTCACCTCAACATTAGCGTCTAGTCTCACACAGTCACATGACCCAATCTAGTGGAAAGACTTTCCAGACATTTGTTGGTTATTATAGGGGGAAGAATGACACTACATCTGTTTAAAATAACACATGGATGTAATAGGCAGGTGTATATACTTTTTTTCTTACATTGTGTTTATACACATCAGTTCGGTTCAGCAATTTGTTCCATTTGACCAAACGAACTAAGGAATATGATATTTTAGCGAGCTCTGTGAGGAGTCGCAGGTGTTCCCAGCAGCATGTCTCTTCCCAAACAGCATTTTAACCAGAAAAATACTCAGACTTTGAAGACACTAATGAAAAGCAGATGAGAGATTTGCCCTTACACTTCTTGCACTCCTGCTTTTTGATGTCTATCGAATCGTATTTATTCACCTGGTTTTCATGCTAGGTACAAAAATGTAGCTTCTCAGATCACAAAACCTAGCAAAGCTGGAGTTCACGCAGTATTAATAAAGCTATTACTGGGGGAAACGATAGCTAGCACAGGTATTAAAATAATACACTATAGAATAAAAGATATCTTTATAAAGACGTTTTAAAAATCTTCAAAACAACAGCCTTGACTTTTACTTGACTTGCTATTAGATAAAAATTTTTCCATTTCAAACTCCTTTTTTTGAAATAATACTATAAAAATCACTCATGAACACACTTCATAATTATATATACTTATTTATATTATAGTATCATTTATTATTTATTATTAGCATTATTTTTCTAACTGAAAGTATTGTCAGAGGTGAAAAAAACTTAGAGATTACTGACAGAAATGCTTAAATACATAAGTATAACATCCTAATACTTTTGTCTATACAGTGTATAATGCACTAAACTGGAAGATTTAGCACATATAGTCCAAAAAGTCATTCCAGCAGCTGATTATGTCCCCATAGGCAAAATCCAGACCGAAAATAAAATAGGTTAAACATCCCTAACGCTAGCAAATAAAGACAAGTGTAAGTAATCGTGACTCTTTTCTGGCAGTACACAAAGTGCTATAGATCTAAAACAGCTTTTATAACAGCAAAGTTGCCTGCGAGTTCAATAACTGTTCAGTTGGTTAAACTCTCATTAGAGGTTTAAGTAAACAAAGAAAGGAAGTTCCAAGAGTGTGAAAAATGTCTGTCGACTGGAACTGAAGGAAAAAATGCTAATCGCACATTTGAAGTCTTTGTTTGGTTTCAATTCTGGTCACGTCAATACTTCGCAAAATGGTCTTCTTTTTTTACATCCAATCAATTTTCGCTGCCATTTACAAAGTATTTATAAATCCATATTTTCGGCCAAGTCATTATGTACATTCCTTTTAAATGTGTTCTTAATTGGACAGCTAATATGGATTAAACAAAAACAATATTAATTAGACAAGGTGAAAAATCAGTACCTGATGTATGCTACCAGTCAAGTCACATGGAAAAAAATACTTTAGGATTTATTACAGTAAAATTGTCTGTAAATTTTAAATTCATTCATCTTCTATACCTGCTTATTCCCTAATTCGGGGTCACGGTGATCTGCTGGTGTCTATCCCAGCCGTCTCTGAAAGGGTGAAAGGCAGGAGGGGGACACCCTGGACAGGTCACTAGTCAAGCATGGGGAGAACACACAGTAAGACCCCTGCCTGGGAATCAAACCCGGTCTCTTTCTTGCTGTGAGGCAGCAGTGCTAACCACTAAGCCACCGTGACTCCCCTGTCAGATCAATGATCATTGAAGATTTTTACCAAAAATAAGCAATGAAGAATAAATAGTTTGTTAACATTTTGTTAGATTTGTATTAATTTGTGCAAATTACATTGATACACTCTGATCTGTGCTAAGAAGGTTATAGAGTATAATGGAGTATTATACACATACAGTATAATAGAGCTGTAACAAACGTTTTATATTAATTAATGTAGTCATTCATTTATTTTACTATAGTAGAGTTACCATAACAAGTATAGTATAATTACATCATTGCAATTTACTGTTATATGTTTACTATAGGGTGAGGGTTTACTCCGGGTTCTCCGGTTTCCTCCCACAGTCCAAAAAACGTTTGTTAGATTGATTGGTGATTCTAAATTGGCCTTAGGAGTAAGTGTGTGTGTGTGAGTGTGTGTGTGTGGCCCTGTAATGGACTAGCGACCTGTCCAGGGTGTCCCCCTCCTGCCTTTTTTCCCCCTTTCAGAGGATAGACTCCAGCAGATCCCTGTGACCCCAAATTAGGGAATAAGCGGGTATAGAAGATGAATAATGATTACTATAGTAAAATTTAAAAACATTACAGTATTTATCACTGGACATTTTACTTTTATAGTACTTTTATAGTAAAGTTATTCTCCGATAATATATTGGGAATATTTGATCAGAGATCAATTAAAACACTATAACATAAAAAGTTAAGGTTTGCTTTGTAATGGTACAGACAGGGTCATGAGTCAGCAGTATAAATGTGTGTGTGTGTGTGTGTGTGTGTGTGTGTGTGTGTGTGTGTTTGTGCGTGGGTTGTCAGACTTGGTACAAAATGACTCAAAGCAGGTTTTGTGGAGTATTACATTCTTATGTTATTCATGTTTCTGCCGTCCCTCAATTGAGGAAATACAGATGCACTGTTTTATGCGTACCCAGAATATTCCAGAAAGCAGTTTAATTGATTAGCTTGAACAACAGATTTATTCCAAACACAAACCTCAAACACACAAGTTGATTTTTAGCATAATGACTCATAGCCATGGGAAGCAATGATGCTGAGGGTGCTGCAGTACACCCTGCCGACAGCTAGGACATTTATAAATGTTAAAAATTCTCTAGGCTTGAATCATTAAACCCCGCCCCTCAGCCATGCAAAGACATGTGGGAAAAATCTAGAGAAATAAAGACATATTTTAGACTTTAATTAATATCATGCTTAAAAAAAAAACAACCTTTGACTACATTACATATCATATAGTGAGAGCTTTTACAAGTCATACATCCTTCTGCTCCCATCCAGATGACATCTTAAATTAATTAAATCAATTAACATTTCAATCAACCAATCAGAACCGTCTGATGTCTTTAGGGTTTGATGACCGCATATATGAAATACTTGACATGACATTATAAATGACATTTATAATACATTACATGCTGTATTGAACAATTGCATATAACATGTATGTACAGTTTACCTTTAGGACCAGAAATAGATGTGTGTGCGTGTGTGTGTGTGTGTGCAGTAAAATGTATTTGTAGAATGTTTTGTAAGCTGTAGCATTACATTACATTACATTGACTGTAATTTCTCTCTTTTATACAACTGAGAAATTGGGAGTTAAGGACCTTGCTCATGGGCCCAGCAGTGGTAGCTGGTGGTGGTACCACTCTTCCAATTAGCAATCTTCCAATTTTCCAACACATTAACCACATGCTTTGACAAAGAGGATCCATGACTCATAAGCAATTAGAATCCTATATAAAGCAAGAATGGGACAACCTTCCTCTCCCAAAACTTCAGCAACTGTTTTTCTCAGTTTCTAGACATTGTTGAAATAAAGATAGGATTTACCGCACTGTGATGAACATGGGCCTTTTTAAGACATGTTGCTGACAACAACAATATTTGATATTTCCATTTTACACATTTAATACCACATCTACGGCATTTGGCAGACGCCCTTATCCATTGCGACTTATTCCCCTTTTTTATACAACTGAACAATTGAGGGTTAAGGCCTTGCTCAGGGGCCCAGCAGTGGCAACTTGGTGGTGCTGAGGATCGAACTGTGATTTTCCAATTAGCAGTTTAGCACCTTAACCACTGCACTACCACTTCCCCATAACACATTTTGTTGTATTTGTTATGGGATTTGCAAATCACTGAATTCTTTTCTTCACTTTTTTTTTTTTTTTTTTTTATTTCCTTGTTTTTCGAAAATAATGATAACCTTACTCATAATATTGACTCAGTTCCTTGTAATAAGTAAGTTACAAAATCAAATTCTCTGGTAGGAATGGCTTTCCATACTTTACACAGTTGTCAAAAGAAAAGTGGAACAATTATAATAGTCCACAGCGGTAGCTACACTTATAGGTTAGGCCTTGAGGGAATAAATGCGAATACTTCCTTATTTCTTAGAAAGAAGTGTATATTTTCGCAGCATAAAGCACAAGGATGAGGAAAAAAAATAGAATAATTTACTTGAGTGACATTTTTTATAACAAGTTACATTCGTTGCACTTATAGGTGATTGTAATTTAGGGTGGCGAAAACATAAAGTGTATTTAAAATGACTTATTATTTAATTGTGATAGAATGTGCAAGGTTTTCTACATTCCAAATTTACAGCATTTGGCAAACATGCTTATCCAGAGCAACCTACATTTATCTCTTTTTACACAACTAAGAAATTGAGGGTTTATGGCCTTGCTCACTTGGTGTTGCTGGGAATCGAACCCTGATCTTTCAATTAGCAGTCCAAAAGCTTAATCACTGGATTTCTCTGACAGTTCTAATTTTATCATATGCCTTTACTGACGAAATAAAGTAAAATCATTAGGTTATTATCTACATATTGGTTGAGCTTTTTAATCTGATGGTGTTGGTATTTTGCTAATGTTTCAGTAATATCATTTGTAGTCTTACATTTACGTAGGGGTGTGCAGTCAGGGACGGCAAGGTCATCTCTGCTAGTCTAAACACTATCAGAAGCACTGACCTACATTTAATATTTGTTCCATAAAAAATGGATTAATTTATTTCCAACAGTCTATGATCTTCATTTTGTAGCGGTTCTCTTGCTGCATTGCTTTAAGTATGTGGATGTTAGATTTTTTTGTCCAATTAGATTTCAGCCTCTATTTGCTTCCTTGTTAATCTAATCTCCCCAGGGCCTTCAGAATCAGTAGTGTAATGTAACTTAAGTTACTATGTAACTTAAACTATGTTAGCAATAAGACTGTTTCTTTAACCAATCAGATTTGACAGATGAATAACGTCAGCATTTCTTTATCCTCTGATTGGTTAGTCAGAGTTTAAATATCAAAACCCCTTTGTAGCGATCTGCAAACATTAAACCATGAAAATAGAATTTTTACGCCCACGATGGCTGATGGAGGACCGGTAACACTGGCTTACAGCCTCTGAATGTATGATGTATTTTATTTATTTTTGAATGTTTTTGTGATGTTATTAGATAAATATTAATTCTGAACTGCTCCAGATGATGTATACAGCTTCACTTGTATTGTAGAGGTTTGGAGTTGTCTCAATACGTGAAATGTCTCTCTCTCTGTAGTGGTTTCCATAATTGTGACATGATGGTGGTATTAAGAGGTGTATCAGTTGGGTAAATCCACTGAAGGCTGGGGTACCAGTCTCACAGATCCTCAAGGCAAATCATTTTTCCCCTTCATCTGCTACTACAGAGTACAAATGAAATTAGCTGTATAGCTAAACAGCAGAGTTGAAAGACATTCAATCAGGAATCTGTCTACTTTGTTATCTGGCTCCTACATAAAGCCTTGGGTTCAGAAGGTAGTGGTGGACGTAGGAAGGTGATGGGGTTCGTGGTGTGATTTTCCCACCTGTCTTTCAGCTTCACTGGGTCAAAAATTGAAATCCAGCTGGGCAGATGGTTCCTAAATTGGAAGGAACTTCACAGATGGAAAAGATGAAAACCTAGTTTAGAGCGTTCTGAAAGCTCTTGACAAGTGAGGGAATCAAATTAACCTCAGTGCCAGGTTCAGAGCAGGAATCAGCTTTAGCTGTTCGGCGAGTCGTCTCCGTGTGACTTTCTGAAGTCTTGCAAAATTGTGTGATAAGAAATTAACTGAGCTTTAATGCCTATAGATTCTCCAAACTGAATAAGCTACCTCAATAATGGACTGTGTGAAGTACGTCCTGGTTATACCATACAGACTCAGACATTTAAATGTCTAGGACCAATCAAAGTCCGATTTCACTTCTGAAAGTAATGCATTGATCCGTGAATATGTTCCATACTTAAAGTAAAAGATGTCTCAAGCATCTCTCAATACTGGAGCCAGAATATTAGAAATCAACGTGCAGGTGCAGCGACGAATAAATGAATATATTTGACCGAATTCCAAGTCCTTATTTTATTTTTTCTTTGCAGCCAGAGCAAACGGGAGGGAAATTTACTTTGTCTTGATTGGTGGGAATTACCTTCCAATCAAGGCAGAATTTGGCTACTACTGGCAAGTTCTGCCCTCGTCGCTCTTTTTACAAGCTTGCAGCTCAAGTGCTGTGAGAGCATTTTTTTTTCTGTTCCTTCTACACTTGACATATTTTTTTAATCTGTGAACCCCATCTGTTCGCCAGGACTGGGTATAAGTCAAGCAAGTATGGGTGATAACAGGAAAATGCTTGAGTGATGACATTTGGCATGGATCACTAATAAGCAACCAAATGTAGGGTGCCAGATGTAACAGCCCGCAAAATGGTATCTAATAACACAAAATGCAGGATTTATAACATGCACAAATCCTGTGACTGGGGCTGTGTAAAAATATTGATACATATGACTATTGCGATATTTTTTTCACGATAGTGTATCGATATTCTAAACCCTAGTATCGATAAATATTTAAATTTATGTTAACTTTGATATTTAATAAAAGCCCCCAGTGTGTGTTAAATGACTTCCTCATCCGGTCCTGTAGTTGTCCCTGACACATACGGCCATCGTCTCAGAAGCAACCATGATGGAAAAAATAAGGCCGCCTCCAGCTTTAAATTTGTTGTATTTTTAGTTTTTTGTTTTACATTTTTTAGTATTGAATATGTATTACATTGCAAAATATCGTGACATCGTATCGTGAGGCTCGCTTAGCATTTACATTTCTGGAATTTGGTGCATGCCATTATCCAGAATCACTTACATGCATCTATTTTTTTTTTTTTTATCCAACTGAGCAGTTGAAGGTTAGGGGCCTTTCTTAGGAGCCCAGCATTGCCAGTTTGGTGGTCAGGGGAATCGAACCCATGATCTTCCAGTCAGCAGCCGACTACCTTAACCATTAAACTACCACCTCCTCTACTGTTTTATATTTGTGCACAATTTTCCAGAAAGCAGTTTTATTGATAAGCTCAAACATTCATTTATTCCACCACAACAGGCACCCTAATCACATCCTTACATATTTCTGGTGGCTGTCCACAACTTATCCTACATACATCGGCAGAGACTCAGGGTGGACACCCTGAAAAGGGCACAGACTCATCCCGGGGCACAACTTCTCAGTCTGCAGACAATACGGAGATATCATTTAGCCGATACTGCATGTGTTAGCATGGGAAAACCAAAGTACCCGGAGGAAACCCCTTTAGAAAAAAAAAATGCAAACTCCATGCAAACTGGGCTGAAAGGCAGGAGGCAGAGCACAGGAATTAAATCTCTGATGTTGAAGACGTTAGGCAAATGTTAGTTTGCCTAAGGTTAGTCATTTTAGCTACCTGGCCCACCATGTCTTAGTGACTAGTGTAGCTATTATATTATCATTTTAACGTGTAGACTTAGCATTCTTAGTGAGTTGCGTGTAAAAACTATAGCAGTTAGCACATTGATTTCAATCCCCTTCGTTTTGCTACATAAATGAATTTATCAAAAGCGATTTTTTTTAAGCCACCAGACTATCCCAGGGCAACTAGCCTAATTTTATCCCAGATGTTGTTAAAACCCAGTTTTCCTAGAGCCTGACAAATGTTAGCATTTATTGAGGCGCTTATTGCTTGTTGCACCACATGAATGAGCTCTTCAAGGCCCCATCTACACCACAGAGCAATAGCACAATTAGTCCAGCTCGGCACTGTCACAACACATTCTGCTTCTGCATGATATGATCGCTTGTGGAAGCAGTCTGGGAGGAGTGAAGGAGTGGAAAAAGAGAGAGAGAGAAAGAGAGAGAGAGAAAGCAGTTAAAGAATTTAATCACAGAATAAAAGCCAAGCTATTTCTGATCAATCACACTGTGTAAAACCTAAAAATAAATGATCGTAAGATTTAATTTGACAATAACAGCAATAAGCAGATTTGGCACATTGGAGATCAGACATTTTTACACTGTTTGGCGTTACACAGCCTATTAAAAACTATTATCTTTAAAAAAAATCTATTCATTGCCAAACTAAACGTTTCAAAATGTCATCTGACAAAGAGTACAGACTGTGTTGATTTATAACGTTGGTTCCCAAACTAGGGAGGCTACAACCCCTGGGGCAGGGGGATGCGGAATTATAATAAGGGGGGGGGGGGGCTGGTGTGAAGTCGACAGATTTTTATAGCGATTTTCCAAATTTTAAAAAAGAAAAACCGGCAAAAGATAAATCCATAATATGTATGTCATGCTACGCTATTGGCAGACAGCGTTCAGTGCGCAGGTCTTGCCCTCTCTTTAGTCGTCATCACTGTGCGGTGTGACTCTCCTCAATATTTACTGCGCGTTAAACCAGCTGCCCTTCACAAAACCTTTTATCTAGCTGCACTTATAACCATGTGGCGCGGCTTTTACATACATGGCGGTTAACATAACAAGCGCGGAAACAGAGCGTTCTAAGAGATCGACAATGTAGAGTATTTACATAAATAGTCCAACGCTAAATAATCCTTTACCATATATACAAATGAATAAATATATTAGGGAAGTTGTAGCGCAGAAGTTAAGGTGTTGGACTGCTGAATAAAAGATCATGGGTTTGATTCCCAGCACCACCAAGCTGCCACTGCTGGGCCGCTGAGCAGGTCTTCTAAGCCCCAATTGCCCAGATGTAAAAAAGAGATAAGTGTAAGTCGCTCTGGATAAGAACGTCTGCTAAATGCTGTAAATATAATAAATAGATTTCTAACTAACTTAGATTCCTTTAACGAAGACACTGAAATGGTTTTAAAATGGTTTTATTCTGCAAAAGGATGTCAGAAAAAGTTTGGAATGAATAATTATTGTAATTAGCAAGTCACATATGACTGCATATTTGCAATGCAACAGGTGCCATTCATTAAACAGTGGAATTAGACATTTTGCCTCCTGATTGTTTCTAATAGTTTACATTTCCTTTGAATCGACGTTCTAAGAAATAAACCAACTGCTATTTTCTGCTACAAATCCAAATCTTTTGGAGCTTTTAGATAACACAACACTGTGTGCTGTTTTCAGCATCCAAGACAGAAAAGCAATAAACCTCTACACTAACCTAATCCTGAGCTTATGTGATTGTGTATCTGATTTAAATACACCACACTTGTTTGTGAAGAAGGGCAGAAACAATCGACCGTCTTTACCAAAGTGCCTTTCCAGAAAATGATGAATTCGTCCCACCAGGCAACTAATTTGATTCGAACGTCATGGCGCTAGATGCTAATGTTGTTGCATATTGGTTTTCTATGGACCAGCATTTCCTAAGTATGATAAAAAAAAAAAACTTCTTTAGCTATGTATGTAACATGGGTTTAAAAGAGAGTCTGGAAGGTAAGGGTGTGTCATAACACAGAACGTACTAATGATTTAGTACAGATGTTTTTATTGTAAGCATTTTTATTAGTTGTTAGAATGACAAACACATAATTGTTCTCAGGGTGGAAAATCCAAACTAAAATAATTTTATGTAATTAACTGTCATTGCAGATAATTAAAAGGTGTGGTCGGAATTAGCCGCAAAACATTTTCACGTTTTTACATGCTAAGGCTGCTGGCAAAGTGGTACAAAGTGGTAAGTAAAGCAATAGTGTTGTCATGCAGCCATATTTTCCTGAAAATATCTTATTAAGCTGATGATTTTGTAAATAAAGTAGTAGCTCTTTGTTTAAGGTGTTGGACTGCTGCTTAGGAGATTGTATGTTTAATTTAGACCACCAAGCTACCATTGCTGGACCCCTAAGCAAGCCCCTTAACTGCTTGAATAAAATAAAAGAATTCTGCAAATGCAAGTCACTCTGGTTAAGGGGGCTGCTAAGTGTCGTAAAGGTAAGTAGTCCTATTTTGCCCCTAGTGGTTGTTGAGAATCCAATCAACAACATATGCCACAATGTCCGGAGAAATCACTGGAGAAATTCTTAAAGATAACATTCTGAACCAGTTGCCCAGCCCGGTGGAGCATTTGTGAAAGTAATAACTACTCACTAATCAGCCGGCTCACCATTTTCCTTCATATCAGACCAACAAACAAAACAAGTCTAAAGGCAAATATTTAAAAGATCCCAGTATGCTCTTTGTTTTGTGCATTATTTTACCATGTGCTTATCTAACTGGACAATCACCGCACCATAATGTTACTCTGTTAAATTTACATTTTTATTTGTTACTCACATGAAATACAGCTAGCAAAATGTTTCTTTACAACTGAACTCCAGAAATAAGATCAAAAGAATAAAGAAGAATAAAAAAGAATAAAAGGATATAAGTGAAAGGTGAGGGCGTGGGGTAGTGATAAAAAAACCAGCAACAGTCCTTGTGCAAAGAAGCATTTTAATGTTATGTGCAAATATTGATAATATTGATAATGTGTGTGTAAAGCAGCTGTAAGTTTAATTTTAAATGTACAAAGCGTGTAAGTGAATGGTCTGTAGGCAAAAGGTCCTTCTCATTCGCTCTGTCCTTGTCAGGATGGGTCGAAAGCGTTTTCCCGACCTTAGCAGAGTGAGGACTTTATTGCTGGGATGGCTGGGTTCCGCACTATATTCAGGGCTTGAGTCCGGAACCGCTTGTCGTAGATAGACTGCAGGTCATTGAGCTCTGTACGAATAATGCATTCGGCTGTTCGCACCACTCTTTGTAGAGCCCATCTGTCCTGCACGGTTCTGTTCCCGTACCAGGCAGCGATGTTACCCGTCAGGATGCGCTTCAGGTGTGACATGACATTCTCATAAACTAGGTATATTTACATTTACAGGCAGACGCCCTTATCCAGAACGACTTACATTTATCTCTTTCATACAACTGAGCAATTGGGGGTTAAGGGCCTTGCTCAGGGATCCAGTGGTGGTAGCTTGCTGTGCTGGGACTTAAACCCATGTCTTTCATTTAGCAGTCCAACCCCTAACCACTGCGCTACCATTTCCCCTAAATCAAGACATAGCTAAGCTTAAGTTGTTGACCAGGTTGGGGACTACATAATTTCCCAGTAGTTTAAAATTGTTCTTATAGTGTTATCCAAAGTGGGCAGATGAAATGCAGTCTGAAGTGCTTAGGTGCCAAAAAGGCTTTCTCCTAGAAGACTCAAATTTCTCCCTACAATATAAATGGAGGCCTGGTGGACAAGTACTTGTTCGAACTCAAAGCTTATTCATACATTTTGAAAAAGGAGGATGAGATCGACATGTAACATGTTATCATAAACTTTAGCTTTCTGTTTTACAATTTCTCAACATCTCTTTCTCACCTATGAAAATAAGTGATAAAAAAAAGTAATGAGCGAGGGCAGTGAAAATAAATGATTGTACCATAAAGAGGCTTGTATGAAAAAGCCATAAAATACTCCAGCACATGGGGAAAATGAGACTCTTGGGGGCTCGATACAACTTTACCTTTCGGAAAACACAAGCTGCAAAACATTAAGTTTTGTAGCGTTTGCTTGTTAATACACTAGAAGGTATGACAACCCTTATAGCTTTCTATCTAACCAGACATCAAAAAAACCATAACAGAAGACCCAAGTGGTAAACAAACCACTCTAAATCCTGTGTATGTTGTCCTAGTAGATATCTATCTATCTATCTATCTATCTATCTATCTATCTATCTATCTATCTATCTATCTATCTTTTCATCCATTCACTGTCTATACCTGCTTATTTCCTAATCAATGTCACAGGAATCTGCTGGAATTCATCCCAGCTGTCATTGGGTGAAAGGCAGGGGTCACCCTGGACAGGTCACCAACCAGGTAAGTGTTTTATTTCCATAAATTGTTATGACTGTGTTGATTAAAAAACCTAATAATGTAGCAGGTCCAACAGACTCGGAAACAATTACACTTCAACATTTAATAAATATAAATAAACTTTGATAAGGTAAGTGACCCTATACCTAATGCCATTAAGTTCCATTAATCACAATTCTCAAACATAACTACCTAATTCATCTTTTTAATGGACTTTTAGTCTTAAAAGTCGTCGGACACAAAATGTCTTTGCAGCAGGTCATCGTTTTTGAAAATGCACACGATGAGTGCGTTTAGTCCACAGATAAGTTGTATTACGAAATATATATATACGTCAGAAAAGTCGCGCAATCGGGTTGTGAACGCATCACTATACCTTTAGGTTCGATATCTTTTTGTTCGCTGTCAAAAACGCGTGTGTGAACGCTAAGTGGACCAGGACCATATAAAAACTATTGGAACTGTTGACAGTATTAAATTCTGGTTCAAATGTAATGTCTTTAGAAGCATAGTGGCTTAGTGTGTAGAACATTTGTTTAGAGTTGTGGTTTGAGTACTCACCCTGTGTATGCTGTGGGGCTGTTCTAGGCTAAAGGGCATCTCAGTTGTCTGTGGTGTGTAAGTTTGTGTGAGTGTGCCTTGTGATGTTTTGGCCCCCCGCCTTTTACCCTGGGTCTTTTGTGATGCCGCATGACCCTGTATAAGATAAGCACTAAAAAAAAAAAATAGAATGAAGATGATTGTACAAAAACCTCAATAAAAATGAACTGTTTTGTGTCAAAATTAAATATGAAGCTTTTTAAATTTTGGTCTTGCAAAACCCGAGCTTTTGTAGGTTCCAGGTCTGATGTTAATCAACAAGAAACAACCTGGTAGACAGCAACAAAGTCATCCTCTCGATCAAAAACAATCCAGAACTTGGATTAGAGCCCATGTATATTTTCAGTGTCTTCACAAAAATGAAAAGTAAAATACAAAAGAATGAAAAAAAAACATAGTCAGACATCCAATTTGCATGTCCAAACCAGAAATCTAGCACTACATCAGCAAGGACTGGATGCTAACGAAAAACTACTCGCACTTTCCCGCTTTATTATTCACCACTGTGCTTCTGCAGTTTTCCATAATTCCAAGAAACTTGATTCCCTGTGGGTTCTTTGGCGTAAATACAGCGTAAGTACAACGTAAATACAGCGTAAGTACAACGTAAATACAGCGTAAGTACAACGTAAATACAGCGTAAGTACAGCAAAGGGTATATTTTTAAAAGCAATGATTATTATTTAATAATTAAGATAATTAATGCATGTAGTAGTGATAATAAGCCATAAAAAATCAAACCATAACAGGAGGATAAACTACAAATCCCATCAGCCGCAGCATTCTGACATTCCCATGGCATTAATCACTCTCTCCTGTTTCTCTCGGTCTCACTTTCAGTTAAGTTTCTACTTCATTGTCATGCTACTGTTGATGTTGTGTCTCTTTTATTGCTTTGCCAGCCATAGTCTTAAACATAGCCTGTGTGTGTTTGTGTAGTTTTGTGTGTACTTATTACTTTAGTTGTTATTTTTACACCCTGCACAATAAAAAGGTCTGCATTTACACTACAGCCATCGCCTCTGAAAATCCTGATAATAATATGTATTGTGTAGTAGCAGCTTGTATGTATGTAATAACAGCAATAACAGTATGACATGTCACACTGCAATTTTATTCAGTTAGAAAAATATTAATTGAATTAAACTATTAGTAAATATAATTAAATGGTGTAGTGGGTTAAGGTGCCGGCACCTTCGATTGCTCGGGTCCTTCTTGGTCTCTCTCTCTCTCTCCCCCGCATCATCTCTCTCTGTCCTATCAATAAAGGCAAAGATTGCCCAAAAAAATATCTTAAGAAAAAAAATTGTTTATCTATTGTGTTGTCATATATGCTTTACTTAAATAGTGTTAAATTAATAGAAATTACAATTAATTTATTACTTAATCAATCACTGCTGACTCATGACTGTGTAGCAATGCACAGCTCAAAACACATCGTTAAGTTTGCAGATGACCCGACCGTTGTGGGTCTCATCAACAACAACGATGGGTCAGCATACAGACAGGAGGTGCAACAGCTACCAGCCTGGTGTAGAGCCAATAACCTGTCTTTAAATGTCAACAAGAAAAGATAGTTGTTGACTTCAGAAGAGCAAAGTGCAACCATTATTTACTGAAAATTGACGGATCCTCTATAAAGATCGTCAAGACAACCACTTGGAGGAGAACCTCACCTGGTCACTCACCAGCTTATAACAAAAAAAGCCCAGCAGTGCCTCTACTACCTGTGACGGCTTAGAAAAGCCCATCTTCTGCCCCCTTTCCTAAACATGTTCTGCAGTGGGACCATCAATAGCATCTTGAAACCCTAAACCCTTTCTGACCGCAAGACCCTGCAGAGATTAGTGAGAACATCAGTGGAGTCTCTATTTTCTCTATAACGGACATCTACAACACATGCTGCATCCGCAAAGCCAACAGCATTGTGAACGACCCCACACACCACTCACACTCATTTTTCACCCTCCTGCCCTTTGGAAAAAGGTATCAGAGCATTCGGGCCCTTACAACCCGAATGTATAACAGTTTCTTCCCTCAAGCCATCAGACCCCCTCAACACTCAGAACTGAACTACCTTAAACTGACACAGACACACACTCAATATAAATCGATGTTTACAGCACCACGCAAACACGAACAAACATTCTGTTTAAGCACAGTAACTTGGCAAACTAATGCTGTTTTGCACAATAATCTTTGCTGCTATTACTTTACCTGCACACTTTATTCTCTATCTGCACATCACTACTTATAATCTGGTCGGCGCCATTCAATGTACAACAAGTGTTGTGTTTTTGTATTGTCTGTTTTTGCACTGTCTGGGGTAATGTTTGTATTGTCTATTTGCCTGTTTGAACCAGGTTGCACACATGCACTTTTTGATGCTAAGGCAAATTATTGTCTAGTCTTTAACGCTGTTCTTCTGTTATGTGGCTGTTTGTTGTTTTGTGTAATTCTGTGTTGTTTTGTGTAGCACTATGATCTCGAAGAATGGTTTAAATGACAATAAAGCTTCTCAATACTACTGGTAATTTTTTTCACGCGATAATGTTTTGATATCCTAACCCTAGTATCGAAACATATTTAAATTACGCTTTTTATTTAAACTGATAGCTGTTTATGGTAATACGGTACGGTAAAAAAAGCCTCCAGAGCTTTTTATTTGTTGTATTCTAGCTATTGATTTTACTTTGCAATTTTAGCAGTGTATTGCAATATGTACTGTATCATGATATTAAATCATAAGGATTATGGAAATGCTCAGCTCCGTTAGACAGACAGACAGAGAGACAGACAGACCGACGGATGGATGGATGGATAGATGGACGAACGGTGGATGGATGGATGGATGGATGGATGGATGGACGGGTGTGTGTTTGGGTGGGTAGGTAGATAGATTGTGAGGATTTTGCAAATGCACAGCCCTATTGTACAGACAGACAGACAGACAGACAGACAGATAGACAGATAGATATATAGATAGATAGATATCTCAGTTATCACAGTGATCAGGTGCCGATTCACTCAGTTTGATGAATGGTAGCTGGATCGCCATTAGGTTTCATCGATCAGTTTGTCAGCAGTGTTAAAACTTGATTTTTTTCTATTACTTAATCCTGGTTCCACTTTTAATTCTGCTTAAATTATCGGTTTTACACACATTTTTCCCCATTATTTAGGCTTTTTTTTATAATAAAATCAGCTCAATTTACAGCTATATGATTTATGACTTGGGTGCATATGACAATAAATACTTTATAAAGAATCTCTTTACTAATCATTGAATAATCAATGTGATTCCATTGGTTATGAAATATATTAAATAATAGTCCAATATCAATATTTCAATTTAGATAGATAGATAGATAGATAGATAGATAGATAGATAGATAGATAGATAGATAGATAGATAGATAGATAAACATGCAGACAGACAGATTGATGAATAGATGAATAGATAGATAGATAGATAGATAGATAGATAGATAGATAGATAGATAGATAGATAGATAGATAGATAGATAAACATGCAGACAGACAGATTGATGAATAGATGAATAGATGGATAGATGGATAGATAGATAGATAGATAGATAGATAGATAGATAGATAAACATGCAGACAGACAGATTGATGAATAGATGAATAGATGGATAGATGGATGGATAGATAGATAGATAGATAGATAGATAGATAGATAGATAGATAGATAGATAGATAGATAGATAGATAGATAAACATGCAGACAGACAGATTGATGAATAGATGAATAGATGGATAGATGGATGAATGGATAGATAGACGGGCGGACAGACGGATGGATCATACAGTAGGTAACTAAATGACTCTGTTTGTTTAATGAGGCTGTAGGTGAAGGCTGTGGTAAGACTTTGGAGATCGACCAGTATGTTTTTTTTAATCGATAGCGAAGCTGATTAAATCAATAATTTGATCTGAAGTGGACATTCCAGTGCCGCCATTACAAACTCTACAAAATTACACTGGGCACCGAGTCAGATAGGATCTTTGATCTACTGAGGAAAAAACTGACCACAGAATCTCTGTACCACCCAAAACCACCCTAAGAGGAAAGTGAGGAGCCACACACACACACACACACACACACACACACAGAGGAAGCTAATAGTCCTGCTCGAATGTTATTCTGACATAATTTCATCATTTTTCACTTGTTATTAAAATTTTACAGAACATTTACACCACTAATTAATTCTACATGGATTTTATTATTAGTCGTTAAGCTCAGAATCCGCCAGTAATAATAAAAATCAGGATGCAAAAATCCCACAACTTTTCTGGAAATTTACTAATCCAACTTGTTCTGGAATAAAAGCGTCACATGAGTCACTTAAGAAAAAAGTCACATGAAAAGACGATGACATCATCAGACGAGGGAAATGGGAAAGCTTAAAACGACAACGAGAGGAGACAAATATTAGATTTTTAATACCAAAACATCTTTACAGAGCATCTGTACACACACACACACACACACACTAAGAATTATTTTTCTTGGTTCTGTCTCTGTCTTTATACATAAATAAACAAACACACACATATGGACATACACATCACAGAGACACAAACAGAACAATTTTCTTGATTCTGTCTGTCACTTCATCATAAAAAGACACAGCTGGACAGACAGACAGACAGAATGATATACACACATACATATAAATACACACATTATTGTTTATGTCTGTCATGCACAGACGCATATGAACACACACACACACACACAGAAGGACATGCAGGCAGACAGAAGCATGCACACACACACACACACACACACAAGCCAACTTTTAATACCCTTTTACTCTCTCTCTCTCTCTCTCGCTTACGTGCAGTCACAAACACACACACACACACACACACATTCACAGCCATCAGAGCTTTAAAGGATGAATTGATCAGTTCAGCCATCTTTACTCAGACTGCCCTGCTGCATATAGAGCCAGAGTGACATGAAAAGCCACATTAACTCTAACCGCTGCACAGCTCATTATTCATCAATACCTCTGTTCTTATCCTGGAAGTCTGTGCTCCACACCTAAAAATAGTCCCATAAGCGAGTGGGACAGAGCCAACTAGACTCGTTTCACTTCTCGAGGGCATCATGATTTGCGTCTCGCTTTTCCAATTAATGTCTACTTTCATTCATTTATTCATTCGGCCATTTATTCATTCATTTATCCTCCATACCTGCATATTCCCTAATTTGGGATCACAGGGATCTGCTGGAGTCTATCCCAGCTGTCTCTAAAAGGGTGAAAGGCAGGAGGGGGACACCCTAGACAGGTTGCCAGTCCATCACAGGGCCACACATACTTAAACTCACTCCTATGGGCAATTTAGAATCACCGATCAATCTAACATACATGTTTTTGGACTGTGGGAGGAAACCGGAGAACCCGGAGTAAACACACACAAGCACAGGGAGAACATGCAAACTCCACGCAGAAAGGCCCGCGACTCTACTTATCTGATTTTCTTTTCTAAATGAACTTTTTTTCCTCTCTTGTAATCAGACGTTTTGATATCAGTGTTAAGATCCGATGCCTTTTATTGTCAATAAGAGGAAGTGGTGTATCTACGCCAAGCATAATTAAAGCATGCAGCCAGAGTCTTCATCATTTGGATAATTAGATGAAAATTACATGAGGCACTTCAGTATCAAAAACGCCCCAGCATGAGCCGCTTCTGGGGAATACAAGAGTCCAGAAGTCCATCTGACTGATCTGATCTATCAGCGGAAAGAAAACAAACAAACAAAAAAAAAACATGTACCTGGAGGTGGTCACCTACATGGCGATGTGCTAGCGAGCGAGATTCAATTATGTGTAATTGTTTTCATTACAGCGAGAACAATACAGTTAATAGGAGCTGTATGTGAAATTAGCACTGTGTTGTTCCTTCCTGACCACCAAAGCACCACCTTTCTGCACTTGGTCTAAATGATTGTGTTGCGGTGCTTTATAAAGAGATCTCGCAATATTATTAGACATTTTACTATCAGCTATTCATGCATCTTTTCTTTTAGCTTGTGTAGTAATAATCACAAAGGTTTATTTCAAGGTCTGGGAAGGTACACACCATCTGGCCAACCAAGCCAATTTCCAGCATTAACGCTTATTCTTTCCAAAAGAGGTGCCAGAGTCTGATTAAGCATTTTTCTTTTTTAGTGAAGAACTGAAGGAGAGATTTCATGGAAGAGTAAACATGTTGTTGTTTTTCTAGCGGTGATAAGGTCTGTAACAGCCTTAACACCTTACACACAGTCTTTGCTCTTTTGATTTCCAGTCACAAGCAACCTGATTAGCATGTGTTAACACACAGGACACAGGAAATTATAAATAACTAGCCACTTCTCTGTATATGTGTATATACAGATTTGAAAGTCTTTTAGTTTTCATTTTATTTAACGTCTCAACAATAACTGAAGCCACAAAATGGAAAGGTTCAAAAATTACGTGTCGGAATTTAGTTTATTAATAAAAAAAATTAAGAGCAGGTAATAAAATAAACTCAACCTGTTGTAATAAATATATATAATTTTGGTCCAATGAAATAATTTCTATTATATTACTGATTGTACAGTCACTACTAATGAAATAGAATCATACTAATAGATCTAGAATTATTGCCCCCCACCCCAGTGACATTGAGGGTAAAAACCAATTATTAAAGCAAGAAACCTACTATTAAGACAACTTCAAACCTCTACACTACAACCGCAATTGTGCCAAGTACATCATCTGGAGCAGTCAATATGTATCTAGAAACATGACAAAAACATTAAAAGAAAAAGAAAAACATTACATTGTTGGATTGCTGATTAGAAAAATGTGGGTTCAATTCCACCAACTGCCACCGCTGCTGGGCCCCTGCTGGGCCCCTGCTCAAGGCGCTTAACTCCTAACTGCTTAGTTAAATTGAAATAAATAAGATAAATCTAAGTAACCCAGGATAAGAGCATATATCACCTAATATGATCTAGAGATGTGACAGCCATTAAAGGTGTTACACTGTTAAAATGAAGGTCAACTGGCTTGTAGTCTTACATAACCAGGCTTTCAGACTATCAGCAGAAGACATAGTCTATATAACTGTATTCATGTGGCCAAGAGGGGACCTGATAGACATTTGAAGCCACCAGTCGCAGTTTGTTTTGTCAAGAAAATGAAAAACGGACCCATGTGCAGTGATTTATTGTTTATTTAGGAAGTAATGAAAATGAAGGAGTTTTGTTGTTGTCTTGTCTAAAAAAATGTATTGCGCAGGGGGGGGGGGGATTAGATATTCAGCCAACAGTTTGTTGGCATAATGTGTGAAACCAAAACACCTTTAACAGTAATGGAGAAGCTGTAAGCAAATCATCCCGTATTTCCCAATAAACAGCGACTCCGCATTTCCAATCCACTATTTTGAATGCACAGAAATGAATAAATAAAAACAATGACCTTGTTTTTGAGCTTCTCCTCAACAAAGATATCAGCATCCTCTCAGAAGTGAACCAAAGCGAAAAATACAACGATCACTTTCTGAAATTGTAACGACGCAACGCCATTTGTATTCACGGTACACCGGAGGCATAAGCCGAGCATTAGGAGACTTTCCCGGCCCAGAAAATTGGTGCAGATGTGATACCACAGATTAAAAAGGCAAAAGCGGCTTCTGAACAGACGATTCTGACAGCAGTCTGACCAGCATGTTAAACGTTTTAGCGGCACATTCCGTCTTTACAGTGAATTACTGGGCCTGAAGCCATGCCACATAGCGAACAGCAATTAGACCAGCTGTGCCAAAAAAGATAAATACTGAAGCAGCCTCCTGTACCAGGTTGACCTACAGTAAATACGTGTTATAAAAAAAAAAAAATTCAATCTTTTTTAGGAAGTCTTTCCACTAGATTGGGTCATGTGACTGTGAATTCGTGTTTATTCAGTTACAATAGTATTAGTGAGATCAGACACTAATGTTGGGTGAGAAGGTCTGGGGTTCAGTCAGGATTCCGGGCTCTGTGAAGGACACTTGCGTTCTTTTATTCCAACCATAACGCACATCATGTCTTTATGGAGCTCAGGGGCTTTTGTCATGCTGGAACAGTGTTTGATTATCTTAGTTCATAGACATAGAAAGACATTCTACACCAGGTGTCATCAAACTCTGCCTTGGCGGCTTGGTGTCCTACAGCGTTTAGCTCTAACCCTAATCAGAAACAGCTAATGATCTAAATGTAAAATGTAAATGTCTTTATTTGTCACATCTACTCCACAGCACAGTAAAAATTAGTTTCTTCGCATTTACCATCTTAGCAAGTTGGGGGTCAGAGCGCAGGGTCAGATATGATACAGCGCCCCTGGAGCAGGAAGAGTTAAAGGTCTTGCTCAAGGACCAAACAGTGGCTGATTGGCGGTGATGAGGCTTGAAGCCAGGTCTTCCTGGTCTTGCAATCAACAACTCAGCACCTTAACTATTTGAGCCACCGCTCCTCTAACTAGCTAATCCAGGTCTTGCTAGGTATACTTGAAACTTACAGGCAGGTGTGTCAAGGGAATGTGGAGATAAACCCTCCCGGACCAAATTTGGCAACAATTTTGGCAACAATTTTGTTGCTCTGTGGTTAAGGTGTTGACCTAATACCTGGAAGCTCGGGGCTCGATTCCCAGCACCACCAAGCCACCACCGCTGGTCCCCTGTGCCTCAACTCCCAATTGCTCAGTTGGATAAATATAAGTCACCTTGGATAAGGGCATCTATCAAATGCTGTAAATGTAATGGATCTGATGGAAAGTATAGGTTTTCTTCCTTTCTTTCCTTCACTGAATCTAATTTCAAAAGCATGCCAGAACACAATAATGCAGTTTTATAGAAAGTTACTTTGCTTTTTAATTAAATTCTATGTTTTATACATTGTATAAACTCCTACTGACAGACTGAGTCCGACTTCTTCGGCTTTAACCTTAAATCCAGGTGGGTTTTTTTAAAGGACATGCTACATACGGCTACTCTAGGTGTCTCTGGGGAAATCAAGGCTATTAAACTGGTTTCAAACACTTTAAGTCAGCCATGTCCAAGGCAGAACGACAAAGAATAAAGCTTATCCATGGTTCAGACTACCTTATGCCAATCAGGATCATGCATTCACCAGACCACAGAGCTATTCTATTCTGTTTTTTTATTGTTGTTGTTTTTTTAATTTAATATCACTGGGGATTTTATAACATCCATGCAACATATTTTCCATTTTACAATCATTTCTGATGTAAAATGTTGGAAATTTGATCCAAATGTGTTGTTTAAAACCTGTTAGCAAACTTTGATCATGTAGCTATGACAACGCTGCACCCAAAAAAAAAGTCATTTGCATGCTGGTAAAACTGCAAGGCTGATGCCAGCCATGCAAATATTTGGTGGAAGTTTTAGGAAAAAGAAAGAAAAACATTCACTTTATCACTATTTTTTCCCCAAAACAAGGTGAAGTAGGTCATTGTTTAAGGGGCCTGAAATGACAAGGGGTAATTAAAGGCTGCTATGCTAGTTCAGACAGCTTGCTATCATCTGACTGGGAGAAAGCAACCCAACCCCTATCAGCTGATCAGGGCTTTGGCAAATCTCAAACAGGGACCCTCAGTGTCCAGCTGGGTCTACCCCGTGACAGTGATTACATTGTGGGTAAACTTTTTGATCTACCTGAATGCTAAGAGACACAGCTCATCTGCATTCTCTGCTGGTTCCTCAGCACGCCGCTTTGAAACCCACCTCCTCACCATCTTCTTTAATTTTGCTACTTAAACAATGTCATTCTGTTGTCATTGTTTCATGATCTGTTCTGGGTGTATTTTGTGCTGCTCTCCTATTCTTAAAATGGGAGGGTCACCTCTAAGGATGCTGAGGTTTCCCTGTCTGGGCTTTTCATGGAGCCAATGGAAAGGACAGGGACTTTAGATCATAGCCATACTGCTGCGTGTAAACCTTAAACATGACAGTTAAACATCGACGTCAAGTTTGCCTATTTGTTATCATTGCTGACTTAAGAGGACCTGACTGAAATCCCTTTACCATCATATCAAGCATCTATCCAAACAGCTTTATGGGTAATGGGTTCGCTCAATGTTAGGATCACAAAGCATACTGGGAAAATTAGTACAGGAAAGATCAAGCGGTGCAAATTAAAGCACAGACAGGCCCAAAAGTATTGGAACACTGATTTTACATCAATATGTAGTGTAGTGTTTTTTATAAAAAAAAAATAAATAAATAAAACAATTTTCCTTACTCTTACTCCTATATTAACCTTTCACAGTCCTGGAATGTCTTTTCACTATATTGAGGATGTCTTCATTGAGCTTATGGACTTTGTGCACATGGAACAGGGTTTGAGTCTTCACCTTCTAGAGAAAAAAACGGACTGCTACAGCATAGAAAGCCGGTTTGGACGACTGTGCGCTTTAGAAATTGTCATACAGTGTAAAAACATGCTTTGTTAACAAATGGATTTGTTTTGTCTACGTTCTATTTGTATTTTAGTGTGACGTTGGTTGACGGGCATTAGCGATGAGTGGCTACACAGACCCAAAGGTTAAAAAAAAACATCCTAACGAATTTGCACCATATGCACTAATGAAATAAATCAAAAATCTGCAATTAAATGATAATAAAAGGCAAAAATTACAGAACATTAAATGACAACCAGGAAGGTTATTGGTATTAAATCCAGACTCTGAGTGGCTGAAACATAAAAAAACGCGCATGTCGTGACACACTTCTGTTTTAGGATCCTGCTCGGGAATCACACCTAAGCCCAGGGATGAAAACATGCAAAACTGCAGCAGTAATAAAACCTCAGGGGATCAGCTGCACTGCAGCGCTGCTACTCTCCCAGCTACACGCCACAGTTATAAACCTGCTCTTACACTTATTGTGTTTTGTGTAAACCTTTGAAAAGGAGGTGAAAAAAAAGAAAGAAAACACAAACAACATCTATGAAATATGCTTTCAATTTACTTTTGTGCTCTGGCATCCCATAGAACAGCCTCCAGTCTTGTTTTTTGTTCTGTGTGCAGCAGTGATGTGCGTTGAGGTTAGTGGATGGTGAGGCGCTGAAAATGAGTCTCATTTACAAATATATGAATTTTATAGAGAGGCTTAAATTCACCATTTAATTGGCTGGTTAATTGGCACAATGGTTATTGGTTGTGTTATATTTTGTGTCAGTTTTTTTACACACACTTGTAGGTAAGATGCATATTTGACCAAGAAAGTTAAATCAATAGCAACTAATTTTCTATTGCAATTTCACAATTTATAGACTATTATATAAATTACTTCCTTTAGAAAATCTTCCATTTTTCATGTCAAAAAAACGCTGCGGTACATTTTTTTTTTAGCTAGCATAGCAGCTCCTTTTATCTCTGTGGAGAAGACGTGATAGTGGTAGCTTAGGGGTTAAGGTGTTGACCTGCTGATAGTAAGATAGTCCTTTTGGTTCCCAGCCCCACAAAGCTGCCACTGCCGGGCCCCTGAGCAAGACCCTTAAACCTTAACCGCTCAACTGTATAAGGGGCCGCTCATATATCGCGCATAAAAGGTGCGGAAAATGCTAGACAAACTATTTTTTCTTCTTTCACAGAGCAAGCGCAGGAGGCGTATGACGTTGCTAAGCAACCATCAGCTGCGCTCTCCGTTACAACTAAAAAAATTTTCACCCTTGCTTTAACTCTACTACAGAATTTATTGACAAAGAAAAGAAAAAACAATGAGATGCTCCTCTATTTTACAGCTGAGGTTAACATAAAAGGTGAGGAGGCTGATTGATTGGTTCTTGTCACATGACCCACGGTTATTTATTAGTTTTTTTATTCTGTAAAGTTGAGATGGTGTTTTCTTTGACTGCGGCGTAGACGTCTACATTTGCAATAGCGAAATTAAGCGTGCTCGCCCCCTTCATTGCAACACAGGTACTGACTGTCTCACTTCCTGCTTTTTTCCTGCAGTTATATTTTGGATCGGGGGATAAAATATATGTTACATTACATTACAAATACATTAGCTAGACTATGGACAATGAGGACATATAATAAAAGTTTCAATTATCATTGAATTAGTGACAGACACATGCTAATTAAACGCTTAATTTAGTTTTTGTGAGAGATTGCGCAATATAAGGAGCGGCGGGATGGGTTAATCGCTACCACGTGTCACCTCTCTGCCATGTATTTAAACAGAAAATACTCAAAAGCTCTGTCTGAAATCACATACTACTTAAGTAGGTACGCCACTTCCGAGTCGTCTTTTCCACGGCCTCATGGGATAGTAAAGTATACATCGTATGCATACTTCTGAATCAGGACAGGATTAGTAGGTCAGGGAACTTTTCACACGCTGTAATTTACTAAGAATACTAAGGATTCGGATTCATACTAAGTATTCGCGCCTCGCATACTCAGTATCGCATACTTTGATAAGAGACTATACTTTTGTTGTTGTCTAGTGCTGCATGTTGCTCTCAATGCTAATATGGGAAGTGGTAGCTCATAGTTAAGGTGTTGGACCACCAACCCGAAGATTGTGAGTTCAATTTCCAGCTCCACCAAGCCACCACTGTTGGGCCCCTGAGCAAGGCCAATAACCCCTCAATTTCTCAGTAGTATAAATGAGATAAAAGTCGCTCTGGATAAGGGCGTCTGCTGAATGCCGTAAATGTAATATGACTAATTGTGCTAGCTGTGCTTTTTTTGTCATATTCAACTAGTTTGGCCTTGGTAGCCCTTTTCAACATTGTTAGCCTTGTTACCCTAGTTACCCTAGTACCCTTGCTAGTTGCTAACCTGTTGGAATTGTTATTTATAGGCTTTGTACTAGCACTAGGTCTGGGACCAGGGAGGACTGTGCATGCACCTACATAACACCATTTAGGTTTGATTAGTGTTTAGATTAGAGAGCATGTGCCACCCCCTTGTATTTTTTTAGCTAAGCCTAGAGTAGATAGATAGGGGAACGTAACAGCGTAGGATGGAAGTATAGACGGAGCCAAATTCGGCGATTTTGACTATATAAAAGGATTAAAAAGAAATGAGTCATACAGAAATCACCCGTATAACACAGATTAGTGAATATTATTTCATTATTATTCTCTGCCTCACCTGCCTCTAATAACTCCACGTCCTTGGTGTGAGGTTTTCTTCTGTTACTGTTTATTTGTCACTCTGTCAATTAATAACGATGGCATTAAAGGCAGAAGTGTCTTTTTTTTAAACAGTATGCAAAATGTCACAGTGAAATTAATAACGCCATTAATGTCTCCATGTGAGTGCTGCTATTACACAGATGGAAAAGCACAAAAAGAAAGGAGCAAAATAGCTTTTTTTCGGTTTACCGTAGCGCTTGAGTATTTTCCGTGCACACTGGACAGCTTCCTGCGCTTTGACACGCCTGTAGACTTTTGAGTCGTGTCAGAAAGACCACTCAAAGCGTCAAGCCTGCAGACAATTTAAAATTCATTACCACCTGAGCTCCAGGTCAGACAGCTAATATCAAGGTCACGGATTTCAATTGGGCCGTAAGTTAAGGGTCGAAATCTCAGATCTAAAAAAAAAAAAAACAACACACAAAGACCACTCGTCCTCAAGACTTTAATTCGGAATGCCTGCATGCCGCAAAATACACTGGAATATACTACACATTATGACAATTCCTAGACTACACACCTCCGTTTATAAGACCATGCAGGCTTAACGTAACGTCACAAAACCCAACATACACTTTTGCTTTAGAAATAAAATGCCTTTATTCCAAGAAAATGCCGACAGCAGGTGACCCTACAATTAAACCTGCTACCTCTGTCAATCTATTCTAAGCTGAAAGCATTTTTTCCCCCCGAGTGACTAAACCCATAGACATCTTTATAGAGGTCATTTATTCACTATCCCGACAAAGCAGGTGCACAAAGAGCTACGATTCACAATAGGCCAACAATAACCGTATAATAAGCAGACGGTACTCATTACTCGTGTTATCTGCCGGAGCTTCAAATACATGGCAAGGTTAATGTCAACCCGGTCAGTGTCTGCTGAGGCTCCCTAGCAACGTGTGTAATACAACACCGCGTCGGTTGGTGCCAGGTGCATGCCCCACCTAGAGAATCGAGCTGCTGAATAGTGACCCGCTCTCTGACTGAATACCAATGTTAGCCCACATAAAAGGACTATTCAGAAAGCACAGACACGCCCCCCCCAACCCCCACCCCCTCCACCCGAAGCATTGGGAAGCTTTGATGTGCTTTACGTAGCAGAGACACGGATACGCTTCGGGGGCCGTCCCACGTCACTACGACACACTACACAGCAGTGTAGTGAAAAGTGACACTGCCCCTTTACAGGTGTGTGTGTGTGTGTGTGTGTGTGTGTGTAAGACAAGAGCTAGAAAGGGTTAATGCAAGAGGATCTGGGGTTACCGGTGCGGCTTTGGCTGAGGTCAAAATGATGGCCTGAGGAAAGATCCGCACACAGAATATTTTACATTGATTCATTTTTATTAAAATCCATGAATAAAACAATTTAATGGTCCCACATTAGGATATAAAAAAACAAGATACGCAATTTACTGACCACGTACAATTATGTATAAGCCTTTTTAGTCATTTTTTTATGTTTATAGTTCATATAAAATATAGTTCTTATAATAGTTTCCTACAATGTAAAAATCAGTTTGAATTCCTTTGAAAGAAAAAAACCTGGATGTTCACCACAACTGGCATCTCCTTTCATTACCACTGACAGGCTTCCAGGAACTAAAGCTTTAAGAAACATCAGATACCATTAAAATCTAATACTTTTTTTTATAAAGTCAGACTTTATAATTCTAATGATGAAATGTTGCCTTGAAAAAATCAGCTGCAATAAAGTTGTGGCCTATTTCTGATTTACAATCACACGGATCGGGGCGTCTTTGTTACGTGAACATGATCCAGGCTTACAGTTCTTCATAAGCTACACGAGGAACTAAAACCAAACCTCCACCGATCTGTTTCTGTATTTGGGCTTTTTTTTCCTCCATGGGGATTTTGTTTCTGTGCAATACAACACAATGAGTACTTCAGGCACTTTTTGCTCAGATCTATTTCAAGCCGATCCTCAGAGAAGAACGCAACGACTCCGGCGTTTAACTGAATGAACTAAATGTCTGGGCTTGTCAGACAAAACCGATCTTAACGGATCAGGTCTCTTACACCCCGGATTGGCCACTGGGTGCTGCCAGCTTTATTCGTGGTAAAGTCCATGTTTACAATGTCTCGTTTTTAGCTCTAGTTTTTGCTAGCTCGCTGCGGCTCAGTGGAAATGCGCAGGTGGACATGCACATCTGTCACCTCCTGAATATTTGGATTTGTAGCTAGATTGAATCAGGAAGCCAATCTGGTGAAGTATTTTAATAACAACACTGTCAAATGGCACAAAATATCCTCACGAAATTCGACTTAGGAGAAAAAAAACAGTTTCCATGGGTATAAAAATGTGTAATATTCTACATATATAGACATTAAAGATGTTGAAAATATATTTTGTTATGTCATGCAAGCAATCAGTACGCATGGACATTTTTTTCAGAGAGTTGCTAAGACGTGAACTGATTTAAAGGTCATCAGAAAGGAGCTTATAAGTGACATTTATTTGTTTAAGGACGATTCAAAGGTCATACAGACGACTTGAGAAATATTTCCCGTTTCATGCAGCATGCAGCTAACGAGGTAACGAGGGCTGTGTAAAAATATCGATACAGCTAACTATCACCAAATTTTGTTCACAATAGTGTATCGATACATATTTAATTTACGTTTTAAACTGATTTACGTTAATGCTGATATTAAATTAAAACCCTCAGTGTGTTTCAAACCACTTCCTCCTCCACTGACACATACGGTCATTGTCTCAGAAACAAACATGGCGGAAATAATAAGGGCGCCTCTACTTGTTGTATTTTTAGCTATTTGTTTTGAATAATGTATTAAAATACAGTATATCGTGATATATTGTATTATGATATGTATCGTATCTGATCATAGGGCTCTTGCTATTACACAGTCCTACTCTATATATTTGTTAATTGTCATTATTTTGCTGTATATGCTAAGCAGTTATGCTAAGTATAGCATATATGCTAAGTACTGTTGTTAACTTTCTTCAGCTTTTACGGTTAAACTTTGGAGAAAGTCTTGGAAAAAAACCTTCAAGGAAACCTTCGAGTGAGGCTGAAAACTATATGAAAAAAAGACAAATACAAACCAACAGGCAGGTTTAGATTAAAAAAAACGGCAAAGTGTCAGGAGATAAGCAAACTGGACGATGGAGCAAAACCAAAAAATAAAAGTCAAGTCAACTTTATTTATATAACGCTTTTTAATAATAAAGATTGTGTGGAAGCAGCTTTACAGAATCAAATACGACAATAGTGAAGACTCACTAAAACCACTCCGTTCAGTAAATTAATACTAAATTAAAAAACACGTTTTTAGAATGGAATCCTCCTGTGAGTTGTAGGAATTTACAAGTTAAAGAGTTGAAATTACGACTTTAGGTGCGAAAAGTCACTTCGGATGTAGTTTTGCTTAGCCAGCACTTCAGACTGACAGGAAAAAGTCTGGTATCCAAAGCAGCTTTTATTGGTCAAGAGAGGATCTGACCAGGAATTACAAAATACAGTTCGTTAAAAAATGGCGGCGGGTTTTCACGGATTTCCTTTAAAGGGGTGATTTAAGCAGAATTTTAAAGCTTTCGAGAAGGACAAAATGACAACTTTGTCATTTGGACAAAAGACAAGGCTTTTGGTGTGGACGGTAATTTTTCGTAGCTTAAAATGACAAGGTTTAAATTAGTCAGGTTTTATTTAGTAAACCTCCAACTGAGCTTTCTTAGCTAGGGTTCGGGTTAGTATAAACTAGGGTTAACTAACCCTAGTAATGTTACTAAATTTGATATTTTCTGTACTAATATTTTTTAAGCCTCACTATTAATTATTAATACAGCAAAAAATTGTTGTCTTTTTCATCGTTTGTTTCATTTTTTTCTTCCCTGTACATCTGACGAGATTTTGTGCCACTTCCAGTCGGTCCCGTATCCCTTCTAGTCACATCCAAACAGATCGGCATGCAATCTGTGCAAACGAACGAGTGTAAACGATGAACTTTACTTATTTTATTATTTGGAAAAGATTTTAAAATGTGTCTCTTCAGATTCAGGCCTTTAAAATATTAAAATTGTTGACAGTTTTGTATGCTATATGCATCAGATATCCAGGTGAAGGTTTATAGAGATGATATCTAAAGCTAAAACAATCCAAACAGAAAACGCCTACAGTGTCCTGACCCATAGAATAATTTATTAGTTTACTGATTTAAAATGTTCCCTGAGTCGAAAGAGTGTTTCGAACCCTAACAAACAGGCAAAGTTACTTTCAGACCTTCCATCTTCCACTTACACATTCCAATGCGTGAAGTATAATAACTAACATACCTATCGGGTCATTTTCATATATATATACAGAACAGGGGGAAACACTCCACAGGTAACTAACGGGACGGGTTAATGAGAACACACACCTAAAAAACATGTGTGTACCAGGGCGATGAGGCGACTTATCTTAATCCTGATGCTCCCTGGAGAGGGTCAGAGAGGCCAGCGCATTGAGAAGAATTAAAAACAGGTGTCCCGCTGCTCGGTGGACCGCCGATCACTCAGCCGCAGCGAGCACACGGCGTACATTCAAAACCACACTGGAGGCTGATAACGAAGGGCAGCGCGTCACAAACTAATTTAGAGACCAAAACACCAAGGCTTAATGTTCCAGTACTAATGATTCTTCACGGAGGAGACATGCATACACATCCTATCTGTTTGCTTTATAAATTCTGCTTATGTATCTCTCTCTCTCTCTCTCTCTCTCTCTCTCGTGTGTGGTGTTGTGAGAATGCTTTGTGCTCGGTTGCAGACGGAAAACTTTACTTTGCAGCAGAGTTAAACTAATCATCAGTTATGTTTAAACTCATTTATTGAAATGTTTTAAACGTATTTATTTATTTATTTAATCAATGCTTTTTATGATATGGGACTTAAAAGGTCAAAAAGTCTCTTTCTTTCTCTCCCTCTCTTTCTTTCTATCCCCCTCCCTCTCTGTGTCTCTCTTCCTCTCTCCCCCCCTCCTTCTTTTTCTCTCTCTGTCGAGCTCTGTATTTCTCTTTTACTCCAGAGAGACTTACATTTATCTTATTTATACAATTAAGCAATGGGATTCGAACCTACAACCTTCAGGTTAGTAGTCCCACACCTTAAACACCTTAACCATGAGCCACCACCCGACCATGAGGTTTTAACCTCCTTTATTGACATGAAATTATGTTTTGGTAATTATTTTTTATTCTTTATTTATTGAGTCACAATGATTTTATGTATAAGTAATTTGGTTAAATAAAGGAATGTAAAAAAGAGAAAAAAAACATCTCTCACTCTTTCTCTCTCTCCCTCTTTTTCTCTCTCTGTCTCTCTCTTTCTCTCTCCCTTTCTCCCTCTCCCTCTTCCCTCTCTCTCTGTCTCTCTCTCTCCCTCTTTTTCTCTCTCTGTCTCTCTCTTTCTCTCTCCCTTTCTCCCTCTTTTTTTCTCTCTGTTTGTCTCCCTGTTTCTCTCTCTCTCTCTCTCTCTCTCTCTCTCTCTCTCTCTCTCTCTCTCTCTCTCTCTCTCAGGTTTGACGCAGCCTTTACTGAAACTCTTGAAAAATGACCGGTGGAGGTTATAACATACACCTGTTGTATCAGAAAAGCTCTTATAGAGAAGAAGCACTAAAATAGAAAGTATGTGCTACTTTAAGTGGTGGCTTTTCAGACGTCACCTCTGATGTAGATGAAAGCCTTGAACGTAACCCAGCAGATAATCAGAGTGGAGAACAGCGCTGTTCCGTGCCAGGGCTCTGCTTCATTGGGGCTTTAGACTACCAGACAATGTTGTTCACTTGCTCTCTTACTGTTTGTTGACCTGTTGTTTTACATCGTCCATGAGGGTTCGTCCACTTTCCAAAATAACATTTCCTTTTTTTTTTTGGGTGTGTGTGTGTATGTGTGTGTGTGTGTGTGCATTTCCCCTGGGACAAGTGACAGAATCACTGATCTTTTCAGAAGTTTACACAAAAACAAAAAGGGCACAGGCATTAAGCTGAACTCTGGTAAAAGCTGAAATGAGGTTGAAGAACTACTGTAGCAATAAAGAAAGAGAGAGAGAGAGAGAGAGAGAGAGAGAGAGAGAGAGAAAAGACAAAAGAAAGAATAAGAGAGAAATACACATAAAAAAGAGAGTAAGAGAGGAGAGACAGAGAGGGGAAGAGAGAAAGGGGCAGAGAGAGACTTTTTTTAACTTTTAAACATCATTTATTATAAAACCTGCATGTCATTCTATACATGATAAAACAGGTTGACTTAATCAAAGAGAGAGAAAGAGAGAGAGGGAGAGAGAGAGAGAGCAAGTACAAGACGGGGAAAGGAGGGAGAGAGAGTCAGAGAGAGAGAGAGAGAGAGGATCTTTCATTCCAGAATCTTGGGAGCAACAGACAGACCCAGAGGAGTCTGAGAGAAAGCGAGACAGAGAGTGAAAGAAAGAGAGAGAGAGAGAGAGAGAGAGAGAGAGAGAGAGAGAGAGAGAGACAAGCTCTGGATAGATGACTGGCATTCGTGGGTTCCGCTGACAAGCAGAAAGTCGACAAACGGATGAAATGAAATGTTTTTAATGCCATCTGGCTTCGCACTGATTTGCAGACATGCTGCCAGACAGCAGTGTGTTGATGAAGCTCTCAGGCAGAATAGAAACGAGGTCGGGAGCCACACTTTCCCTAACAAAATGGAATTATTTACATAAAAGGGGACAGCTGAAAACACTTTCGCGTTCGAGTTCACCGTGAAACCTCAACTCTAAACACAATACCGCGCATTTCTCACAGATGCCGAAACCGTACTGCGCTCATTTAACCTGGATCTGATTGGCAGAGCTGTCAGGCTGCTGATACTATAAATCGGTTCAACCTGTCAGCGCTCAGCTAGCAATCATTACAGTAATATACTTCTCTGCCTCATTAACATTAGTAACGATGACATCATAAAGCACATGACTCGTATCGTGGAAATTTTGCTGAGAAAGCGAAAATTACAATGCAAACCCTGTTTTATTACAGGCTGTCACATACATACTTTCTCCCAATAGCTCTGATATGTACGGGACCGTTTCCAGTGCCAGCCGAAGCGTTTTCATTTTCATAAAAGCCGTGCTTCGCTGCTTCCATCACGATGACTTCTGTGCACACTCTGCCCACCCACAGAGAAAGCAAACATTCGAGCGGCACCGTTTAAGTGCTTGGATAGTTTGAAGGGTCAGATTTCTGCGTGAAGATTAATCCTAATCGCTGCCTGAATTACGTTATAAAATGCCAGCCAGCATTTAAAAAGTATTTTTGTAACAAGACTAATATGCTGACATTTTAATACTTGGTTTGATGGCTGCCATATTGGCATGTACAAGGAATCAAGCGAATATTTTTCGGCTGCGAAGGAAATCGCATACTACTTAAGTATGTACTAGATTTACTTGAAGTACATTCTTGAGGTACATTCTTTTAGTATAGTCCTGGGTAGTATAAATAACGTACTACATCCGCCATTGGCACGTGACATACGACGTTACAGCAGCACTAATTGTTGTATAATGTTGATGTTACTTGATGCTAACGATGTTAAATAAGTGGAATTTAACCACTGCCTCATGGGAAAGTGTACATAGTGTGCAGACTTCAAAATCCAGACGGGAAAGGTTCCACTTTCGGATGTAGCCTTTCTGTTGTTGCTGGTAATATTTTATAAATTACTTTTCACTTTAAGACTTAGCGGTTAGCGTGTTTGTTTTATAGCGGTATTATATCTGGTTTATGATATATGTGGGCGGAGTTTACATCATCCCCTTGCACTATAAGAGTTTCCTCTAAGGGGCTTCCTTTTGTCATCTGTACATTTTTTGTCTGATTGTGATCTGTGCCCAAACTATCCCCTCTGCCATGTCCCCCAGGTCCCCCTTTAAATAGGCCCCAGATTTCCTGTGAGTAGGAAAACCGTTACAGAAATTAGATGGTTGGCGGTATGGACTCTATAAGACAGGTGGTTAGTCATAATACCAGCTGGGACCAGGCCCACCCACAGACCAAATATCGGTTGTGTGTCTGTACAAAATCAACCCGAAACAGTGCCTATTAAAGCGCAATCTGGCCTTATAATGTCCAAATGCTACTTTTATCTGTAAATCGGGAGATTATTTTAGTCAAGTCTACGGGGGGGAGAAACGTTATCTGCATGCTTGCTTAAGCAATGAAAGAAAAGTCACTTCTTTTCGCATCACTGGTTTGCGTTTCCATTGTGTATAATACTGCACACAAACACACACAAAGACGACTTCTTCCAGCCTTTAACCTAAAGGGTTAAAAGCTGAAAGAAAAACATAGCATCTGTTATCGACTGACTGACACTGCAATTACTTTTTTAAAGAATTTGACGGGTTTTTTTGCCTGTTAAAGTTCTAAATGTACAATTACCTATTATCTTTAGACTTAATGGGCTTAATGTTTTCGCATAATCTGCAGAGAACATCCTTTGTATTGACATCCTGTATCCATGGAGACCTGTCCATTTAGACACCTAGCGCCATTGTCCGTTTAGCCTAACCTTTTAATACCACTAAGCTGGGAAGCGCACTTTAGACTGCCGGATGTCAGAACTGGTCATAAAAGTCAAATGATTTAAAGAGAGATATGATGGGAATCTGTACTTAAGCACTCCCAATCACTGTCACCCAGAAATGTGCTAACATTTATGAGGCTTTTAACCTTGAAGAAATTACATTCAAGCACATACTCTTTAGCAAGCGGATAGTGTACAGAGCTAAATAAAATTTCTTCTCCTTCCACAGAAATCAGCAGTTTCTTTATTCAGGGGCAGATCACAGTATTCAGCGCCGGCTCTGCCGCTGCAGTGGGATATAAAAGGCATATAGAAGGCAATAAGAAAAGCAATTCAAAAAAACTCGAAAAGAAACCGAAAATGGATACCTCCTCCTTTCTGCCGAGTGCTAAAAACGCTAGCTAATGTCGACTATAGCTTTGGGAATAATTAAGCTTAAACTGTAAAATGTTCCATAAAGTGACCTGGATAATGACTACTTACCCCATTCCTTTTAGTGCCTATTACTAGTGCTGGGTGGTATACTGGGTAACATCAAATTTTTGTTATGATATGAATTTTTAGTATAACGCAATACCAGTGTGTATGTCCCTAAACAATGTTCGGACGTTTGCAGCGTGAATCCTGTCCTTTATAATACGCAATCTTCCTGCATTTGAAAATTAAATCGCGTGTTTCATTTTTAAAGCAAATTTGGGAGAGCGCTTTTCTCGTATTTCCAAGTTGTGCAAGATTCATGCAAACCATCTCACCCGCATTCTGCATTGTACAGCATTTACCTTGGAGATCAGACGACTGAAGTTGCTAAATGCGCATATGCCTGACTAGCTATCAACTGAGACACATGCTGGGCGAATGTTACGGCGTTTACTGTGGCGTTCTCTACGACAACTAGCGGTTAGGTGTCTAAAGCGGGGCCTTTGTGGAGCCTTCCAAACCTGTATTAATACTAGTGTGGATTTTTTCTACAATCAGTACAAAATGTGTCTAATACACAGTCACGCATGACAAAACAAATATTGACATGTACCGTAAAACTAATTACATTTTGAAATACACTGTGATATAGGTTTTTGCTCATACTGCCCACCACTACCTTTCATTCAATTCATTTCTGCAGTCAGTTTAGTATATACTGTATTCAATTCAGTATTTAAAGGCATCTATTACGATTTAATAACTACTGCATTCAATTCAGTCCTTGCAGCATGCATTCATTTCAGTACAGACTGCGTTTAATTCAGTAACTTCTGTGTTTAATTCAGTACTTACTACATCCATTCAATTCAGTAACTTCGGTGTTTAATTTAGCACTTAGCGCATAAATTAAATTCAGTACCTTTTGTGTTCACTTTACTACTTACTGCATCCATTCTATTCAGTACCAATGTTATTCAATTTAGCACTTATTGAATAAGTTCAATTCAGTACCTACTGTGTTCAGTTTAGTCCTACTGCAGTCATTCAGTACAGTAACTACTGTTTATTCAGTACTTACTGTATCTATTGAAATAAGAACCTACTGCGTCTATTCTATTCAGTACCAACTTCATTCAATTCAGTACTTACTGCATGCATTCAACACCGTACCTTTTGCATTCATTTATTCTAGTGCCCACTGCATCTAAATCTGTACCCAATGCCTTTAATTTCCTGCATACTGTGTTTAATTTAGTAAATACTGCTTCTATTTCATTCAGTACCTTCGGCATTTAATTTGGTACCAACTGCATGCATGTTATTCATTACCCCCTCTATTCAATTTACTACCAACTGTATACAATTCGATATTTATTGCACTTGATTTATTACAAGCTGTATTTAAATCAGTAGCTACTACTTCTATTCGAGTCAGGGCCATGTGCAATTTTTAGAAAAGTGCATGCAGCAAATGGAAGTATGAATGATTATGACTTTGAGTCCTACACTCGACGACAGTCTGAAACAAAAGATTTTGGAAAAACCAGTCCCAGGACTAGGCAGAAACTCTGGCTCTTTACTTAACCTGCCCCGTAGGGCACACGAATTAAATCTCTGATTTGTTCACTGCTGCTATAGATCTGTTGAGAGCCTAAGTTAACAAATCAAAGTGCCAGTATGAGGAAGATTTATACGACAGCTAAACGTGATTGGAGGAGAGCAAAAACGTCCTGCGAACGACAGGGATTGATGTCATCGACGAAGGGGAGAGGAATGCTGTCTCTTCCAGCTAAAGAGCAGGGACACGTTTGCACCTCTTGAGTCTCAGCCACACGATTTGTCAAGAACAAAATTAAAACCGTTCACTGTTATGGTGCAAACAGCAGGCCGTGAGGCTCTTTCAGCGTGAATCGTTACTTCGGCGACCTGCTGCCCTGCGACGCCATTACCTACCTGCTTAAACTCAAGTTTGCAAGTTTTACACTAAATAATTAAAATTTTTATTATTTTATAATTATTTGGCTCGAATCCAGAAGTTCTTTTGTTATCGATGCAGAGTGGCAGCATTCGATATAATACACATACTGTAAGTCAGTGTAAGTAATGAGCTGTAAAATTGCTCATTGTGGCTAAATATGGATAACACTGGGGGGGCTAAGTCGTTTAAGGCATGAGGTCACACACAATTAATAACAGGATTATAAACTAGTTTGTCATTAATGATGCAACTCACTTATGCATTCACACAGATGCGAAAAAAAAAACAAGTATTGTATTCATAGTGTTCTCGGAATGAAATATTCATGTCAGGAGTTGTATTGTTTTCCGGTTTTAGCACTTTTTTTTTGCTACTAAACAAATTATAAACTGTTGAGCAGTTAAACAATGTATTGATTTGTAATAAGCTCAAAAACACAGCCCGAAAAAAAACCCTAAAGAAAAGAAAATTAAACTACATAGCCAAAAGTATTGGAACACCTGTAGGCATTTTAAGGTTCCAGATTTAACCTCATTCCTCCTCCTGTAATTACCTCCACATCTCTGCACAGGATTTCCACTAAAGTGTGTCATGTAACTGTGGGGATTTGTAGTCAGTTGATTCAGTTATAAATGTATTAGTAAGATCAGACACTAATGTTGAGGTGAGGAGGTCTGGGGTTCAGTCGGGGTTCCAGTTCATCCCAAAGGTGTTCAGTTTAAAGGGGTTGAGTCAGAATCAGGACTCTGTACAGGACATGAGAGTTCCTCCACTCCAAAACATCCAGAACACAGCATGTCTTCATGGAGATGAGGGGATTTGTACACAGGGGCATTGTCATGCTGGGACAGGGTTTGAGTCTCGCAGTTCCAAAGAAGGAATAAAGGAATGATACAAAGACGTTCTAGTCTACTTCAGAATTCTTGACTAAATTATATGAGTGCTAGTAAGGTATCCATATATTTTTTTTGGCCAGTGTGGTTTAAGTTTGTACCTGTATCTATCTGATGAAACCACTGTGCCCTACATGCAGCCCCAGAGCCTCCAAGAACGATGGCATCAAACGGCACAAACACAGACTTAAAAAAGCAAAGCAAGGCTAAGGTCTCTGTCTCTGATAAAACAGCCCTGAAGATCAAGCACAGGAGAAATGCAATGCTCAGGTCAGTGAAGCAGCAGATAAACAAGGAGTGAAGAAAATAACCGTGCTTTCATCTTTACAGAGTTTATTTTCTGTTTAATTCAAATACCATGTCGAATTCACTTACATCTCTAATTCTTTAATGGTATCATTTCCCCCATGTTTTAGGGAAGAATATTTTTACAAAAGGATACATTAAGGTAAGGTCATCTAGTAGGCATCCATGTGCATAATGTTTGTTTCATGCAAACATTTTTTTTTTGCCCGTTTTATTCCTGGCAGCTAATAATTCCAGAGTCGTCTGTGTTATGGCTCGGAAAATAGAAAGTACATATATGCAGTTTAATGTCCCCTAATTCCTGAGCAAGCCTTTTAAGCTTTCCAATGAGAAAAGTCATACATGAAATATTGAAAATGGCTCCCAGAATTAAAATGAAGCGTCGCCCGAAAGACATTAGAGATTCCATTTAAGCTGTACATGCTTGGGTGGAATCAGCTAACAAACATTCACAAAGGGATTTGTTTTATTTTTAATACTCCTCCAGCAGCTGCTCGGCATCTGCCGCGAGCCCACCGGACATCTTTTTTCATGAAGCAGACACATGCACAAACATAATTAGTTGCAACACTTTTAGATAATATTAAGTATCTGACGAGTAGTCATTCTAATTGTAGGCGTCAATTACAAAGAAGATACTTGATGAGATTGCATGTGTTGAGAAGCCGCACTTCTAGAAGCAAGAGTCGCCGAGGTCACGAAAAAGACCGACGCTGTTCGGCGTCTCGTTTTTTTTTCTACTGGTGGGTAATCGGGAAACCGCTGTGCTGCAACATACGCCTTTTGATTATGCACTTTCTGAAATGAGACTAATCAGACAAAGGGGCTTTTCAATGAGCTGGCAGGAACCGTAAAGGTAAACATCTGCAGCATGCTCGTAAAGACCCTTGATGCTCAGTGGTCTCACAGCAGATGAACATGGATGGATGGAGAAATGACCTGTGGTGCTAAATGACCTCTAAACAAAGCGAATTATGACAAAAAAAACATCTATCAACAAGCCAATTCTCACACACTGGCTATACTTAACACCAATATTAAGGCTCCCAAAATTTTAAATTTCTGGTAGTCCTTCAGGCATTTACTCCTTAGTTTTTGGTAGCCCAAAATGAATTTTAAGTAATTATGTTTTTAATGTAAAGAAGACAAAACATCAAAAACATCTACCAAAACACAAATAAGTAGGGGAAGAGGTAGCTCAGTGGTTAATGTGTTGGGACTGCTAATTGGAAGATCAGGGTTCGGTTCCACCACCAAGTTGCCACCACTGGTCTCCTGAGCATGGCCCTTAACCGCCAATTGCTTAGCTGAATAAATGGGATAAATGTAAGTTGCTCTGAATAAGGGCGTTTACCAGTAAATGTAGATAACAATTACAATCATCAATATAAATATTTGGTTCTAATTGAACATCCTTTTCATTCATTCATCCTTCGCATTCGTGTATCTCAATCACATGGTTAAACTTGCTGTGTGAGATTTCATTCGTCACATGAGGATAGAAATGACTGACAGAACAGAGTCTGAGGTATTGGTGCGCAACAGATCCGGAGCTTCACTGACAAATACCCTGTAAAAGCAAAGATTTAAGCACGATTTTTTTTCTATAACCGATATAGTATTGCTAGTGGCTCCCTGATGTCTGAAAAAAAAACATGCAACGTCAATACACAAATATATTTGTAAGAGAATGTAATAGCATTAAAATATATTTTTCTCCCTATAATATAGCCCAACGGGCAGAACGGGGATGTATTTTGGAAGACACAATAGCCCCGGGACTTCGGGGACGATTTTGCGAGCCTGGGTATTCATTTATTTACAGTTTATAAATAGTCTTTAATTCACTTTCATGCCCTTGTTCATTTGCTATAGTTGTCACATTATTAATTGCTAAAAATCCCAGAGCAAAGATGCCAAACTCAAACTCTGCCTCAGCATTTTGTAAGTCTCAAAAAGACCATAAACCGAGGCTATTAAACCATTTAAACATACACTATATGGGCCAAAGTTTGTAAACACCTAACCAGAAATCCCTAAACTGTCTTTTTTTTCAAACTGTTGGCGTAAATTGGAAGTACACAGTTGTCTAACATGTCTCAATATTTTGTAGTGTTGATTTAGCATCACTGGAACTAAGAGAATCAACCACTTTTCTAGCATGACAATGTCCCAGTGGACAAAATCCCTGATCTCGATCTGTTCTGGACATTTTGTAGTGAAAGAACTCTCACATCCTGTACAGAGTCCTGATTCTGACTCAACCCCTTTAAACTGAACACCTTTGGGATAAACTGATTTTATCCCCGACTAAACCCCAGACCCCCTCACCTCAACATTGAAAAACAAATGCTGTTTCAAATGTAATATTCCAAAGTGAATTAGAAGATAATTCTGCAAATAAAACATGACTTACTAAAGATTTCACTGATATCTGTACGCTCTGTATGGGGTGCACAGCAGTGGCTGCAAAATTATATACAAAGTCTGTCAGGAATATAACAAGAACATCGATGTAACCTGGCAGCCATGGAAAATCGACTGAAATGTGCATGCATGAACAAAGAGAACTTCACTGTACTAGTCAGTGGGGGCGCTAGATGCCGTTTAGTGGGGATGTGTACTGTATGGTCATTGCATTCGAAATGACTGAGCGAGTCGATTGAAAGTATTGGGATTATTTAGTCTTTCAGGGACAATTTATTGATGCAGCACAAATAAAATGGACCCACAACAAATGTAGGAATGTAACACTTTTTAAATATATATTTTTGGGCTATTTTAAGCAAATAGGAAAGTAAAAGAAAGCAAGAAGAAGGATGGAATCGGAAAAGGTCCAAGAGTCATCCCAAACATCTCCATATATGTCAACATGCTACCCACCAGGCTACCACACCAACTAGGTACAGAATTGAATGGCTCAATTGAGTGATTGGAAGACCAGGAAGAAATGGGTTCAAGCCTCACCGCTGCCAGTCTGCCACTGAGCAAGAACCTCAACCCTTCCTGCCCCAGGGGCGCCGTATTATAGCAGATCCTGCGCTCTAATCCCAGCCTTCTAAGATGGAATATTGGAAGAAACTAATTTCACTGTGCTGCAAAGTCTGTGTGATGAATAAAGACATTTACATTTCATTGACAAAGATCAACTGCTTTGTTTCAAGGCTACACAGACATTGTAGTCAAAATACAGACACAAGCTGCTGATTGCTCTCAAGCCGTGTTACCATTGAAGTGGTAACCCGCTAGAACATGTGACAGATATTAATGTTAATAAAAATATATTAATTTCTAGGGCTGTGTAAAAATATCGATACAGCCAAATATTGTGATAATTTCCCGTGATATTCTAATCTCTAGTATAGATGCATATTTAAATTAGGTTTTAAACTTCATCCGATTTACATTGCAATTTAATTCAAACAATAATGTAAACTGATATCAGTGAGTAAACTGTTATTAGTAAGTCAAACGACTTTCTCCTCCGCTCCTGTAGTTGTTACTGACACATACGGCCGTTGTCTCGGAAGCAAACATGGCGTGAAAAATACGGATGTCTCAGGCTTTGTATAAGTTGAATATCGTAATATATAGTATCGTGACACGTGTATTGTGATATGTACCATATCGTAAGACCCTTGCCAATACACAGCTCTATTCATTTACATTTACGCCGTTTGGCAGACGTCCTTATCCAGAGCGACTTACATTTGTCTCTCATTTATAACTGAGCAATTGGTGGTTAAAGGCCATGCTCAGTGGCCCAACAGTGGCAACTTGTTGGTGCTGGGAATTGAACCCTGATCTACCAGTTAACAGTCCAACACCTTAACCACTGCAATACCATTTCCCCGCTAGTAATTTCGTTAACTTTGTTTTTTTTTGTGATCAACATGTGCCGGATATTCAAGAAATTCAGCAGACACCGTGTGTGGAAATCAGACACTAAAATATGCAATACAACGATGAATTATTAAAAGATACTTTAAAGCATTTTGCCTTTGCAGTGCAGAGCAATATTAATGATGAATATGTCTATGATCATCTTATTATATTTTACACTGATTAATTATTGACCAGATTATTTCAGCAGTACTAAAACCTGTCTGAGATCCGAGTACAGTCTTCGTGGAGCTCTTTTTTCTTTTAGCGCCAGCTTCCATTAGAAAGATGAGGATGAGAGGGGAGTGTAATAAACAGGATTTTTTTGTAGCAGCAGATTAATTACACCATTCAGAAGTCACTTGGGCTTTGACACAGTGCACTTGAGCTGGCTAAAGGCAAGGTTGTAGACATCCTTTCAATTACAGTCTACTTTTAGACTCGGTGCCCATGGGACAAACAACCAATGTCAATGCGGTAGAATCTAAAGTGTTGGAATGTCACTGCCGGCTCTATGAGTGCAAAAAAAAAGTACACCGGTTCATGTATTTGATGAATTAATCTCCAGGATTATTTGACGCCTCCGACGCAAGGAAATCGACTAGAAACCCGGCAGGTATTTGATATCTCAGAACCGGTGATTCTGTGCCCAGTATTTAACCTCAGGTTGCAGTGGTAATCATAACCTGTGATAATGATTATTAAGGAAAGAAATAAATCTCATCGAAACGGGACAAAAAACATGCCAGGCATTTAAGCGAAGGAAAAGACAAATCACTGTATTAAGTGAGTGCAAATGATGCAATGGGCATCTAGGTGTGGAATTCACAGTTGGGTGTTTTTGTCCCTGGAACAGTTGAACTTTGGCTGGATTGTAGACAAAACCTTAGGCAAAGACACAACAATTAGACTAAACAAACACATATGGTGTAATGTGGTTAGTCAGGCTTAGTAAAACACTCCAAGTAAGAGTGCTATACGATGTAAGCTGTTTAAGAGCATGATTTTAGTTAAATATTTAGATAAAATAAGATTTCTGGATTAACACACCCTTATATTTAGGGCGTTAATTGTCTTCGGCCAGAATTATTCCTGTGTGTTTGCTGTTATAAAACGCTCAACTCTTGTCTCCTGGGAAGGGTGTATGTTGATCCAGCTACAATAGTATCAGTGAGTTGACGAGGTCTGGGGTGCAGTCAGTTCCACTAATTCCACTCAGGGGGGAAGAAGTCAATACTGATTTCCTCACTGTTTTAATTTATACTACACACTGTACTCTATGCACTGGAACACTTTAAGTAGCACAGGGATCACTAAAGGTCTCAGCATTTACACCGACTCATTATAACACTCAGTTTTTCTGCACAATACTGTTATATTTATAGTAGGGTCAGTATTTGTATATATATATATATATTTTTTAGTTTTACATTACGTTTGTGTAAAACTAATATGGATAATGCTGGAAGTTGTAAATTTCGGATCTATCTATCTATCTGTCTGTCTGTCTGTCTATCTATCTATCTGTCTGTCTGTCTGTCTTTTTATTCTATCTATCTATCTATCTGTCTGTCTGTCTGTCTTAGTCCATCTATCTATCTATCTATCTATCTATCTATCTATCTATCTATCTATCTGTCTGTCTGTCTTTTAGTCCATCCATCCATCTATCCATCTATCCCTCTTTTTCTTTCTCTCTCTCTCTCTTTTTAAAAAAAAAAACAAATGCACTGGGTGGATTTAAGAGACACATTTCTATCAAACAAATCCCTTTGACCTTAATAACACAAAATAGTGTAGAATTAGTGTACAATGTTTTAATAATAATAATTTATTCAATTTAGCATCCATTTCATTTATTTATCTGTTTAATATTAGGGGCATCCAAGTATTTTGACATATTTCAACATTTTTAAAAATGTAAAGCAATAGTTAATTTCCCTGTTAATTAGTTACGTTTATAATGGTAAAACTTAGTTACTAGCTCAGTTACCATGACCATAAAGCGTAGCCCTGAAATTGATGTAGTTGTACCTGTGCTGAAAAGTCTATAATTTACCCCACCTACCACCCACAAGCTTTGCTTCTTAAACAAGTCCCATTAAATGTCGTCTATATTTTGTCATTCTGCATTTTATAGTCGCGGCCAATAGTTGATTTCATTTGGGTTTTGGAGGGAAAAAAAACACGAAAACTCTTTTTCTACAGATTGTAATGGACACTTTACCAAATACGACTGATATTAAAATAGAGCCTAATCTTTTCTGACACAAACACACACATAGACACACTGAATTACATAAAGAAATTGAACAAAACTAAAACCTCAGAATAATTATACCATTACCTCATTTCCCCGAGTATAATTAGTTTAGTTAGAAAATCTTCCTGTTGCTAGACTTATAATTACTCACACAGACAACACATGAAATATTACACTGCTCCCTAAAATATTGCAATATTGCAGCAATTTGAAAATATATATTCTTGTTGAATATATTTACAATCACAGAGTTGTAACTCTTTTATACAACCGAACAATTGGGGGTTAAGGGCCTTTGTTCAGGGGCCTAGTGGTGGTAACTTGGTGGTGTTGGGAGTTGAGCCCACAATATTCTTATTGGAAGCCTAACCACTGAGCTACCTCCATATTTGAGGTACTGTTCTCCCTAAACCGATGATAAAAATAAAGAACAGATAGCATACACTGCAATTTGCTTTTAATTTGAATGATGCAATCCGAGTTCACTAATGAGAACAGCGCAATAACGAAGCGGATAACTTAATTACGCAAACCCGGCTAGAGCTAAACCTTTATGGATGAAGCTGAGTACCTAAACGTTATTCTCGAGAGCTTTTGTCTGCTCACATGAGCTAAATAATAAAAATAGCCCGAGGGTTAGTAAGCCATAAAAGAGCAATTTGTTAATCCATAAAAAAACTATTTTAGCAGAGTATAAACACTCTGTCCATCTTATTCTCCATTCGGCTTTGTTCCTGCTTGCGTCTCATTGGTTAAATGTTCTTATGCGCTGCTGGATGTCTGTGCAGCTCATTCCTTCCCTAAAACCACCCTCCATGCCACCCACACACACATACACACACAGAGTCGACCACACACCCACCCAATCATTGCAAAAGTTTCCTTCTGTAATGTCTTGATTTTGCCATTTCATTCAGACGAGTAATTTTGTTTTGTGCCAAGAACTACACACACACACACACACACATCATGTCCACAGGGCAAAACCCTATAAAAGGTCACACAGAGAAACTACACCTAAACTAAACGTTTGGTCCTGATTACTTTTAGTAAAGTACTGGAAGTCCAAAAGTGGACCTCAGTCGAATAGTCAGCTACTGCTGGAGTGAAGGCCAGATTCTTAGAATTGCAGAAGGTTTTCCAAAGCTAAATATAAACCTGTGCCCAGTAAAGGAAATAACACCAGATGACTCCTTGAGTTTGTTTTAGATCCTCTGTTTTAAAAAAAACAGGGCGGAGATTAGTCACTGGTTTGTTTCACTATGAAAGACCAACTCTGGATTATTGGAGAATAATGGCACACACTGACATGAACATGGTCCTGAGGTTTCCTGCTTTTCAGGGACTTCTGCTCTCTCTCTCTTTCTATCTCTCTCTCTTTCTCTATCTCCCGCTCTCACCTCCCACTCGTAGCCACATTATAAAAAGGTTATCAAACATGTCACCTCTCACATTCTTCACCTTTACTTTCTTTCCTTTTCATCACTCAGCTCTCCTTGGCCCACAACACACCTCCTGCTCCCCTGCCATCAGATAAACCCTGACACCATCTGTACGTTACCTTTTTTTCCGTGCTCAGACATTTCATTCTCAAAGCTCATATCTTACTGTCATTATTAGATAAAAGCTGTTATTTGTACTGCTACTCAACACGCTCGAACTATCACACATGCTTGAAATTACAGGCTGGGATCGACAATAAAGTAAATTTTTTAAAGAGTGTTTCCGTGAGCATAGTTCACTGAATTAATCAAAAAAAAGAAAAGGGCATACACGCGATAACAATCACACCGAAAGGGACAAACGAGGACATCTGTTCTAAAGCAGAGGAAAGAGTTAGCTCAATGGATTTATTTAAATTTATTTAAATCTATTCAAATTTATTCAATTTTTATTTGTCACATACGTCATTATACACGGTACAGCATATAGTGTAATGTTCTTTATGACTCTCCGAATTAAAAAAATTAATTGAATCAGGATATACAGATAAAATTTATTACAATAAAATAAAATCATGGGTTTAAGAGCATAAGTTTAAATCCCCGAACCACCAGGATATCACTTTTAGGCACCTGTGCAAGGCCCTTAACACTTAACTGCTCAGTTGTATAAATAAAATAAATGTAAGTCACTTTGAATAAGGGTGTCTGCCATATGCCATGAACGTAAAGTAAAGAGGTCCCTTAAGTTACCTTGAAATTACAGTTCTTTGGGGACAGGTGGTAGGTCAAAAGGTTCTGCCTATGGAGGAATAAGAATACAAGCCCCACCACCGCCAAGGTGCCACTTCCGGGTTGTTAAGCAAGGCCCTTAGCCCGCTCTGTTCCAGTGATAAAGTATTATGGCTGACCCTGCACTCTGACCCCAAATTCCTATGCGAAGAAACAATTGTCATTGTTTACTCATCATGTCTATGCGCCGAATAAAGACTACAAGAAAGAGCCTGCCTTCTTATCACCCACACCACTAGCTCCTCTGTCCGAGCTGACGACATCTAAAGCCATCACACTCTTCAAATAAACCTTGATGTCAAGGCTGCCTGTCAGTGATAAACTCCTTCGAGCAGAACCAGAAGATCCTGGTTTGAAACAGAAGCCATAACCACTTGAGACAAGCTTTGCATGGCTGCTCGTTGCACAAGCACACTGCCATTCCTTTCTAATTATACTTTTCATAGGCTGCTCGTTGCACTTTAGTATAAATGAAGCTCAAGGTCATCTCCCACCGGAATCTTTCATAGCATCTAAGCCACAGGTCAATTCAATTGCACAGAAATATCACAAAAAAATTAATGAATAAAATAACAGAGCACAAGACCTCGGCATCGGAGTCGAACCAGGAATCAGATAAAAATTCCCGTTCTTTTTTTTAAAGAAAGATGCCAGCATGAAAAATTAAATTTCTTTTCGCTTATTAATGTTTTTTAGGGTCTCCAGTTACCGTCAACCCCCAGCACCATTTTCCATTTAGTTCATGCAGCGCTCCCTCTATCTCTCGCTCCCCCTTCCTGCCTTACCTTTCGGCATTAATTACATTACTTAGCCATAATCAGTTTGTCCATGGAGTTTAATTGACCTTGTAATTTTAGGTGAACGCCAGCCGTTTACCTTAATACAAATGTGAGGCAACAATCTTAGGCATGATGTATTTCTTCCACTGCCGCTTGTGGTTAGAGGACATTTATTTTCTCTGATTACACAGCAGACAACCAGTGACTTTGCACATATAGATATAATCGGAAAACATATATATTCACCTAATACAGGAGATTTTACACTTTCTTCGGTTTCTTCATTCCTCTAACAACATAGACAAACCGATTATAGTGCTGGCTTTTATACCAATTCCCTCCACCTTCCCCCGACACCCCACCGCTACCACCACCATCATTTTGGAGGAAAATGTTAAAATTTCCATTTCACATTTATTCATTACCCAGACAGAACCAGGGCAGGGCAATATGATGATAAAGTATCAATGTAATGATAAATTATTTCTGAATACAAGCTTCTGGGGTATTTGTTTTTATTTATTTTTTAAAATCATGACAGTTACTGAAAATAGCTGGTCATTTTGCAATTTTCTGCATAATTTTTGTAGGTTTTTTTTTCAGAAATCGTCTTAAATTGTTGAAACTGCAAGCATTCGGATTTTTCTTTTAAACTACTTTTAGAAGAATTGTAAGTAATGACTTGCTGTGAAAGGTCTGCTAATGTACGGTGCGTGTGAATGAAAGAGAAAATTGCCTGCCGTGATGATGATGATGATGCACGACATTCCGCGGGCCAAATCTACTGAAAATCTGCAATAATTATACTTTATCCCACTTTAATACTGCATTAACTCTCTAAAGGAAGCTAATAACTTATTAATATTAATTATTGCTTGTCGATTGTTTCTTTATTTTTTAAAACAATTGTTTCAATTTTTGTATATTACATTTGTCATTCTAATAAATGTGTCATTTTTAGAATATTTTTAATAAATGTTTTTAATTTACATTTTTATTTATTAACAATTTAACAATTTTATTACCACCGTTTTTAACATATCATACCTGTACTATAAGCGGAAATTTCCCTAATACATATCATGTATTTAAAAAAAAAAATTTGTTTTTGTCATTGAACTCAACAGAACATAAGAATCCTAATCTACTAACATGTTTGTCGGTACTGATATTATTGCCTTCTTCCGTCCGGGTACGATCACAGCTGTTTTCCCTGCACTCTTTTAATTGGGTTGATAATGTCTTACAATGAAGTCTCCAGGATCCCCAGCAAACCTCATGCTGTGCACATGCATCAGTCAGTTTAAATTGCTTAAGATTATAGTTATCAGCTTAATCAGGTTGGTACTGAAGTGGATGATCGTAAAGGCTCATGTGGTACAACACCAGATGATCGTTCGAGTCTATGTCTAGATCACGAAAGGATACCACGCTTTTATTTCTTCTATTTGCCCATGATCGAACTTACACTATTAAGTGTCACGTTACGTAATACAATTAATAAAATCTTTTCAGTGGCATGTAGCCGACAGCCATTGCCAAAAAGGCTGTAGGACAAAATTTATAAAAATCCCCCCATCGCTGTTTGTCACGCATTCAAGGACTCCATTTACATCCTTTAATAGACGTAATTAAGCTGATCATCAAGGTCCTGCCGATAAGTGCTAACGTATAGACGAGCTCTGGAATTAAAACCAGCTCACAGAGAAAAACCTTCCCATTTACCACCATTTAACCGGGAATTCTGCAAAAAGAAAATCTTTTTAGAAATATAAATCGCCCTTAAGCAATAATCCATTGACATTAGTTTTATGAAAAGAAAGAGCGGTTTCGGGAGATGTGGTATAAAGCAGAACAGATTACGGCTCTGTTTGAAATGTATCTGTAGTGTCATTCGGAAATGTTTAAAACAGGGTTTAAACAGAAGCTTGTCAGAATTACTCCAATAAAAGGATACCAGGGTGTAAATGTTTCACCCTTCAGTGTGTGAGCTAAATGGGTGTTTTGGTGGCAGCTTTCTCAATCTTTACTAAAAAAAATCACTAGGTTAAAGCAGAAGCTTTGGCACATGCTTTGGACATGAGTCCACAGACAAAGCACAGACAGACGATCTGTAATCTTCTGATGACTTGAATTCCAAGGCTACTGAATCTCACGTTGGTGCTTGAACTTCGAAACTATTAAATACAACTGAAAAGGTTTAAATGAGATACTGTGGGTTCAACCGGCACCACCGCCAAGCTGACACTTCTTGGACCTTGAGCTTGAAGCCTTAACTGCTAAATTCACATTGACATATCTGGCATTTGGCAGATGGCCTAATCCAGAGCGACCTACATTCATCTAAGTCTTTATCCAGCTGAGCAATCGAGGGCCCAAAAGTGGCAGCTTGGTGGTGCTGAGATTGGAACCCAAAATCTTTCCATAAGCAGTCCAACACCTTAACCACTGAGCTACCACTTCTCTCTGAATGCGACAGATGTTAGTCACCCTGAATAACAGAGAGAACCTGACCCAATATATGCACCGAAATTGACGGATTAATTCTTATAGCTAAGTGGTAGCTAGTCAGTTAGTTTGGAAGGCCATGAGTTTAAATCCCCCAGACTAAAGTGAGACTGCTGAGATTTTGAGTAAGATTTTCATTCTCAACTGCTTAGTTGGATTAAAAAATAGGAATTTGCTCCTGATTAGGGCATCCACCAAATACCATGATAACTGCTTAAGATGTCCTAGATCACATTAATTTGTTGCGGGATTTTATGACTCTATTATATTAAGCTTTCTATTACTATTATTTATCAACTCAACAAATCTCCTTTAATGCACTTCTTTGTGTAATTTAGATATTTCTGATAAATCAGTGCCGTAATTATATAGTGGTTGTGGATAGCGTAAGAAAATAATAATTGAGATCTATCTCCAACTGCCCCCTGATGTCATGGGGTTCAGTCTGGGTTATTAGACCTGGCATGGCAGTGGTCACTAATCAACCACCTGCTGCAGTATAACCCTGCACCTACAACAGCTGCTAGGGAGCTGAACAACCCCCACGCCACATACTCACCAACTCGCCATCAAACCACATCATCAAGCTCATTTTCATACGCCGCTAATGGGTAGTAGCCTGCTGCAGGCGGATTTTCACAGGCAGTAGACCATTACCAAAATCATTGCTTGTGTGCACAAGTGCAATAAGTGATGTGGTGGAATTTCACAGCTGGTGTCCTTGACAAAATATTTTTCTTCTGCACAGGCCAACAAAAAGTGGGTCTCGAAGTAAGGGATTAGAGTCAGGTTAACACTGTGCGATTTTAGAAGATAAATTTTAAAATCCTAAATTGAAAATTAAAATCTGTTGTATTTTGTTTGTTAGTTTGAGATGTTTACCGACAGCTAATGAATGGCTGTTACGGTCGGGTTTTTTTCAAATGAAATTTTAGCAGACACTTTCCTGCAGTGTGACTTTTCTTATGCTGACCTTCAATAGGAGCACTGAACCTGATGACGCAATCAGTGCCGAACCATCTCCGGAAAATGTTTAACCGAGTATAGTGGACAGAAGAGAAACTTATTGAGGCAAATCATGGGCAAAATTACAGCTACAGATAGTTTTGGTTTCCCGCTAGATTGCGTTTAGCAACAGAACACGGATTAGTGATTGTGTCACGGATTGATGACGTGGAAGGTGGTAGTTTAGTGGTTAAAGTGGTTGACTACTACCCAAAAGATTGTGGGTTTGATTTTCGGTACCACCAACTTACTATAACTTGGCCCCTGAGCAAGGCCCTTAATCCCCATTTCTCAGCTGTATAATGAAAATGAACGTAAGCCGCTCTGGATAGGATGCCCTAAATGATGTAAAACTCATCAACAGATTTTAACGCATTCTGACTGTCATACGATCTGAACTTATGACACTGTGACATGGGGATCGTGTTTATATATTCTCTGACAAGCAACAATTCGCAAAAGACCGCAGGGTAACCCGGCTTTGGTCAAACATTCTTGGTGCTTGTTGGATGTTGCATTTTTCAGTGTGTAGTTTTATCTCTTCTCCAAAGTGGAAAAAATGATCTAGAATAGCTTTGTTTGCTTAAACAATATTTATATTTACTGAAACCTTTCCAGCATGACACTGTCCCCTGTGCACAAATCCACTGAGCTCCATAAAGACATGGTTCAAGGAAGTTGGTGTGGAAAAAAAACTTAAGTCCTCTGTCTCTGACTTAATTTCACTAAACACATTAGGATTTACTAGAACTTTTGATTCCCAGCACTATCGAGGTGCCACTGCTGGGCCCCTAAGCAAGGGCCCCTAACCCCTAACTGCTCAGTTGTATAAATGAGATAAATGTAAGTCGCTCTGTATGAGGGCGTGTGTTGGAAATGTAAATGTAGAAAACTAAATAGCTTCTTCATCTATTTAGCAGTTTTTGCTACAGCAGTTCTTTTTATGTCACTGAAATTACATTTATTTCCCTTAATTATTCATGTCTTAACTTTTCTACCTCAATGACACAGACATGTGCAACACGACTGGCTTAAGATAAAATAAATATTAAAAAAAAAAAACAACCTGTAAAAAGTTGGATTTCAGCGAAACATCCGTTCTACAAAGAAAATCCACTCGCTGCAGAGGATAACGAGCGAGCACTCATTCCGATTATTAATTCCTCAAGACTGACGAAGAGAAACATGCATTAAGCAAAAGCAATACCAGACACTCAATTTTAGACGAACTCGTTCACTTCCCTACAATCAGAAAACACTGTCACTCAGACGGATGTCTGACTGTGGGCTCCACATTTAAAATGCTGGAGGTTTTTTTTTTCAGAAGCCGACTCAGTGCCGGCATAGATCATTTGTGCAAATCTATGCGTGTTGGGATTCCAGGCACAGCGTGTGTTTGCTAAGAGAGAATGCAGAGATGTAAATGACATCGTCACTTCATCGAGTACACATGACAGATTGCCTCCAGCATCCCGGGGTCAAAATTTTAACAATGCTAGTAAAGATTACAGAGTTTCTCATCTGAGAGTTTAGAAAAATGCTGAAACATTTTTTGGCAACCCATCCCATATACTATTCTATTTCAGCCAGGCAACAAAAAGTGGGTCTCGAAGTAAGGGATTAGAGTCGTCAGGTAAAACACTGTGCGATTTTATTTGGATATGAGATAAATTTTAAAATCCTAAATTGAAAATAAAATCTGTTGTATTTTGTTTGTTTGTTACCGAAGCTAATGAATGATAATGTCGGGGTTTTTTTCAAATGAAATTTTAGCAGACCTTTCCTGCAGTGTGACTTTCTTATGCTGACCTTCAATAGGAGCACTGAACTGATGACGCAATCAGTGCCGAACCATCTCCGGAAAATGTTTAACCGAGTATAGTGGACAGAAGAGAAACTGAAGAACAGAAGAGAAACTTTTGTTCAAATATTTGTTTGGGCCCGCAGCTTGCGTTTAGCAACCGAACACGGATTCTGTAGTATATTCTGTATATTCTATATAATATTATATAGATATATATATATAGTATATATATATATATGATTCGGAAATCCTTGTTCGCGCAGGCTAATAAGATTTTGATGGAAAAAAAGCAATTCTATGTCTCATTTCTAAGAAAAAAGTTAGACTCAACAGGTGTTTCCTGTTTCCTGCAAGATTCACCGCTGACCTCCAGGCCTGACATTCAACACAGAGCCTCCAACAGATAACAAGCATGTTTGTGTTAAACCAACACCCTGTTACTCATGCTTAGAGTAGAGCAGGGGGTGGGTTTGGGGGTGTGGGGTTGTTGCTGTATCTCTTTTATCTTTATCCAGTGATAAAACATTTGTTCCTGATCGTACTTATTGCACGATCATATACATATAATTTCTCCACTGGAGAAAGACTAAAAGCTTGAAATGTGGGAGATTTGCCATCCGGGATCAATAACCGTGGGCGAACATGCTTTATGAAAAAGCAGGATGCTCTGATTTATGTTCCTGTGCTGTGCTTTGAGAATAAAAACCTCCACACGTCAGGCAAAATTTACACCGACATGCAACAGCACTGTCAAATGAATCAAGGCTTTATTAATAAACTTAGAACCTGAGAACTGATTGTGTAGCAATTTCTTTATCATTGCCCAGCTCTAGACGATCACAGACGATTACCTCCACAGACGATCTAGGCGATTTTTTCTAGAGCTGACAGCCATATGTTGACTTTAGTAGTTAAGAGGATATTCTGGTTAGCCTAGCATGAACAGATGTCAAAAATCAACAAGCTATGTCAATTAAAATAAGCACTGCTTTGTGACAGAATTGCAAATGACCACCGAACAAGCCTCTCATCCAACTATATTTATCTTAAAATTCAGTGGTGACAAAATTTTTCGCCTGAAGCAAGAATTCCGCATTACAGAGTGAGAGGATCATTTCCTGTACACAGAAACAGCTTATGGATGGTATAATACAGGGCTTAGGGAAACGATAAGGAAGTACCTATATAATTTAGGCTACGAGGCTTTAAAGTGATACATTTAGCTAAAATTACCTACAGTAAGTAGCTACTTGCTACTAATATGTAGCGGGTAATTTCTGTCACCGTGACAACCGAAAAAAAGCTTTTCCATCAAATAAAAAAAGGTTTCTGGCTTAAAATGATAAAAAAAAAAAATCGGTAGCATGGCAGAATCTATGCATTTGTATTTTTCCAATTTTTGCAGAATTATATTATTATTATATCATATTTTTATAGATATATATCAATATTATGTAAACTAGAGTGTACACACAACCTTTTAGCAGCAGAAACAACTGAGAGATACCTTTAGTGGCTTTAACATAAATCGTCTGTCTATCTATCTATCTGTCTATGAAAAATTATTTACATTAGAGCGTTACTTAGGCAGAAATTCTTCCATAAAGCGAGGAGTGGGAAAATAAAAATCTGCGGTGTAACTATAAAAAGCTTTAAGCGAGGCATGGAAATTTGTTTCGATCCACTTCGCTCACATACGTATTTCATATACACAAACATTTCGTATTTAGCTCCTAAACTTTGAAATGGCCTTCCTGACATTGTTCGGGCTTCAAACAGTTTCAAACAAAGATTAAAGACATTTCTATTTAGCCAGGCATACACATAATATATCCCATAATCTTATTAAATATGAATTAAATACTCTCGGGTTAGCACTGTTGCCTCACAGCAAGAAGGTCCCGGGTTTGATTCCTTTCTGTGTGGAGATTGCATGTTCTTCCTGTGTTTGCGTAGGTTTACTCTGGGTTCTCTGGTTTCCTCCCACAGTCCACAGTCCCACAGAATTAGGGAATAAGCGGGTATAGAAGATGAATGAATGAATAAATACTCTGGCTGGTTATAAGGTGGGCTTATTATTTATAACAGGTATAGAACAGAGTAATATTTACATTTCTGGCACAAAAATGATTAAAATCATTTTTAAATCCAAATAAGCAGTTAAGTGCTAGGAGCCTTGCTCAGGGGCCCCTCCGTGGCAGCTTGGTGGTGCTGAAAATTGAACCTATGATTTTCTAGTCAGCAGTCCAGCACCTAAGTTACCAGCCAGTGATCTGAGTTATAGACTGAAGTATGAAGGGTATCCTGTGTTTAAACATGGAGTGTGTTCGGTCTTATACATGGTAATATTTCTTTAAACATGGGTTACAGTGTAAAACATGCAGCATAATATCAGTTATATAATACGTAGTGTATTAGTGTATAAGTATATGATGAGCTCAGTACCACGGGATATGCAGAATATTCTGGAAGTTTAAAATATTAATATAAAAAAGCTCATATATTTTTGTCTGTTAGGACCACAGGATCTTCCTACATAATGTTTCTACGCCTCCATTTCCCTCCCACTGCTCAGTGATATATCAACGTGCAATATTTACCCCAAGCATCATAACACAAGGAGCCCCAGGAAAAAAACTGATATATTAATTGCTGATGTATTAAAGCTGCAGATGTGACAGGGTGTCCTGCTGCTGCACCCTCTGAGCTTGATTAAATGATTCAGGGCTTCTTTCCATATTTAAAATAAAAGACATTGACAACTTTATTCAAAGCTTTTCAATCCATCATCGAGATGTGACGATTTACATATCCTGCTTCTGACAACGTGGCTCGATCTTAATTCGGTATCATTAGCCGCTCGTTTCTCATAACAATGTGAAACTTTTCGATGTCAGAATGTATTTCTTGCTTCCCCCTTTTCTGTGACAGATGAGATGACGGTGAAGGGCTGAACCTATTATCTACAAATCTGTAAAACGGAAATAAAGCTTTCAACAGGTAATAGGTTTGCATTATCTTACCAGCGCTCTGAGGTTATTACCCAAATCTTGTGCGCTAACAGAGAAGATTATTTTTTTTTCTCGTTCCCTGATCTAATTACTCGCTGTAGCGATTTCAACGAGGCTAGCAATTTTTTTTTTTTTCGTGGTTTCGATTTAGACACTCAGAGGCAAACGTGAGAAGTGTAATCTTCGGTCACATCAATTATGCTGGCCCACAATTAACTGCCAATGCAATTAAAGTTTTGTAAAAATAAAGAAAGAAAGAAAGAAAGAAAGAAAGAATTTTTAAATGCACTCCTTGTTGGATATATATTTACCCTGCGGATGGCAATTCGTCGTTTCATTAACTATCTCTGAAATTACAAAAGACATTAAGAACTTATTTTAAGACACTATTAACCAGCTTGGATTTAGGAATCTTTATATTTGTATAAAATAATTAGTATGTTCGACCGGACTGCGACATGGCGCTAGCAAAATCGACGGTTGCGTGTGCATTTTACGTCCATGCGAATCAATCCGTTATGGTTCCAAAGCCCCCCTGCTTGAACGCTCGTCTTACAAATCAATGCCGAGTAAAAGAATGACGATCGAGGACTTACACGTGGTTGTACCTGTAAATCCTCCTGGTGTTCAACAAGACAATGAACTTCTCCAATTTGTGGCAAATGTTTCTATAGTGTTTTTACACTAATCACCAAAAGCCAGCATGTAAAAAAAAAAAAAAAAACAATAAGAGGAATGAGAAGCGTCTGCAGTCAACTGATTGCACAGATGGTGTGGCAATGAAATGCAAAGGTTTATACTGAGGAATGACTATGTGTGGTTTTGTCTGCTGGCACCGGCAATTTGTGATGTACAAGTCATAGCATAATGAAGCAACACAACATGAGAAAAAAAAACTGCACTCATCTGTGCAACAGGCAGAAACATTATGAGTCATTATTATTACAGGCACAGACATTGTTAGTCGAGAAACGCGGCTATGATTTTTACGGATTAAAACTCTGACGAGCTTAAATTTGCAGTGATAAAACAGATGGCTGAAACTGTGCTTTGAGGGAAGTTGTAGCACAGGGGTTAAGGTGGTGGACTGATACCTGAAAGATAAGTGTACGATTCCAAGCACCACCAAGCCACCCTTGCTGGGCCCTTGAGCAAGGCCCTTAACACCCAATTGCTCAGTTTTGTAGAAGAGATAACCGCTCTGGATAAGGACGTCTGCCAAATGCCGTAAACGTTTTGTTGAATTCACTCTAATTCAACTGCAGAGGCCTATATGTCAAACTTCAACTTTTTTACCCAAACAAAAGGTTAAAAATGTTGAACCCATTCCAGAATGTAAACTCATAACGGTCCTGGTTTCTCAAATAGGAGCATTTGCAGCTAATCTCATTCCCAAACCAGTGCCGGGAGCTTTCCAGATATCAAAGGACCTTGACACCGGATATGGGAATTGGCTGAGAGTTCTTACATGTCTGTTTTTCCTTCCTATTCCGAGATCTAGATCCAGTCTGTATCCAGCCCAGTTGGTGAATCAGCACAGAAACAATAAGCCCCAGTGGCAGTTTCTCAGTAACGACCTTGTTTTCTAGACGGCCATCCAGAGAAGGCCATGGAAACTTTGCTGCAGAATGGAATAACCTGCCGGTTTGTCTGGTCAAAGGAAAAATAAGCCTGGTTTCTCCCAAGGTTTTTTCACCATTTTGTCAGTAATCGAGTTTTGGTTCCTTGCTGCTGTCACCTTTGGCTTGCTCAGTTGGGGACTCTTAATTTACAGGTATTCATTAAACTGAACTTTTCAACAATAGAGGTTTTTGACACAATCTCTATTGTTAAACGGCGCTACGTAGATAAAGGTGACTTGACTTGACTTGACATGACATGTCATCTTTACTCCACCTTTGGAAATATATCAAGAAACTGTTATTACTGCAAATCCAGCATGGCATCAATAACATTTTGGCTTTAAAAAAACAAGTACGAAGCCGTAAACCTGTTATGTCTGGCTAAGTTCACCGGCTGAAATGATTGTAATGAATCAGCTTTAGCAGGTTCTCATTCACTGTGTGCAGCGTTCAGGGTTAATCAGTAACTGCTACAGATATGACTGTAGACTTTGGAGTGTGGCAAGCGTTTAAAGTAAATAGCAAACAAGCAAGAAATAAAACAGGTCCACAAAACCATTTCCTCGTTTGTTGAATTTCTCACACACTTTACCAACAGCTACAGTATACAGAAACTACAAGCATTATTTATAAACTATAAACTTTTCTGGCCTTTTCTGGACGTTCCGGCACAACCTCTTATAGCCAGATTTTCACAGCACAAATATTGCATGTATCTCGCAATTTATAAATGTTTACACACACATCTGCTGGTAATATTGCACAGTAAATAATGCTAATGTTGCACTAGTTGCACGATTGCACACACTTTCTCTGTATTCACAACAGTCGTACAGTTCAAAATGTCACCATATAATAATGATCAAATGAAGACAAACAAAATAAAATATACAATAATATAAAATACCTAGATATAAATATATAATATTATCTCCATTGCCTGACAGCTAGAAGGTCGCAGGTTTGTATTCCCTGCAGGGGTCTTTCTGTGTGGAGGTTTTATGTTCTCCGTGTGTTTGTGTGGGTTTACTCCGGGTTCTCCGGTTTCCTCCCACAGTCCAAAAACATATCTGTTAGATTGATTGGTGATTCTTAATTGGCCTTACGATTAAATGTGTGTGTGTGTGTGTGTGTGTGTGTGGTTGTTTGTCTATATGTGGTCCTGTGATGGACTGGTAATCTGTCCAGGGTGACCCTTGCATTTTACCCAATGACAGCTGGGATGGACTCCAGCAAATCTCAGTGATTAGGGATAAGCGGGTCAATGTGAGACAATGGATGGATGGATGGATGGATGGATGGAGGGATGGATGGATGGAGGGATGGACGGATGGAGGGATTATTAAATTAATGAATTCCCATCATAATTTCTAATGTACAACAGCTACGAAACACCTGTTATCACCCGTCACTCTAAAAAAATAATTGATATTAATTAATAAAAATAAATAAGACTTGTCCTATCACAGACAAGCCAGTCCTCTTTCTATTCTTACAAAAAACAATTACAAGCAGATGTTTGCTGTAATTAGGGCCGGGCGATATGACCCACAATCAAAACCTTGAATAACTTTTTAAAGGAAATCGAGGAAAACATTTTACCTCGATTACAATTAATAAACTTTTTTTTTTTTTATTTTATTGTTTTTCTTTATTTATTTTGCCTGTATAGTTCACTGCATTTCTCTTTGGTATGGGCTTCTCCTGTTGCTCAGTGGACTCAATGTTTAAGCTCTCTGCCATGTCTCTTCAGCGCCACTGACAGGACCAAGCCGAGTCACGTGACTTTACACGCGGTAGTACGTTTTTTTACGGGAGAAGAATTTAAAATGTAATTAAAAGAGAAAATGAGATCGATTAGACCTTCTAAATTTTGACTTTAATTACTTTTCGATTAATCGTCCAGCCTTAGCTGTAATCCTTTATAAATAAGTCTTTGATTATATGGATTGTCCACTGTACTTGAAGTCCCTGTCGATCAGGAGTTACTTTAGAATCCTTAGACACAATAACATATTCAAATAGTAATATAAACCTGTGAGGTGACTTTTAACCAGAACCTCCGTCTAAACTGTGCTATCATATTCATATCATGCTACGATATTATCAGTGATTAATAAACACTTCCTGACTAATGATATTTAAGAAATTAACATTGTTGTTAAATAAATAAATTTTAAAATAAAATAACCATAACATTCCAAACCGCAATGTCATCACAACACACATTAAACACACATGCATGGAACATAGTACATCTCTTATCAAACCTTACTACATACAGTATGTGTCTTTATGGGTCACTATTTCCTGTGCTTGCTATTTTTATTATTTAGGAAGTTTATGGATTAAAAAGTCACAAAAATATAATTTCCGCCTACAGCAATCCTTTACAGAATTCCTGGATTAACCCTGATCCATCCCCATTTTTCATCTTCATTCTCCTCACGAGACAATGGGAATTCGGGATCAGGTGCACTTTGCCAGCGATGCCTCAAGGTAAAAGTCTGTGTGATGCATGAGTCTTGTCTCAGCTGCATTGTGTAGTGTGAACACCATAACACTGACTAGACCATACCGTCCGTCCGAGCTATAAAATGTCATGTAGTGTATTCAGGGGACGTTAAAAGTCATGCAGTGCCTGACAGGCATGAACAAGCCAACAACCAACTTATGCCTAAGCAGCTCTGTAAGTGACTTACTACTACTTCTATAAAGACGCAACAGTTTTCTTCTTCGACTTATGCTGCACGGCACCACCTTCCCTTCCTGTCTCTGCTGTCTCAGTGTGAAGACTTCTTGTTTACGAAGCTTTACTTTAAAAGCATATCTACTCACACTAATCTTTAGGAATGCAAATGACATCTTAAGAGACCCGAAATAGATAGTTTGGTGGGCGGAGTTGGCTTTGAGCTGGATGTGCTCATTTATCCACTTTAATCTGTGTAATGTTGGGCTAATTATATAAAATGATATATCTTTTTAACCATGCTGTTTCGATTATTTTCAATAAAGTAGCTTGACAGTTAAATAAGAGATCCTGCCATTAATAATCGTGCATGGCTGATCGCAAATGCAAAATATTCCAAATTTAATGAGCTTTGGATGTGTTCATGCAACAGTGAAAGTGTCATTCAACAATATCGATGGAAAGAATCATTTATATATATATATATAAAATGTTATGCTTCTAACTGAAGACTTTGGGTATTTAATAAGTGCAACAGCAAAGCCTGGACTTCAGTTAGAACTACTGGTAGATGTAATTAGGAGGAGTCGAGGTATTGCTTTTGCATTGACTGAATACTCAAATTCTGTAGTCAGAAGCATGATGATGTTTCTTTCCATCACATATGTTCTTCTTTTTATCTGTACTTATCACCATATTCGGTAAGTGTGAAATCAATGCCTCAATGCCTTCTCTGAAATGACTTCCAGTAGATACTTCTAACAGAAGTCGAGGCATTGCTTTTGCATTTACTTAATATTCAACGCCTGTAGTCAGAAGCATAATAATTTTCCTTTTTATCTTTCTTTCCATCACGTCTATTCTTCTTGCAGATCTATCTTTATCTTTGGGTATTAAGCGTCACAACTTCGGTTAAAAGTTATAAAAGGAGACAAAACTTTTTCTTTTTCTTTTAGCCTAATCGAACCCAAAGGTGGGATGAAAACCATCTGTGTGATCAGGCTGGGCTGGTCTGACCTTAATGACTTCTTATTGTTGTGCAGTAGCTGTGGTTGAGGTTGACATGTTTCAGAGCTACAGACAGACACATCACATCACTATTCTTATTGAAATCAGGCCGACCTTCCCATACGGCTCATTGGCCACAGGCTCCAGACGGGAGGCGCTGCTTAATCATCCATTAAACATCCTCTAAACGCCTTGTATCCTCCCATATTCGCGTGTTTATTATATATATATTTTTTTTGTTTGGTGTGGTTATTTTTCCTACCTTGCGCGACAGCTTTCAACACGTGGATCTGGAGGCAGAGGAGCGCCCAGTAACTCCTCGTACACAACGCCAACTTTCTTCCACCCCTGTAACTTTTGACCGGGTCTGACATGTGATTAGTGGGCTTCTTGACCCCTGGGGTCCCCTTGATGGTGGTAGTACCCCTATTTGAGCACTTGTCCCCCGAGTCGCTGCTACGCGCTGATCCGAAAAACGGCGCGACGTCCCCACTGTCTGTGCGTCTCCGTCCGCTCTCTGGTCCACTCCGAGGACATTGAACGATTCCCATAATCACGAAGTGTAATCCTAAAACAAAACCGTGGTAAGATCTTACAGGCACCAGCAACCAAACTAACTCAGATCAAGTCAGAATGAATTGTAGCAGTGTGGCGCAGACATGGAGCCGCTGGTGTCCGGGTGAACGTACAGATCCGCGCGTCTTCCGCACAGCCTACCTGTTTCCTCTACCCGACGTGTCCTGTAAACCCAACACGACTAATCCGAGTGGTCGAATATTTATTCCAGATGATGATCCAGGATTAGAAAAGTTTAGCAGTGTCTGAGTCTTTCACACACACACATGCACACACACACAGCTCTTCCATCCAGCCATAGGTACTCCGAAAATCCTGGGATGCGATTTCTTCTGTCTCAGTCGCATCTCCGGGACTGATCAGTCTTTTTAAACTGGTGGTAATTTCAGACTAATAACCCGAATGAACCAAAACAAGCTGTTGCCTCCCGCGTCTCTCAGATTACCGGACTCAGTTAACCATTTACTAAACATTGCTCAGCACCGAGGCGACTTTTCCCTCCCGGGCGAGACAGAGATCACATTTCCCACGGCGGATAATAACAGACTGCCTCTGTGCGGCTGGCAGAAGGAAAACTAGTCACATAGAGCTCTAAAGAGCTAAAATAGTTCCAGCGAGTAGAAGTTTGGGATTCGTGCGTGTGTATGTATGTGTGTGTGTGTTTGCGTTGATACAAGCAACAAGCGAATGCGGAGACGCGAAAGATCCAGCAAAGCGCAGCAGTGTGGAGACGCGCGTTCACGCACGCCAACTCCGCGCTTTTACTGACTTCCTCACTGCTTCGTCACTCCCCGCCCGCTCTAAACTACCCCCCCCCCCCGCGCCGCTATATCTCCTCTGCCCTCTGCCCTCTCTAAACTCTCCCACCTTCAAATCCTCCCTGCTCTCTCTCTCTCTCCTCTCCCTCTCTCCCACCCCCCCCCCCCCCCCCCCACACACACAGGAACGTTTTGGACATTGAGTGCACTGGAGCATCCTGGTGGCCGGACGGTTTTTCAGTCGTTTTGTGTAATAAAAAAAGAAATAAAAGAAACAAGTAGAACAAAAAATGTAAGTGTTGGAGGGCCAATTTGTCTTTAATAAATGCTAATTACACAAGCATGGTTAGCTATCATATAATGAGTCCACTGTGCGCAATCTAATTAAGTAGGGTGTGATCCTGGATTAACATTCCAATCATAATCATCTGACGTCATCAGTGTAATATTATAAATATATTTATTATAATAAACAACATGAAATACTTCCATGACATTTGTAATACATGGCATGCTGTACTGAACAATTGTATACAGTAAGTGTGAACATTTCCCTCCCCTTCAGGACCAAATATAGATGTGTGTGTGCAGTAAAATGAATTAAGGTGTGTGTGTGTGTGTGTGTGTGTGTGTGCATCAAAAGTGAATTAATATACATTTTCAGATATAAAAATTGTGATTGTTACATTTAAAAAGGTTGTGATTTCATTAAATAAACATAAACCCTGTTTTATAGTAAGAATGTTGCACTATTGCGGTTCTACAGGTTCACCTTTTCAGAACATTTTACATTCATTCATTCATTTATTATAATGGATAGAAGCGGTTCGGTTGACACACACTAATGACATCAGATAATTCTAATTGGTTGATTAAAATGATGATTCAGGATCAGTCAGCGAAGGAAGCAGCAGCAGCAGCAGCAGCATTTAAATCAGAGCAGGAATCTTCATGGTTATCTGTTATTTACACTGTTGTAGCTTTTAAGTTGATTGTGTTTCTGTGTTTGTGTTTCTGATAATTTGATATACTTGAGCACCGTAGCGCTGTGTATCTCTCATTATCCCTTTTTATAAATAGTGTAAGCCAATTTGATCTTTGTCTGTGGTGTGTTTGTATAGCTGCTTTATTCCTAGTGAATTTTTGAGGGTTCGTTTATTCATTCCTTTTTTTTTTTGTCTAGCAGTTAATTTCTATAAACATGTTGAAATACAAGATTGATGGATTACATGTATAAAGTGGTGGTGACAGCAGTTGAATGGAGTCAAATACTTGGCCTAAATAATTGTTTTAGTCTGCCACCGATCCTCTGCTTCAACCCCCCCTGCCCTCTCTAAACTACCCCGCTTTCAACATTGCCTACTCAAACTGTCCCTCGTTTTTACCCTGCCCACTCTAAAGTACTTCCCCATTTCAAATTACATGCCCTCTCTAAACCATGCACTGCTTTAATTACTCCTGCCCTCTCTAAACTACTCCTAGTTTTAACTAACATGCCCACTCTAAACCCTTTCATTCCTATCCAAACTACCCCCCCACCTTTACCTGACATGCGCTCTCTAAACTACACCCCCCCCCCCAGCATTAACTCCCCTACCCTCTCCATACTACTTACTTTTCCCAGCCTTCACTTTCCAGCCTTCTATAAACTACCCCTACTCTCTTGGCCTTTCTAAACTTCCACTTAGTATCCCCTTCCATCTTAGTCTGCTGTCCTCCTCTTTACCACAATGTCCTCTAAATTCTTTAGAACTCTATTCTGCTCTTTCCTGTGCTACACAGCGCCCCAGCCCATTCTTAACTGCCCTCTGCTTATAATGTTTCCATTACCTACCTCTTCTGTTCACACTTATCTACATGTGCAGCATTTTTTCTGAGCCTCAAGCACTTTTACAGTCACTGTAATATCCGTTACGATACAAACCTCAAACTGGATTTCAGTCAAATAAACAAACAGTCAAAAGACAGGTTTTATTCTGACTAATCATCACAACATACAGTAAACAGACAGCAAACACATCCAAATAAACGAGATCAGTCATCAGTCACAGTCACAGCGAGACAAACTTTACGAGGTACAAAGTGCAAGTCACAGTGCGGTTCTTTCTGCACCTTACGAAGGCTTCAAAATTCACCAGAAATTTCCACATGATGTCACTTATTATGATTATAAAATTATAATCAGTACAATGGGTGATGGTATGTAGAACAGAGGGCAGTAAAGAAGGGGCTAGGGGTAACATAAGGGCTTGTTTAACCCAGGTATAAAGGGTGTTAATCAGGAGGCAGTAAAGAACAGTCAGGTGAAGTGAAGGGTAGTTTATAGCAGGGAGTTTCCCAGTGTTTAGCAGGGGGGGGGGGTGGCAAAGGGTGCTGAGAATTGAGAAAGTGCAACAAGGTAAAGTGGAGGGCAGAGGGTAATTTAGAGAGGGCAAGGAGTTTAAAGCATCGGATTTTTAGCTATAACAGATTAAAAAAGAGGGCAGTTTAGAGACGGTAGAAGAGTAAAAAATAATTTTATTAATTAATTTGACAAAATACAATTATTTTCATAAATAACACAGATAATTTAAGAGACAAAATATTTATACACCTAAATTCATTTTACTTGTTTGTTTGTTTTTTTAAAGAAAAGCCCTATTCAGACAAGATTAAACTGATAACAGGGTCCGGGGTAATTTTCTATGTTCCTACAGCCTCCTTTAAGAACATTTTATTCAAAATAACTATTGTTTTGCACCAAAATCTGCTCAGAAAAACAGTTTTCCCTACAGATGTTATAGTTTAAGGGTTGATACGTGTTGTGACCCTGCATCAAATATTAAACACACATTTAACCCGCTAAAAACGTGCCCCTCCTGTGGTCAGTTTATTTCTGTCTGAATGCTAAAGCTTTATTTCACAGCAGACATGTAAAAAAATGTATTACAGAAATCCTCCTGAGAAACTAGACCAATCTGAATAGGGCTTTAACTGCGCTAGCATTGCCCCCTGTGACAACACAGCAGCGTACAACCCAAATAACACTCATACAGCACCAATCTTCAAATTAGAACCAAAGTCACTAAACACATTACAAATATTTTTTTTAATATAAATATATTTGATCTGTTTTACTATTCAATTTTAGTTGACTATACAGCATGTATATACAGCCTTGCACAATACATTAACCACACACTTTTCCATGCTGGGTTCTATTGAGAAAGAAGACGTGCTTTCAGGTATTAGAACGTTAAAATAGAAGAGAATGAAATGTAACATTAAATCCAAAATATGTGACCAGTCAAAATATATTGAACCGAAATATTTTTCTCACAGGAATAGATTTTTGTCTTTGTTGCTGTACAGAAAGATATGATGAAAATTCGACAAACTTTTTATTTTCTAGATTATTTATAGGATAAAAATCGACCCCATACCACTGGACCTGGAGATATTTATATTAAAATGTAAAAATCTAATTTCACAATAAACCAATATTTACACTTACGCCAGCTTACACATTAAAATGTGTATAAATTAAGATATTTACAACTTACGACTTACATTTTTACGACTTACGACTTACATTTATACACATTAAAATGTGTATAAATTAAGACATTTACGACTTACGACTTACATTTTTCAATTGTTTTTAAAACCAAGCAGATGAGAAAGATGGGCCTTTGCTTTGGATCCCAGCTGTGGCAGTTTGGTAAATCTTAGGCTTAAACTCATGACCTTCTGATCGGAAGTCCAATATCTTAACTAGATAGGTGCTCAACATGCATTACTAGTTACTATAACAAAGATATACACGTAGAAATTAGTGAGAACAGACACTAATGTTAGGGTGAGGTGGTCTGGGATGCAGTCGGTCTTTAGTGGTGTTGAGTCAGACTGCAGGACGTGAGAGTTCTTAAACTTCAACCAGAAAACACCCTGTCTTCATGGTCTAACAGTCATAGTGAAAAATTGTAAAGGCGTGAGTGGTTAAGGTGTTGGACTGATACCAGAGTTCAATTCCCAGCACCACCAAGTTGCCACTGCTGGGCCCCTGAGCAAGGCCTCCAACCCCTTATTGCTTAGTTGTAAAAAAGAGATAAACATCAGTTGCTTTGGATAATGGTTACTTTAATACTTGTTGTTTTGTGTCTGTGCTCAGTTACACAAAAATATACATATCCGCAGAGTAGTTTTAATAATCTGTTTGTGTGGAACAGCCTTCTGGTAATTCCCCTTCTCTGAGTTTAGAGGGTGTAGATTTTTGCAAGCTGACAAATTGCAGTATACATGACATTTTGCCTTACGCTTTACCCAGACTGCAGCTGTACCGAGTGATTTTTCTATATAAATCTAAAATGTTTCACGTATAAAGAATGTGATTTTCGATATCTACAGTCTACTTGTTACATGGTTTGAGTTGTTGGTTGCCGACTCATGACCTGCCCGAACACTGGTGCAGGGTTTACACAAAACCAAAACACAGTTGCAATCTTCATTATGCAAGATGTCTTTCCTCCGTTGCTTAAGCCTTCTTGCTACAACAGTTTATGCTGATGAAACCTATTAGACTAAACAAAAGCTCCAGCTGCTGTCCTGAGTCTGCAATATCTTCTGAAAAATGACACAAAGATCTATTCCATCCGACGAGCTGCGCGGTTGTGTTTGGGTAATTCATCAGACGACGTTTCAGAGCTGCCTGATTCATCAGACTGGGAAGATTCCTACGTGATCAACGCCGGTCGTGATGGATTACAGACAGCAGATGTCTTTACGCTATGTTAAGCGTGGCATGTAAGCTGAAGAAGTTGTTGCCTTTCTGCATGCGTGTTTCCCCACCATCCAGTTCTCATCATCTGCTGCTTGTAAATGATGTCTGTGAGGCGGCTAAAGTTGACAGACTTATAATAGCCTATTTATTCCACACGCGGTCTCTTCTCTGAAGGAGCGACTTCATTGTGTTGGGAATAAAGATGCAAAGTAAACCGTTCCCGACTATTTAATTCCCACAGTCGTAGTGTTTACTGGTGTCTTCCCTTTTACTTAGCATGAAGAGGCTTACTGCGGCCATTTCCAATTTTCGCAACCCTTAAGCCTGTCAACGGATGCCTGTGTCCTGTTTTCGAACGCATTTCCAAATAAATCTCTAAGAGCGGTGTGTGTCTGGATGAGGAGAGTCAAAGAGCTTTCTCTCTGACAGAGACCAATAAATCATCCCTGCCCTCTTATCTGAATATGAGTGCCGATGACACAGCGACAGGAGCACAATCAGATGAAAAGGCGACATCGATCATGTACTGCTTTGTTGAAAGTATAGCAGGAAAATGCGATAAAGCTGGTCAGAGCAGAGATTCATGCCCCGACGACTACCCGGTTTTTGATAGAGACCCCGCGGAAGTACCATTGATAGATACTTCTTCTGGGATGAGAGATGATTTATCGTGGTGTGTTAACAGCCTGGAAGAAAGACAAATCGAATTAAAGGAAGTAGGGCTCTAGTTAAGAGTGCCAAATGCTGAATGTTAATCAGCTTAATCAGGATGGAGAGTGAGATTTAGGTGTGTTTGTCTTTATTTTCTCCAAACAAAAGGCATTTGTTGAGATTGCCTCAAGAGCCTAAAAACTGAGTTCCAAATCTTTTTTTTTTTTTTTTTTTTGATACTTGAAACATTTGCGATGGAAATTTTACTTTGTTTTGCTTTAACCATTTGATGTCATCACTTCCTGGTAGGAAGCTTCACATGCCCAGAGATGTATTGTGCAAGCGTTTCATTTCCATTCCTGTTTTTTTTTAAACCTATCCGGAGCCCCTGTTACTCATTAGAGGATGTGGCTGCTGGTCTCCTTGCCAACACGCTGTGCAGTTCGTAAAAAATAAAAAAAAGTCAGCAGAGGCAAAGGGTCTGTCATCTAAGCAGAAAGCTGGGAGCTACACACTGATTCTGGACAAGCCAGCAGTACGAGTGTGTGTGTGCATGTGTTTGTGTGTGTGTCCACTTTGTGTTTTTTTGCTAAGCAGTGAGTATGGGTCATGCTTTTGGGAAAGTTTCTTATATAATTTTAGCAAAACTCACAAAACTAATATGCATCTAGGATTTAAAGAGTGTGTGTTGTGTCAACACTAAATTATTGATTAAGCAACCTCACCCATATTAGAGAAAACTGACAATTGAAACAGACACTGAATGTAATTTGGTTAGATTAATTTAAATATATTTACAGGTCAAACACCCGGCTTGGAGTTTAATGTCTCACATGAAGCGAAGCCCCACAGTGCCCTCTTTGGCACATTGTAGGAACTATACGCCTCTGTATATACTCCATGAAAGGACGGAAAACCTGCTACAGTAAAGCCTGACACATTGATTCTGAAACTAGATTAGGGAGCACATGATCTGAGTTTTCCTGGGGTGAACTGTGAAGCATATACATTGTTTATGACTAATAGTGAAGCAAAAGCTTTCACCGTGTGTACAATTTGACAGTTATGCTGAGGTGCATAACGTTATATACAACATTATGTTCTGTTTGTTCTTTTATGATGACACAAGCTAAAATCAGGACAAATCGGTGTGTAGTTGTACTAAATATACTGAATATAATCACGTCTGTGCGTGTGTACATTACATTGCATTGGACTAATAAGAATCCTATTATAGGTTATTTCATTCTATTCCACTGTATTTTGTTCGATTCTACTGTATTCACTTATTCTATTTTATTCTAATGTAGGTTTATTGCAGTAATATTGCATTCTACTGGACTCGCTATGCTGCTAGCAATTGTTCCACACTGTTACTACTAGTTAAACAGATCACTAGGGAACCCTCCATAGTGCATGGGCCCTTAGAATCGCACCCACCCCTACCCACAGCTTTCCTGCTCTACTGTATTATATTTTATTTTACTGCATTTTATACTCCCCTGCTTTAGGATTTTCTACTCTACTGTATTCAATCGTACTGTGTTCTATGCTAATCTACTCTACCCTACTCTAATTTAGCGTATCCTCCTTTACTGATTTAGGGTATACTTCTTTACTCTTTACGGTATGTGATTATTCTATTCTATTCTATTCTATTCTATTCTATTCTATTCTATTCTATTCTATTCTATACCACACTATTCTATACTATTCTATTCTATTCTATTCTATTCTATTCTATTCTATTCTATTCTATTCTATTCTATAATCACTATAGTGTAGTTTTCTGTATTTTAATCAACTATACTTTACTGTGTATGCACTGGGCTTAAAACATGTTTATTTAGACTGGCTTTTAATATCTAGCAATGCTGTGAAATTTTCTGTATATTGTATGCAGGATTTGTATTATTCTATCTTGTTTTTATTAAAAAGAAGTTAGTCCCTTATTTTATTCCACTGTATTATGTTTTATTCTAATGTACAGTGCCTTGAAAATGTATTCATACCCCTTGAACTTTTTCACATTTTGTCACCTTACAACCACAGACTGAAATGTGTTTTTATTGAGATTGTATGTAATTGACCAACAAAAAGTAGCACATAATTGTCAAGTGATACGTGGTTTTTAAAATTTTATGCAAATGCAAATCTGAAAAGCGTGGTGTGCATTTGTATTTAAACAGCCCCAATCAATACTTTGTAGAGCCACCTTTCACTCTAATTAAAGCTGCAGGTCCTTCGGGGTATGTCTCTACCAGATTTGAGACATCTAGAGACTGAAATTGCCCATTCTTCTTTGGAAAATAGCTCAAGCTCAGCCAGATTAGATAGGTAGAGTCTGTAAACAGCAATTTTCCAGTCTTGCCACAGATGCTCAATGGGATTTAGGTCTGGACTTTGACTGGGCAGTTCTAACACATGAATATTCTTTGATCCAAACCATTCCATTGTAGCTCTGGCTGTATGTTCAGGGTCATTGTCTTGCTGGAAGGTGAATCTCCTTACTAGTTTCAAGTCTTTTGCAGCCTCCAACAGGTTTTCTTCCAGGAATGTCCTGTATTTAGCTCCATCCATCTTCCCATCAACTCTGAACAGCTTCCCTGTCCCTGCTAAAGAAAAGCATCCTCACAGCATGATGCTGCACCACCACGTTTCACAGTGGGGATAGTGTGTTTAGGGTGATGTTACTTTTGCGCCACACATAGTGTTTTGCATTCACGCCAAAAAGTTTAACTTTGGTCTCATCTGATCTGAGCACCTACTTCCACATGTTTGCCGTGTCTCCTACATGGTTGTGGCAAACTGCAAACAAGACTTCTTATGTCTTTCTTTCAACAATGGCTCTTCCATGACTACATGACTTATGGTTCCCCTGTAAACAGATTCTCCCACCTGAGCCGTGGATGTCTAGAGCTGCTCCTGAAAGACCATAGGCCGCTTGGCTGCTTCTCTGACCAGTGCTGTTATTGCTCGGTCTGTCAGTTTAGATGGACGGCAATGACTTGGTAGCTCTGCAGTTGTGGCATACTTTTTCCATTTTTGGATAAGGGATTGAACAGTGTTCAAAGCTTGGGATATTTTTTTTATAATCTAACTGTGCTTTAAACTTCTTCACAACTTTTTCCTTGACCTGTCTGGTGAGTTCCCTGGTCTCCTTGATGCTGTTTGTTCACTAGTGTAAACACACAGGTGGACTATATTAACTAAGTTTGTGGTTGTAAGGTGACAAAATGTAAAAAAGTTCAAGGGACTTTTCAAGGCACTGTATATTCCTCCACTGTATTCTCCTCTATCCTACTGTATTCTGTTTCATTCTACTTGCATTCTATTCAGCTCCACTGTATTCTATTCCACTTTAGTCTACTGGTACTCTGTTGTTGTTCTATAATACTTTATTTGACTCTACTTAATCCTACTTTACTCTGTTGTGTAAAGTATTACAGTGCTATACTGTGCTGTAATAAACTTTACTGTGTTTCACTTAATTCACTTCTACTTCACTTCATCCTTTTGTATTCTATTCCACTGTATTCTACTCCACCCCTTTATCCCCATTCACTGTCGACTCACCCCACCTCTCCCAGTAACCCTTTCCATTTGCACTCTTGTAAAGTTGGTTTGAACAATATATTTTATTCTGTTCATGCTGGCCAATTATTTGCTGAACACTGTGCATTCTGACCCACTCTTCTGTACTCTTCTGTAAGCTTTCTCTTTTGCGTATTATTTAAAACAGGGCTGCACTTCTGACCAACGCAGAATCCTGCAGGGGGTTTCCTACTTTCCCTTTTTCCAACTAACAAATGCAGCCACAATGGCATTGATAATTATGTAAATAAGCTTAAATGAGGTCTGCAAAGCTACGCCCTCTATGACTGCAGCGCTTACAACCCTGCTTAGAAAAGAATGCAAAATAACACTACAGGAACGTAATCTAAAAGCAGATTAACCATCAGATAGTTAGCAATCATACCTTCCTGCTAAGGTAAAAAATTATAAAATATTATTATCACATTTAAATCTACATCACATCTACTATCACACAACTAATGCTAGATTTTAATATCCTCTGGTAAACATTATCTATTAGGGTTCTACAAGTTTTTGGACAAATCAAAGCAAACTTTGACCATTACATGGTTACATGGTTACATGGTTAGATGCCATACCCCGACTGAGGGTTGCCCTACCCCAACCTCTTAAAATTAACATGATTATAAACCACGCAGAAGCCATATATAGTAAATAGCAATGTTTTATATACACTGTGTAAGTAAAACAATACCAATGGGGCAAAAATGCGTTTTAGGTTCAGAAATATTTTGAGCCCAGCCCTCTCTTGCCCCACAGTGCTTTGGTCCAAATCATAGAGTAGTTCAAATGCCTGGCTGCTTTCCTCTGTTACATCACTGCACACACACACACACACACACACACACACCAACACACACACAGAACTTACCTGAACTCCAGTATGTTCATCTGTCAATGCTATTTTATTCACTTAAACACAGGATGAAGTGATTTTTTCTTACAGATGATGCCAATGTATTTTTTGATAAGTTCTCTATGCAGTTTGCAGTAATAACGTTAAGCTGCTTGACGGATAGTAATGTCTAAATTACGAGGAATCCGTTTACTGTCCAGGATTTGTCATGTCGTATTGTTCTGCGTCCAGTGTAGGCAAATATCAGTAATTTTCAATGGAATTTATTGCTGTACAAAATACTAGAACAGGGCAATAGGCCTGCGTGTGAACTGATACAGTATTAGAATAATATTTACCCGGATGGTTTTTGCCCAATATGATATTAAGTGGGAGATCAGTGGACATTATTTTATTTGGGGAAACTTTTTTACAATAACAGTCCAAATTTAAGTTCAAATGTTGTTGTATTTCGGTGGCTTTTATGGTACACTATTTTAAAGACATTGCAATAAATAAATGGTTTTGACGAATATTTAGGTCAGCTTTTTTGATCGAAATGTAAAAAGTGAAAAATTCTAAAAGTCTAATAATGGCCGGTTTCCCTGCTATACTAGCAGTGAAAGTTTTCTCAGTGTATATGTATTGTTACATAAAAGAACAATTTTAGCCGTATTATTCGTGTTCCCTTCAAAAATGTGTCCCCCCAACTGTTAGACAACATTTACCCCCTGTTTAAGACGACAGTAAAACATCTTTAAAAGGTATAGTGTGTGTCAGCTATGGAAGATTTACAACACTGGCATTCCACTCTAATAGAAAGTGTCCTGTTGTGTTCTTATTATCGAGGTGTGTTACAGCTTGACACTAAGGGGAGTCCAGTTTATACTTAACACACGACTTAAGGCATGATGCGACATGGCTCGTCACACACACAACCTCCCTGCTCAACTGGTTTTAGAATCAAACTAAATTTACATGACAGTCCATGCTTGATGCGAACACCTAAGTACCAGTTTCTGACTTTGGATATGTCTTCTGGCTGTGGTTATATGTAGTCTTTTTTACCCCCCTGTTCAAACCCATTGAGGAAGTGGTGGTCAAATTTCTGACCATAAAAACCCAGTTTTTCCTAGTGATCCCCTTCCACAGGAGAGTAGTAGATCTTACTCCATCCCAGATCTGCGTATGTTTCTGAAGTGCCCACCAGCACCCCAAGTCCTGTAGTGCTGCATTATTTCTGTCTGTAGCCATATTAATGACCTGTTTTTTTACAAACAGAACCAGAAGAAAGTCACCCTGGACAACTCGTTTACAGCTGATAAAAATTTATCAGGCACACTATTCGATTGGTACATCTCGGGAATTAAAGACTTATCAGACGAAGTATAATTAAGTCAGAAAAAGGAAAGTGTCTTGAAATTAAATTCAGCCTGGTATCATTACAAAGGTCTGTGCCATGTGGATGTGTGTTTACAATGTCAGTCACTACATCAATCAAAAAAAGTCTGGATTTTGAAACTATTAATCCTGTTTAGATTAAAAAAAAAAAACCATTTGCTATTGTGCAGCCTGCATGAAAACAGGTTAGGTAATGGCCTAATAAAGAATCTAAAATAAGACTAGGCACATCTGGCATATAGACGAATACTCAGCTGACATCTGGAACTCGGCGGGTGGAAACGTAGGGCGAGCTGTTGTAAGCCCTTCTAGATTTAATACAGTGTGTTGTAACAAAACAAATAAATAAATCACTGACTAAAAGGCTATAGGATGCAGAAAGGTGTCACATCGTCTCCATTTGCAGAACTGAATCAGCCGTATTAAAACTCAGTGTTTATGTGCATCCGGTAAGCTAAAGACGTCAAGCGGTAATTCGATACAGCATTCGTTGACTCGACGGCGGCGGTTTGCTTGCATGAGGCGCAAACATCATTTTCTTTTGAGCATAATCTTACAGGCTGTTTACTCTGTATTAATTAACAGATACTGAGCTAATAGGAATGTCATTATACATCACCCAGAGGTGGAAGACTTTCAAGGGTTTAAAGTACTCAAGGATTAACGTCTTTATGGTGAGCACAATCTCAAAGAAGCACATAAAAGTTTTGGGAAAATGAAGTTAGACTTAAATGTTTTAATCCCCCCCCCCCACACACACACACAGCATAATGTAGCTAAAGATGTTCGGGTTTTGTTGTTTTGGCTGAAATCGTCTGAAAAGCAAAGAAGCAAGAGAACATTGCTGATGCTGGTCAGAATGCTCCTTGAAATGAAAAGAAATGAGCCAGAGGAACCCCTACAGAGTTCAGTGTGGCGGCTGATAGATTCGTTACGTTACAGATATTGATTCTTAAGATTAAATTAAAAGTTTGCTTATGGGTCTGTGATCAGTTTTTTTTTTGTTGCTAACTTTCAGATATGTTATAAATTTTACTATGCACTGTGTATGAGGCGTTCCTTTACCAGGAAGTCATGTTGGTACCTCTTAGGATCATCGCCTGCATTTTATGAGCTTTTAACTGTTGTTGGGATTTTGGGGTAGTCGTAGCTCAGTAGCTTTTTTTTTTAACATATTTTTGAGCATTTTGGATTCATTTATAGGACAGACAGGAGATAAAATAGGGGAGATAGAGAGAGACAGGTGTTGGACCTGAAAGGACCCGAGCCAGAATCAAACACAGTGTTGCAGAAGCGCAACTGCGCATATGGGTGCAGGCACCAAAACCCACCACACCATGGCGCCAGCCAAGATGTTGGCCTTTTGATCAGAAGAATTCAATCCCACCAAGCTGCCACTGCTGACATCCACAAGATAATGTGGCATCAAAAGATCAGTAATGACACAATTTGGGAACAAGAAACAAGAAACAGAACTCAAATGGTTAAATTGTTCATCTAAAGACCAGAAAGACTTGGGTTAAAGCCCCACCACCGCCAGACTGAGTTCACCACCCTTAACCCTTCACTGCGCTTTGACCCCACCTTTCTAAGCTGGGATATGCAAAGAAACAAATTTCACTCTTCTGTAAAAAGTATATCTGACACAATAAAGGCATTTTTTTCCACATTAAGTAAGAAAGTATGAGACAGAAAACATAGATTAGTTGACCATATATGTTAAATAACTTGTAATGCTTGGATCTGTAGAAGGTATAAGATGGAGAGACTATATCAAACAGCGGTGCAGCATGGATCTCCAGAATACAGTAAGAATGGCCTGAAGGAGACGCGTTTGGCTTACATCACCACCGCCCTTCACAATCCTACAAAAAAAGGATAATTGATTGTTTGCTTCTACTGGGCCCCTGAGCAAGGCCCTTAACCCTCATTTGATCAGTTAACTAAATGAGACAAATGTTAGTTGCTTCGAATAAGGGTGTCTGCCAAATGCTGAAAATGTCCTGTCGATGTAAATGTTTTCACATTAACAGCTAAAATGCATTAAAGACATTAGCTCTATCTATCTCTGACAGCAGAGGGACAGGATAGCAGATTTTATTACCCCAGAGGGCGTCTGACTGACATGAAAAGCAAGTAATCAAAAAAACTGTAAAGCCATTCAACCATAGATAGTATTTAGCCAGTCCCCATTTACAGTTACAGCATTTGGCAAACGTCCTTAATCAGAGTGACTTACATTTATTTCTTTATACAACTAAGCAATTGGGGTTTGACACTACGGCGTAATTTCTTCCAATTCTTTTGGAAGTAGAACATCATGGCAACTTTGTTTCCAGGGGAACCACTAAATATTGTGACACATGCAGTCCCGAAATCTGGGAAAACTAGGTCTGTTACCTTTGCGAACTACAATGTTGGCAGATGAAAACTACATTGCCCAACAAGCTTACATTTCTCCATGTCTCCTAGTTTTGGCTCATACATAGGTGATAGCATTTACACTTAATTTATTTAAGATAATTCAAACCTTTAGTTTATTACAAATCATAGCCTTAAAGTTTGATGACATCACCAAGCCTTATTTATTGTTTTTGGATTTCCTGGTTACTGATTTTTTTTTGTGTATTTATTATTAACAACTCTTTGAACACTGTCAGTTTCTGAAACAAACCAATCAGAAAAACTTGACTTAGTGGTTAAGGTGTTTGGACGATTATAGGGTTAATTCCTGGCCCCTGCCACTGCCACCGCCACTACTGAGCCCCTGAGGAAGGCCCTTAACCTTCAACTGCTAAGATAAAAAAATGTCATGAAATCTAAGTTATCTGAAAAATGATGTCTGCCAGAAAAGTAAATGTAAAAATTTTGAAATTTTGTGTGCCGTATATTAGCGATCGGTTTGTGGGAGTGGCTTCCGAAGCTAAGACCAGCTTTATGTAGATTGTAGGTTTGGCCATGTTTCTATGGGCTTCCCAAATGTGATGAAAACATTTGCTCTATTATGGTCTCACATATTCAGTGTAAGAATATAGTATTTGTTGTGTGCACATTAAAAAAAAGGTTAAAAACATTCATGCATTGCATGCATACGTTTTCACAAGACCTACTAGACCAGGGGTGGGCAATCTCGGTCCTGAAGGGCCGGTGTCCTAAAGAGTTTAGCTCCAACCCTTATCAAACACACCTGAACCAACTAATCAAGATCTTGCTAGATAAACTTGAAACTTACAGGTAGGTATGTTAGGGCAAGTTTGAGCTAAACTCTCCATGAAACTTGCCCTCCAGGAGCGAGATTGCTCACCCCTGTACTAGGTACTAGTGCATTACCAGAAACACAGAAAAACATAAGCTTAGCCATGTGAAAAAGAGTTCAATCAGAACCTAAAGGCATAGTAAAAAGTCAAAGCAAAGCAGTAAATTGTACAACAAGAACTACAAGGCAGTAGAACTTAGCAACATTAAAACCGGTGCTGGAGGATCCCTTTAGCAGCAGAATAAACGGTAAGAAGGCAAAGTGGAGCAGCATCCGCCACTTAGTAGAATTGAGGGCAACCTAACAAAAGAGGCTCTTGACCTGAAATAGCAACAAAGACAGCAAAAACAATTCAAAAAGAAAGCAGCTTAAAAAGTGAACAGCTTTAGGAGCTCTATAGAAAAACTCTGCAGGAGTGAGATATAATTTTGTACACTTTTTATTTTTTTGTAAAACTCTTTTTAATGTCTTAAAAAGGCTGTTTGCTTTAAAGCAGCAAAGGTCGTCAGGGAGGTTCATTGTCATTACATCAAACAGGAAACGGCATCAGACTGTTGACATGCAAACTATCCATGGAAACTGCAAATTTTGCTTTGTCCGAATCATCTATAAAAAGCATAGCAGGTCCTTATTTAGAAATATTTTTAACTGTTAAAAATTGAAGAGTAATTGAAGAGTCACACAGGGATGAAATACAGCCTAAAGATTGAGTACAGCTTAAAAGCACCGCACATAAACATTTTGTGTGTCTTTCGAAAACTGTTGTCTGGGATGACTCTCAGACCTTCTCACTTAACATCAGAGGATATAATAAAGCACAGGGATGTTAGAGTCAGATGTCCTAATAGTTTTGTTCATACACTGTGTTTTTGTTTCGGCGGTAAAGCCTGAATCCAGACCATCAGCGTGTCTGGCTCCCAGATTTCTGGCTCCCAGATGTCTTTTTATACAGGTAACGAGGTGTGATTAGCAGCACTCTGGGGCTTAAAGGGACTCTTTTAAAGGGACAGATCGTTATCAGTATAATGCCAAAAAACTTGAAAAACCTGTCCTCACAAGCAATCAATCAATCAGATACCAAACTTCTACAACATGGACAACCAAAAAGCTGTCCACTGAGGGACAACATTTTAAACCTACACAAGGCTGGAATGGGCTACAAGACCATCACCAAGCAAGTGGAAAGGTGTTAGCTCAGTGGTTAAGGTGTTTGATTGAACATCTGAATGATTGTCAGTGGAGAACTTTTTTGGTTGTCCATGTTGTAGAGTTTGGTATCTGAAATAAGACAAATTCAAGCTTTTTTGGCATTAACTCATCTGATAACGATCATGGAGCCTTTAGGAGGAATGCTGCTTATGACCCCAAGTGCTGCTAATCACACCTCGTTACCTGTATAAAAAGACATCTGGGAGCCAGAAATCTGGGAGCCTGGTCTGGATTCAGGCTTTACCGTCGAAACAAAAACACACTGTATGAACAAAACTATTAGGACATCTGAGTCTAACATCCCTGTGTGACATTCTGTTTTAGATTTAGTCTCACTTGTGCTTTTATTATATCCTCTGATGTTAAGTGAGAAGGTCTGAGAGTCATCCCAGACAACAGTTTTCGAAAGACACAAAAATGTTTATGTGCGGTGCTTTTAAGCTGTACTCAATCTTTAGGCTGTATTTCATTGTGTTTTTGTTATTTAGTTTTTATTTCTAAACACATCTATATTTAATTTATTCCCATGCACATGTCTGTGTTTAATGACTACACCAATGACACCAGCGCACACTGGGGGACAGCTGCACGCTCATCTGCCTAGCTCAGTGTGACAACCAGTTGGTTGTCGAAATATATGTGATAAGCGTGTTTGACATATTGAAAAACGTTTTGCAGATGGTTGTGCGCCGGCGTAAGAAAATTAGCGCAACGTGTATGAATTTTTGAGAGATGTATCAAGGCATGCATGAGCAGACAAAGTTTTCTGAAAGCACTTAAGAATCAAGTTTTTAATGCAGAAAATGTGCTAATGGGTGATAACAGCTTCCGAGACAGACATTTAGACACCACTTCATTCCAGACATAATAGTGAGCTATTAAGATTTCCCTGTCTTTTGTTAGATTAGTTGATTCGGGGTCAGTCGCTTTCACTAAAAATGTTTATTCCGTGCGCTATCCTGCAGGTACAGTTTGATATCAAAAGCTGAGTGGCAATAATTGCCAATGTCAACCCCTCGTTATTTCCGTCAATTAACTTTTCCAAAGAGTTTACATTTTTCACATCCTTAAGCACTGATTTCTAGCTTATACGCAGACATGAATTTTAATAACTAAGGGGTTTTTTTTGTGGCTCCAGATATCCTAGAAGAAAGCTAGCGGTAAAATTCGTTGTATCTCCTCCTGGCATTTTTAGCTGAATTAATTGTACGTAACTAATAATATTAATAACAGTGTATTGATTTTTTGCTCTGTTTCCATGTGCTGCTGTAAGTATATGGGGACATTACCATAATGGCGGAAAGACTAGAAATGCCTTAAATTACATTAGTAGAGTGAAGGACATGACCTTCAGTCCTCGCTTTCTGTAAGGTTTTGAATAAAGTTCCAATAAATATATGGGTGTGTGTGTATATATATATATATATATATAAGGCCTATGTCTAGCCTGGCTGTACGAGAAACATGTCACAGTGAATGTCACGGAAATTGTTTTGAAATATTTTCAGGAACGTGACAAAGACTCTGAGTTACTTATTTGCCCCACAACTTCTCCAGTATAAATGGGCATCTTATGGATGTACTGGACAAAGAAGATCTACAAAGGCCCCACCTTGGAATTTATTGGCCGTATTCACAAAACATTTTACCCAACCACACTAAGCGTTTTCCTATATAGCAGTAAAAGTTTTGAGTTAAAAGTATTCTCTTAAAACTGTCACGTTCAGGAGTGGAGTGGAAAGAGAGGACAAGGACATTGAATGCAACAGAAAAACAAAAGACAACTAAAGGAAACAGGCAATTGGAGAATCTTAATACAAGCCAAGGAGCTAAAGGAGAAGAACTAGCAAACCAAGCTAGAGCAATAGCGATTAGCATAACAAGGAGTATGACGAAGGAAGCGATGGCTAATTTTACTGCTTTTTGAAAAATGTAGGAGTCCTAAACTTAGGACTGACACGGCCATTTTTTCAAAGATTTTTTTCCCTAAATTCGGCGAGTGATGAGCTATTTTTAGCCTTAAGATGTTTCATGAATACGGCCGGTGCTGGATACCAATTAACTCAAATCAGAGGTCTTGAAAGGTGAAAGAATGGGAACTACACAATATTGGGTAAATTAATGATCTAATGAATTTTACTCAGTAACATTGTTATTAAGTATGAAAGAGTGATACTTTTCTGTACCTTGGACACTTTGACGCAGGTGTATAAGGTTACTGTCTTGGTGTCCACTTGGGTTTTCTTAATGTTATCTGTGTAGAAATCTGTGCAGGTTAATAGATGGGCTAATTTCAATTGCCATCCTGTATATGAATAAGTGTTCACGATGCCAATGTTCCGTCCAGTGTTCTTGGGAAAGGTGCCATACCCTTGCCTGTGCCCCTGACCAGGAGAAAGATGAGTGATAATGCACTATAATGTGAATCCCAAATTAGAATAGAAGATCATTTGGACTTTCTAACTATTTGCACTAGAGTTAATAAAAAAAAAAAAAAAAGCCATTTGGTGCGCTTCTTAATTTCATTGTTATTCTCAGCGGCTGCTGGTGGAAACCAGGGGTCAAAATGATATCACTTGCAGAAGTTAATAAACATTCCAGGTGTTTGCTGGATGAACTTAATTTTAGTGGAAGGAAAATTGAAAGAATAGAGAATAGGAGTTGGAAGAGAAACTAATTATGGAGGTTAAATAAAATTATTTGTGGCTGGTATGTGAATGTGCTTAATTGGAAAGGACACATCTCCTTATATATGCAATGAATAATCAGAATCTTATGTAATATTTTCATTTTATTTCATTTTAACAGGTTATCCATTATTAACACTAGTTTGGGGGGAAAGTTTGGGGGGAACACTAGTATGAATGCAATGATGCATCTTTCAACACATCATATTTAGTTTAAGGTTTTGCACTTATTGAAGGTATTTGTGCAGATGGTACATACTGATGTTCGATCCGTATTTTTTACACCCCTCCCCCTTCAATCAATGTCGTTTTGTTTTCTTTTCTTCATCATGCTTTGGGTGGCAGGGTGGCTCAAATGGTTAAGGTGCTGAGTTGTTAATCTGAAGACCAGAAACACCTGGGTTCAAGCCCCACCTCCGGCAAGTCAACCAGTGTTGGGTCCTTGAGCAAGACCCTTAACCCCTCCTGCTCCAGGGGCACTGCATCATAGCTGACCCTGCGCTCTGACCCCAACTTACTAAGATGGGATATGCGAAAAAATGCATTTCATTGGCTCTGTACATGTACCTTGCACAATGACAATAGTGTATTGTATTATATATAGTATTGAATATACTATATATATACTTTAAGAAGGCACATATGTGCTCCTACCTGAGGTTTGGTTAAGGCCTAGAGGGACCAAACTTTGTTCGGTTATGAGCCAGAATTAGCTATGGACAAGTGTCTGGACCCCATGTTGTCTCAACAATCACTTATCCATCCATTACTGTGAGGGATACTTCCCCTAGGAAGTGGTGTGCCAAGGATCTTCAGCTCAACACCTCTGGCTCACACTAACCAATAACACTTGCAGAAAATGTGACTATGAACAACTTTTCTATTTGCTAAGGTAGCCCTAACAACCGCTATAAAAGGGCTTAGTCTTGTGTAATGTGTTGTCTGTAGGGCTTTAATTTTATTTCCCCCTTCGCTTACACATGACTTATTATCCACCCCCACCTCCCCTTCTCTTTCCGAGGTTTAAGGAGGCTGAGAGGCAGGCTTGGTTTCTTGCATGGCAAGCTGACAGACTTTTTCCCTTATCTCTCATCCGTCTGATTACTCCAGGCTTTTCCACAGCTGGTGTTCTGGTGGATGCAGCACCTTTAGATCATGCCATTCAAAATACTCGTTAGCATTTAACAAAAGTGTTTCTTTGACTTGCTGGGGTTTTTTTTTGTTTTTTTTAAATAATGTAATTTGAAAGGCAAAACGTATTACAGTTTTTTCAGCTGCTTTGGTGCATTTCTTAAATAAGAAGTTATATTCTTAAAACTACTAATCTAGTCTTTTCACCAAAGCAGAACTAGAATAAACCTGTGTGTGCTGACACCTGCCCCCTTCAGTGCAGCAGAGGTACTGACTGACTCATTTTTTTTGTTGTTAGTGCAGTTTTTATATAAGCAAGACTAAGCATGCATAAAATTCATGTAGACTACAGATTGTAAGGACGACAAATAATAGAAGGGTTAGGGGTTAGGATCAGGGTTATGAGATATTTATATATATTTATATATATATATATTATATATATATATATATATATATATATATATGTATATATATATATATATATATATATATATATAAAATGAGCTCATCACTGTGTTACATTGCATTTCTGTGCTGTAACTTTAAATTGCAAATACTAATTGATTGAAATGATCAGAGTCATACAGAAATTACAATTATAGCACAGATCAGTGTTAAAATTAATTTTTATTTTATCATTTTGTTTTACTTTCAAAGACTACATAACCTTATATATATATATATATATATATATATATATATATATATATATATATATATATATATATAGATACACTGCTCAAAAAAATAAAGGGAACACTAAAATAACACACATTTTAGATCTGAATGAATAAAATATTCTTATTAAATACTTTGTTCTTTATATAGTTTGAATGTGCTGACAACAAAATCACACAAAAATTATCAATGAAAATCAAATTTATTAACCCATGGAGGTCTGGATTTGAAGTCACATTCAAAATTGAAGTGGAAAAAACACACTACAGGCTGATCCACATTTGATGTAATGTCCTTAAAACAAGTCAAAATGAGGCTCAGTAGTGTGTGTGGCCTCCACGTGCCTGTATGACCTCCCTACAATGCCTGGGCATGCTCCTGATGAGGTGGCGGATGGTCTCCTGAGGGATCTCCTCCCAGACCTGGACTAAAGCATCCGCCAACTCCTAGACAGTCTGTGGTGCAAACGTGGCGTTGGTGGATGTTAGCAAGACATGATGTCCCAGATGTGCTCAATTGGATTCAGGTCTGGGGAACGGGCGGGCCAGTCCATAGCATCAATGCCTTCGTCTTGCAGGAACTGCTGACACACTCCAGCCACATGAGGTATAGCATTGTCTTGCATTAGGAGGAACCCAGGGGCAACCGCACCGGCATATGGTCTCACAAGGGGTCTGAGGATCTCATCTCGGTACCTAATGGCAGTCAGGCTACCTCTGGCGAGCACATGGAGGGCTGTGTGGCCCTCCAAAGAAATGCCACCCCACACCATTACTGACCCACTGCCAAACCGGTCATGCTGGAGGATGTTGCAGGCAGCAGAACGTTCTCCACGGCGTCTCCAGACTCTGTCACGTCTGTCACATGTGCTCAGTGTGAACCTGCTTTCATCTGTGAAGAGCACAGGGCGCCAGTGGCGAATTTGCCAATCTTGGTGTTCTCTGGCAAATGCCAAACGTCCTGCACGGTGTTGGGCTGTAAGCACAACCCCCACCTGTGGACGTCGGGCCCTCATACCACCCTCATGGAGTCTGTTTCTGACCGTTTGAGCAGACACATGCACATTTGTGGCCTGCTGGAGGTCATTTTGCAGGGCTCTGGCAGTGCTCCTCCTGTTCCTCCTTGCACAAAGGCGGAGGTAGCGGTCCTGCTGCTGGGTTGTTGCCCTCCTACGGCCTCCTCCACGTCTCCTGATGTACTGGCCTGTCTCCTGGTAGCGCCTCCATGCTCTGGACACTACGCTGACAGACACAGCAAACCTTCTTGCCACAGCTCGCATTGATGTGCCATCCTGGATGAGCTGCACTACCTGAGCCACTTGTGTGGGTTGTAGACTCCGTCTCATGCTACCACTAGAGTGAAAGCACCACCAGCATTCAAAAGAGACCAAAACATCAGCCAGAAAGCACAGGAACTGAGAAGTGGTCACCACCTGCAGAACCAAACAAATGCATAGAAGATGGGCCCTTATATATAAATGAGGTCTGTCCGGAAAGTATCCATCCATGTTATACAACACATAGAGACATTTATAGAAAAATATACAAGAGACAAGAAATACTGTACATACAATGTACAATGATGCTGCTTTAAAGTATGGCCCTTGGACTGAAGCCAAGGAAAATATCTGAGATATAAATAAATGCAGGAACAGTTTGTGCTAGTACTTGTGTATCGGTATTAGTCACAGCAACAGATTTATTTTTATTGTATACATTCATCGGCAGCACTGTGTCTTAGTGGTTAGCACTGTTTCCTCACAGCAAGAAGGTCTGTGCTTGTGTGGGTTTACTCTGGGTTCTCTGGTTTCCTCACACAGTCTAAAAACATGTATGTTAGGTTGATTGGTGATTCTGAATTGCCCATAGAAGTAAATGTGTGTGATGGACTGGTGACCTGTCCAGGGTGTTACCTCTCCTGCCTTTTGTCCTTTTAGAGACGGCTGGGATAGACCCCAGCAGATCCTGTGACCCCGAATAGGTAATAAACAGGGTATAGAAGACAAATGAATGAATAAATGTATACGTTTACTAAATAATATTTGGATGAACCCTGATGCACTTGATTCGCCCTCTAGCGTTCAGGAGAATCAAATTCACTAGAGTTTACTAGAGCTGCTGTACTGTACGTCTAATTTCCAAAAAAAGGCACTTCAGCTGTTAAGCCATACTAATATTGTTTTTGATGTTGCAGTTAATCACAAGATTATGTGGGATTTTAAATAAAGGCTGTGTAAATATCTATGACTGGAGATTTGGGTTGGTAAATTATTTTGAACCCAGCAGTACAGCAAACCTGTGCGACGTTACTGTACTGAGAATCCACCACACAAATAAAATCTGATCTTAATCAGAATCTGATCAGAAATATTAGCAAAATGTTACAACACCCAGGCTACAGTCGAAAGGAGTTTAATTTTATAGATTTCAGATAAAAGTTCAGTTGGGTTCAATAATACGTAAGTAAAAGTATTACTGGAATTAAAAAACATTAGACATTGTTAGCTATTTGACTAATTTGAATGGAAAGTATTTTTTTTTTTTAAATATGTCATAGGGTTAGAATTAGCTTCTTTTACTTTAGTGTCACTGTGCACTCAAGCTGACAAGTTTATCTAAAATCTAATGGTCTAGGTTAGATCAGATCCATCAGACCATCTTCTAAACATCTACTGTAATAAATAGAATGAGAGTCAAGGACTTTTAGACGTTTTCGTACTAAGAAATTAACATGTTTAATATCACAGGCTGGTGTTACTTTAAACGGTGATACAGAAATATGAAAGACCTACTGTATGATTGCCAACCTAAAATTCCAAATTGTTTAGCAATAATATCAATCATGACAGGCAGATTGACAAGCAGATAGATGGATGGATGGATGGATAAATAGACAAACGGACAGACAAACATACAAACACATGAATGGATGGATGAATAGACAGACAGACAGACAGACAGACAGAGAGAGAGAGAAAGTATATTTTTTATTCGGGTTTGGTTTTACAATGAAATAAATAATGCACAACAAACGATATGCATTGCTAAATCTAGCGTGATATGTTTCATTGATATGAGGTTTATAGGGAGTGTAGCAGCAGTGCAGTAACATTAATATACATTACAGTCTGATTTTCAGTAGTTAAATATTATATTTGGCCACTGAATGGCAGGATTTTAAATCACCACCTAGTGCTTGTAAGTTCTGCTCTCTTATATAAGATTGTTTACTGTATACCAAATACCGCTTGAATAAAAAATGTAACTTTCTAAATTGATCAGATAGAATGTACCTTTAGAATGTTGATTAAATTAGAGTACAGGGAAGGGTTAGGGATATAATAAATTAGCTTTAAAAAACAGAGAAAGCCTCTTATCAATGCAGAACATCGTTCGAGCACAAGATGACCTTCCTGGAACACGTTATTGTGTTTTGATTATTATCTCTGTTTAACCCCTATTTAGCTCCACTACCAAAAGATCCTAAAATGTCCTTTTCCAGTTTCTTCCTATTGGACAGGGACAAAAAAATTGGATTTGGCATTTTGGCCCAAACCGAGCCACTACATATGATCACAGATATTACTCATCTTTAGACACCCTTGCAGTGTCTGAAGGGCCTGTTTCCTTTTTTTTGCACAATTTCTCTCCATCAATGGAGAAATGCCCTGTCTGCCCCAGCTATTGGATAATCATTTGTATCTCACCTTCAGGATTGTCACTTACACAGAAACCCTTAAAGTGAATTCCTCCCTATTTCCTGTTCGCCGACTTCTGCAAACGAGTGCCACTTAAATCAACCTTCGTGAGCTGGAATTAGGTTTTTCTTAAAAATGTCTCATTTGTGGTTCCGCAACAACAGCCTGAACTACTTTCCTTCTATTATCTTACAGAATCTCTCGCAACCTTCAAGGCGACTTTCCAGATATGCTTATCTCGCTAGAATTCTTTTGCTTCATGCTTCACTGAAAGACGATGTTACTGAGATCTTCTTATTGTAGAACTGTAGCTCTGATCCTCTGTCTCACTCCTCTTCTCGAAATGAAAGTCTAGTTACTATTGCAGGACTTTAGTATGACTTTAGTATAATTAAATGTATTAATAAATGACCAAATTATTAAATTGAAAAATTCTCCAAATGCTGAAGAACAAATTTAAACCTAATCCGTTCCAACACCTGAGAGTTACAGCCACAGTAAATCACATTTCTTTAGAAAACTTATTAGATTCTGGCCATTTAGGGCTGAATTAATGACTCCTGCTCTACATCCCTAACCTGTAATTTATTAACTTACCCCTCAGACTTACACTATCAGTATCAGTCAGAATCAGTTATACCTTTTTTAGATTTATTGATCCAGCAAGATTTAATTACTATATGTTTACTTACATTGATGCTGATGATAAATAGCGTTTACACTCTCCGGGGGCAGTGGGGGCTTAAATAGTTAAGGCTTTATGTTGTTGATTGGAAGACCATAAAAAAACTTGATTCAATGCCATCACCTAAAGTCTAACCAGTTTGGTCTAATTCCATAGATGAGCTACTGCAGCAATGCTGAAAAAAGGGAAAAAATCTGCTGTTTACTAGAAAGGTTGTTACAGACAGTCATAGAAACAGTATGTCTTGATAGCAGTGTCCTCTTGTCAGCTTTAATAGAAGTATAGAGGGTATTACAAGAGTAAGAGTGGGACTAAATCTAAAGTAGGATGTTTAAAATCCACATCTGGATGTGACATCAGGTGTCCCAATATTTTTAGACTTGGAAAACATAGAAATTTGTTTATAGTGTAAAATATTTGTAGACTAATATAAGTTTTATTTGCTATCTATTTATATAGAATATAAATAGACAGTGAAACCTCCGCCCTCACCCTATTTCCTAAATGAATTTCAGGTATGATGTAGCAAACTGTCTTTTTCCATGCTATAAAGAACAAAGCAATTCACAATACTGTTGTAACCGAGTTGTAAACGGCTGAAAAGGTCTTGCCTCTGCAAATGTGAAATCAGTGAAACATAAAGTTATGCTAATTAGACCTTTATCGTCGTGGTAATAAGAGCTTAGCAGACTTCATTTTGCAAATTGCTGAAAGGAATTCGCAGGGGTTTTTTTGTGATACTTCTGACGTGGGAACAAACTTGTAAAAACTGCTTGCATGTCAGTCATGTGTATGTATGTGTGTATATATATATATATATAATATTTATATTAAAACATAAATTATGCAACTATATATATATATATATATATATATATATATATATATATATATATATATATAGTGTATATATAGCCAACTACACTATCTATTAAGGGGTTATAGTCTTAGTTACATTTATAGAATATGCTACATTAAAAAGAAGGAAGCTTGGTTCTTTAGTCATCGACTTCCTGATAGTAAATGATGCTATTTCCTGTGAATCTTATAACTTGAAGAATCTTTTACTATTTCGCAATATGTTTTTTTTAGAAGTGTGGCAGCCATCATGTGGACCCAAGTTACATCATTTGACCCAGTGTTAATTTATTAATGTACTTGATTACACACACTTGACGTGTGTGTGTGTGTGTGTGTGTGTGTGTGTGTGTGTCTGTGATGGACTGCCGACCTGTCCAGGGTGTCCCCCTCCTGCCTTTCACCCTTTCAGAGACGACTGGGATAGACTCCAGCAGATCACTGTGACCCCGAATTAAGCAATAAGTGGGTATAAAAGATGAATGAATAAATGACTGACATCACAACACACCATAATCAAAGTTGAAATGTTATTGTGTTAATTATATTCATCAACGTGTGTGTGTGTGTGTGTGTGATTGGTTCTGTGTGTTTAATCCAAATAAAAGGTAAATGGCATTTAAAATATTATTATACATACTGATATACGTTTAATCTTGTATTGAATTGAATATTGAATATTGTCACTTTGATTAATTATATTTTAATGACGGTGAAAAAAAATGCTGTTAATTATGCAAATTATGGAAATAGTAAGAAGTTCTTAAATGGCAGAACAAGTGATTTTTAAAATTAGAATAAAATAAAAACTGAAAAATCAGATTAGCCAATATTTTACAATAGAACATAGATAATATTAATATAATTAAACTGAGAATTTGACAATTTTATTTACAAAATGAGCTCATTTCACAATTTGATCCCTTAAAATAGTTTATGGGACGAGGCATGTTTACCATGATGTAACAGTTTGAAGACGTCTGGACATCAAGGTTATACGTTTCTGGAGTTCTGGTGTTTGGAATTTGGTTCTGATACAGGCTTCCAGCTGCTGAAGAGTATATGCTCATCTATGACATATTTTTCGTTTAATGGTGCACCAAATGTTCTCTATAGGTGAAAGATCTGGACTGCAGGCGGGTTAAATCAGCACCCGCACTCTTCTACTAAAAAGCCATGCGATTGTTGTAGCTGCAGTATGTGGTTTTGCATTGTCCCTAATAAAATTCACACGATTTTCCCTGAAATATATGTTACCCAGAGGCGACAAACGTCTGTTTGATGGCATGTCCCAAAACTTCATCTTGGGTACACTTTTGAATATGTTTTTAGTTACATGTTAAGTCTGACTTCCTGCATTAAAGAGGAAACATGTGGTTTTTTTTTAGTATCGCTAACCATATACAGCAGCCTGCATTCTTTCTTGTAGCAACTAGCTGATTCTGCTAAAATGAACAAATTTTGGCTAGCAACCAAAGTAGTTTGCAATCTTGCACAAACTAGCAATCGATCATATAAACGTTATATGTTCTAATAAACATCTGGGTTTTTTTATATATAAAAAATTTGGCTATCTGGTAGCTTAGTATCTCACGAGCAGCACTAAATTTAGTCCTCATCGCTGATTGGGTTTTGCGACGCAATAATACTGTCGAATTTTTTTCCACATTGTCTAGTTCAGTGGTCAATTCAGTGTAGGTATCAGTGGTAGTTCAGTAGGTTCAGTTAGTAATTCAGGGTAGTAGGTTTCAGTAGTAGTTCAGTAGTAGGTAGTTCAGTAGTAGGTTCAGTGGTAATTCAGTAGTAGGTTCAGTGGTAATTCAGTAGTAGGTTCAGTGGTAATTCAGTAGTAGGTTCAGTGGTAATTCAGTAGTAGGTTCAGTGGTAATTCAGTGGTAGGTTCAGTGGTAATTCAGTAGTAGGTTTCGTTCAGTTAATTCAGTTGGTAGGGTAGGTCAGTGGTAATTCAGTAGGTAGTAGGTAAATCAGTGGTAACAAAACAGTAGTCAGTGGTAAATTCAGTAGGTATTCAGTAGTTCAGTAGTGTTAATATCCCGTAGTAGTAATTCAGTAGTAGGTTCAGTGGTAATTCAGTAGTAGGTTCAGTGGTAGTTCAGTAGTAGGTTCAGTGGTAATTCAGTAGTAGGTTCAGTGGTAATCAGTAGTGGTAATTCAGTAGTAGGTTCAGTGGTATTCCGTAGGTAGGCTTCAGTAAGTAATTCAGTAGGTTCAGTTTCAGTAGTAGTGGTACTTCAGTGTAGGTTCAGGTAAGTTCAGTGGTAATTCAGTAGTAGGTTTCAGTGGTCAGTATGGTTCAGTAGTAGGTTCAGTGTAGTTCAAGTAGTCAGTAGGTAATTCAGTAGTTCAGTAGGTAGTAGTCAGTTAGTGTGGTAATTCAGTAGGTTTCAGTAGGTAGTTCAGTGGTAATTCAGTAGTAGGTTCAGTGGTAATTCAGTAGTAGGTTCAGTGGTAATTCAGTAGTAGGTTCAGTGGTAATTCAGTAGTCGTTAGTGTAATCAGTAGTAATTCAGTAGTAGGTAGGTGGTATTCAGTAGTAGGGTAGGTTCAGTGGTAATTCAGTAGGTAGGTAGGTTCAGTGGTAATTCAGTAGTAGGTTCAGTGGTTCAGTATATGTAATTCAGTGGTTGGTAAGTCAGTGTAGGTAATTATTCAGTAGTCAGTAGTAGTGGTCAGTGGTAAGGTTCAGGGTTAATAAATTAATTCAGTAGTAGGTCAGTGGTAATTCAGTAGTTAGTTTCAGTTAATCAGTAGTAGGTTTCAGTAGTAATTCAGTAGTAGGTTCAGTAGTAATCAGTTAGTATGTAGTTAGTGGTAATTCAGTAGGTAGTAGTTCAGTTCAGTGGTAATCAGTGGTAGTAGGTCAGTGGTAATTCAGTGGTAGGTTCAGTGGTAATTCAGTAGTAGGTTCAGTAGTCATGCTGAAAGCTCAAGTTACTTTTCATGTCTGAAAGTAACTATTAATAAAAATGTAACAAATTCCAGTACGATTTTTTTTTAATCACAGTGAATTTATCTTTTTTTTTTGTTACAAAAGTTGACCAATTATTGCCTACGTCACCAAACCCCCTTCCGTGTACCCTTATTTTGAAGATGTACTGAATATGCTAATTGGTTATTTCTTATTTACCAACAAAACATTACCGTGAGTGTGTGTGTTAAGCGTTTTCCTGATGACTTGTAGCTAAAGTGTAGCTAAACTTTATATATTTTGGTTTATTAAGTGCATGGTGGTGGTAAAATATAAAAAAAAAAAACGAATGGAGGTTTCTTTGTAGAATAAGAATTTTGCCGCCAGAAAAATTAAGTAACGATTAATCGATAAGTTTATAGTTATTTTTCTCTTTTTTTCTTATTTTTTATTCTTAAACCCTTTAGTATTCATACATAAAACAACCAACGGAAGACACAAACTGCGTCGTGTTTGTTTGCATCTGATGTCGGTCATGATTGCAAATCAGTCAGATGGCAGTGAAAGCTGCAAGTGTGTGTGTGTGTGTGTGTGTGTGTGTGTGTGTGTGTGTGTGTGTGTGTGTGTGTTTTCTGAGGTGGAAGTGACTCAGGGATGAAAACAAGGACACAATGTCTGTTAAACATCTGTTACATCTACGGGTTCTGTCTTGATCAGAACATCAGTTAGAATCTTGTGGTGCATTCCAGACCTTTTTTACGGGTTTAAATTTGTTAAATAACTTTCTTTTTAAATGGTGGTCTCCATGGTGGTGCTGGGAATCAAACCCAGATCTTCCAATTAGCAGTCTAACACCTTAAACACTGTGCTATACTTTTTGCTTCTTTGATTGGATGTATTATGTGTGGAATTTGGGGAAAATGAAAATCAATGGGGCTTATCTTCTCTTCCCTTCTATTCCTCCCTCCCTCCCTCCGTCTCTCCCCACCAATTGTCTCCCAAATTCAGTCTTTTAAAAAAAAAATCCCACCACTAGCTAACAATCCTATCATACAACAGCGAACAGTCTGGGAGGGTAAAGGCTATCATGTGCTTTCGGCTAACTAGTCTGGACTCATTCTGCTCCACACCATCACCGTCGTTTAGTTGTAATAAACGGACATTCGGTGCCGCCCAGATGACGATGGGTTCCCTCTTGAGTTTGGTTTCTCTTTAGGTTCCTTCCTGATGTCATCTCAGGGAGTTTTTCCTTGCCACAGTCACCATTGGCTTGTTGATTAGGGACAAACTTGCACTTTCAAAGAATTTGAATTCTTACTGCATTATCTGTTCAAAGCTGCTTTGACACAATGTCCACTGTTAAAAGTCGCCAAACAAATGAAAATGAATTGAAGTGAATATAATTATAGTTGAATTATCTGCTTGTCATTAACTCACAAACCCTCTTGCAATTCCCTTGGGAACCCCCAGGGATTCACGAGCCCCAGTTTGGTAAACTTTGCTATAATGTGTATATATATATATATATAGAAAGTGTTTATATCTATCTTTTCCCACCTGAGAGTTTATCCCCCTGGCTGTGGATCGCTGTAATAACCCGATAGCCTGTAACCAGATTTTAATGTTATTTTTAGGCCCAGTGGTAGAAAGGAACATAATCCGTTTCAGGAACGTTTGCTAGTTTTAATATCAGATTAAAAATGCAGAGACTTTCATGATCCAAAATCCATACTGACATCATCCCCGTTCCTTCAGCTCTTATTCAGGAACACGTGTCCTGGTATAGAAGCAATTAGCGACAGAATCTAATCTCTCTGAGAAATTAAAATGTTCTCTGGGGCAGACCTGTTCGTACACGATGCCTTCTTACGTCAAGTCTGGTTTTTTTTCCACGTTACACACACACACACACATTTTTCGATGTGCTAAAACTATCCAGGCATTCTAACTCAACTGTTGCTTAGGTGTAGAAATGTTATCCTTGTTCCAGTTGCGGGAATATTTGCTTTATAATACTCTTTAAATTTGCTGGTATGTGTTAACAATCCTGGGAAAGTGTGTAAACAAAACCGAGTTGTTTTTATTTACACTAAACATTCTCGGTTGCCTAATTCTGTTTTATCTGATAAAACTATGTACTGAACAAAAAAAAGCTTTTATTCAGAGGAACTTTTATTTTATCTTACTAGGAACTTTGTATTTGAGGATCTTGCCTAAGTTCGCAGTGGTGGTCTTTGTGGTCCTGGATTTTGAACTCATGACCTTACAAAGGACCGCTGATCTACCAGCATTTTAATACGCAGAATAAAGCAAAAACTTAATGAATCCTTTCTAAGTTGTTTCCTAATTGTGTCCTTTCTAATAGATTTTGCATTTCTTTGTTTATTGGTTGCCAACGTGACACAAAAATGAGCGCCGGTATGCGGTTTCCCATCCATCAGCCAGTAATTAATAAAAAAGCAGCTGCTTGAATTCTTCCTGAAAACCTTCTGGAGATAAAATAAAGACAGACCAAAAGACAAAAATGCAGATAATACGAAAGGTCAGAATTAAAGCGGTAACGAACAATTATTGTGATCAACGATTAATCGGCGATTATTAAAACGATAAATTGGAAATTGTTTTAGTTTAATTAAAAATATTGAGTCGTGTCTAATGTAACTGATAAATAAAATGTTCTTAATAAGAATTTTATATTTTGAGTAAAGGTTCTAATTAAATGTGACCTTCAGACCTCATATTTAATTCTGTTTCGATGCTTAAAGCAATTTAAGTAAATATAAAGTGCAGTTAATTATCTTTCTATCGATCCAACTTAAAAGTCTATTTTGTTCGTAGTTTTTTAAAACTTGTTGTACGAGCACTGAAGTGAGATTCTGTGCTACAGCGCCACACAGGTTGAAGCACGCTATTGCAGATTATTACATCAGGTCACGTGAGATCAAACTACTAATCGACAACAAAATATTTGGCAGCATTTTTTTTTTAAACGTTGTTGTTATCGCATTCAGATGTTTGAGGTAAAACTCTTGAACTATCGCTCTCTTGGATGTGTTTGGTTAATTGGATAGACACATTTATGCAATTCATTGGTTTATGCTAACACTTAGGACAGTTGCTAGGACAATTACAAATTATGTATATAGCTAAGAGACATCCAGAAATTTCTAACTTCCACCGACAGGAAATGCAAAGAAAAGACATTTGGACAATTGAATGGACTCATTAGATGAGGGACACAAATACACAAGGTTTTGTTTTCGTTGAAGTTCTGGTTTATTCTCCTGCGTGGAAATTGTTATCTTTTTTCTCTGGAAACGTTTCTGTTTTATTTATGAGGGAAGGCAAAAAAAATTTGGTACCAAATAGGACAATCGCTCCAGCAGCAAATCCATGTGTTTTGAAAGAAAACCGGAATAAAACACATTTCTGATTATTACACATTTCTACTTGTGATTTCTGGTAAAAGAAAAAAAAAACATCAACAGATGGTTGGGTTCTGTGAGGGATGGAACCAATTAGGAAGGCAAAAAACAGATTGTTTTGTAATAAAAAAAAAAAAAAAAAATTGCAATTACCCAAGTATTACACAATATCACAACAACAGTACAACAATATAACGACAATGCGTCAATATTAATCACACAGTCACAAACAAAAGTTTGACCATTTTTTTCTTTTTCACAGCTCAGTGCAAATGAAACTTCAGTAGAGTAGAACTTCGGCATATGAATTTAATTTGTATTAATTCATATTAATACCGTATTAATTCATACGGTATATGAATTTTATTCGTTTGTGAAGGCGAATTCTTGAGGTAAAAATTGTATTGCGATACGAATTTTTCCATAAGAATAATTGTTTTTAAAACCACTAAAACCCTTAGAAAAGACATGTAACCGAAGTAAAGTAATGGAAATCGGAAATATCCGATACCCACGTCACCGATCTGTCAACGACAAAAAAAACGTAGCTTTTGAACGCATGCTGGAGTTAAGTCTTGTTGGGTGACCCTTTCGAAGCGGCTTTTGTTGACGGAAAGTTTACGTTGCTTTGCCTGGTTTCCCACGGATATGAATAAGCTTGGCTTTTTATGGTATATGAATTTTATTCGTTTGTGGAGGCGAATTCTTGAGATGAAAATTGTATTGCGAAAATTGTATTTTACATAAAAAACGTAAATGCTGATAATCGGTTACTGACACTTAAAAATATCGCCAATGAAAAACAATTAAAACCTTTAGAAAAGACATACGATGCGATACGATACGATACCCATGTCACCAATCAGTCAACAACAACAAAAAAAAAACCACGTAGCTTTCCAAAGCTAACGTGAAGTCTTGTGGGTTGAACCTTTCGAAACAGCTTTTGCTAACGGAAAGTTTACATTGCTTTGTCTGGCATTTCTACGGATACAAACAACTTTTGAAACATGTCTTGGACGTGTACACGCAACGTTGCCGAGTTCCTTCGTATGCCGGAAATGGCTCGTATGCCGATTCTTGCAAAATTTCAATTACCAAAGCGAAAATTTGTAAGGAAGGGCATTCGTAATGCCGAAGTTCCACCTTACTGCTTAACATGAGATATTTTGTAACTCGTATATCATCTTTCCAAAGTACACAAAGATTTATACGACACTTTTTTTTTCCCCAAAACGTAACAGATATACACATACAGACACACATCCATTAAAACACAAACGTGTTGGCACACAAACGGTCTAAATTTGGTCCATTTTAAATTAACACAATTCACGATTTAACACAACAGCTTAAAAATCTGACAATCACGTCTCCATAAACGCTGGAGGAATCCGTCCATAAACGATAGAGCAATCAGTCTCTGCGGCCCGGCGTTGTTGGTCTTCCCGTGAAGTCCACGACACGCACCACTTACTTGGGAAAACAACTCCACTTATTCCCCCATTGAGCGGCATAAAAGAGCCAAAATGGGCCGATCGGAGGCACTTGTACTCACACTGGTGCAAACTTGCACTATATTTTCATGTCCGATGTTTTTCTATCCACCACAAAAGGGCAAGTCTGTCATATGCAATCTATGGCACTGGTCCTGATGAATATTCTGGAACATTCTTCACGTTGTCCTGTTGAGAGAATTTCAGTTTTTTACTTTAAAGTATACCGCAGGGATTTCCAAAGAACACAATAACAACTTCCATAGATGATGATGGAGTTTTAAATCTCTCTGCCAATCACAACGGCCTGCCGCTTGGGAACTCCAAATTAAAACACATGCAACTCCTCCGCTGATCGTACAGCCTCTGAAGGCCACACAGACTTTCTCAGCTTCAAAAAAAATGGACATTTATTTAATAGTTTCTAGTTTAACGTGAACTTATTTGTCAAATCATCTCGGCGATTTTGTTGGGATGAGTAATCTCGGTGGTGACGCTGAAGTTTTGACCCTGTTCCAGCGGTCCTTCTGAGTGCTTGGCTATCGAGCTCATGTAGATCGAGTTTCTTCCCCCCGGCTTTGCACATAGCCCCCAAAAGAAACCGTAGCCTGGAGGGGCTGAGGATGATGAACACCCACACGGATCGATGATGGAGTTGACTGAGATGAAGCGCAGCGCGATGAGGTCAAGTTTGCTCCCGTTGTGCTGCTGCACGGAGTTTATGTACACTCGGATCTAAGGAAAGAGGACAAAAAAAAAACAAAAAACAAGGTTATCAGAAGGAACCTTGAACAACATGGACATGTCAGGAATTTGAGAATTTTACAAATGTCCCAATTTCTTTTTTTTTTTAAAGAAATTTTAGGGCATTTTTTGCCTTTATTGATAGGACAGAGGGATGAAATGGGGGAGGTAGAGCAAGAGAGGTGGGACCGGAAAGAACCCGAGCTGGAACTCGAACCCGGGTCACAGAAGCGCAACAGCTTGCCGGCGCCTTAACCCACTAGGGTTAGGGTTCAAACGTATTTTGAATGTCCTGCATCACGACAGCAGTGGTGCGAGGGGTTAAAAATCTGTCTGAGAATATTGTACAGATAAACGTATAGGTGTCTAAAAGACGAACGCGCTGCCGCCGCATCTCTAACTTCAGGTAGACATGAGCAATGGGTTACGTCATCAGCAGTCTGTCAGCAGGTAGCTCAACAGCATTATGGGTAATGAAGTAAAGCCAGAACTACAGAGGACACAGATCATTGACAGTTAAAGTTAAAAAAAAAAAAAAAAATAGGATTTCTTTGGGACGAATTAGGAACATCAGTCAACATCACATGACTGCAAACTTTTATGCTTGAGAACATCGGGGTTTCATTTTAGTCCTTAAAAAATTCAACTTACTGTGACTTTTAACAATGTCATAACCAAAACGTCTCATGCCAGTAACAAAAAATATACAGAGCACAATCACAAGTATTTTTAATATAAACTCATTTAAATGTCTTTCCAAATGGTATTCACCTTTAATGGCCGTGTTTATACGACCACATTAGCCTGGCATTACCCTACAAGTGTTTCTAAATGTTTGTTCTAAGCATCAGTTGTCACGCAGGGGAACCCGCAGCATAACCGGGCAGAACTTGGCTTTGTTTATTTTACAGTGAATCTCTCGATTGCAAAGCTAATGAGTCATTTGTCAAAAAGCCAAAAGCCATGATTTGTTCTACGCGCCGCACTGAATTTCTTCAGTTCACACTCCGGTTTTTCAGTTTTAGCACCGGAACTGTGTTTTCTGAGGTAAAGTGGCCCTTAAAACGGGTTTGTAAATTGGGAAATGGACATTTTAGCCAGCAGGATGTGTCTAATTCGATCGCTGGAGTTTTATCGATTGTTAAATTACATCACTTTGTTTTCAATAAATGTAATATTAATGTTTTCTGATTAACCCGTTTTACACCGGCTTTTGTAAATTAACTCATTAAACGTTAAAGTACTACGTTGGCTACTGTAGGTTGGGACGTACTCGCCGATAACCAAGCGCTTTTAAAAGAAGTACAGAATAAATAACAAACATAACCAACCGAGTAATATAATGATGAACGTTGTTATAAACTGTGCTGGATAAATTTACACTAAATATATAAATAAATTAAATTTAATTATAAATATACAATAATTAACTGTATTAACATTTACATTAACCGCATTTGGCAGACGTCCTTATCCAAAGCGACTTACATTTGTCCTCTTATTTTTATAATGAGCAATTGGGGGTTAGGGGTGTTGCCCGGGGGTCCAACAGTGGCAACTTGGTGGTGTTGGGAATCAAAACCCTGATCTTCCAATTAGCAGTCCAACACTTTAACCATTGCGCTACCGGTTCCCAAAGAGAATCGCGCTTTCGACACAGCTGCCGAAACTCGGGAATTTAATCATTAATGTTGGTTAGTTGTATTAATTAATGTTGAACAGATAAAACAAATTTATAAAGACTAAAATAATTCATTTAGAAATGTTTTATTAAATGTTGAGGTAAACGATACTGCTACAGCGTTTATTAACCTCAGTTAAAGTTACAAATAAAAGGTACAAGGTAAATATCTACACACCAGACCAGAGCATTTATATAATATCTATAATTAAAAAAATTATCTCACTTTAAAAACATTTAATTGTTAAATAAAATATGCATCGAAATAAAAAAAAACTGATGTGGATTTTCGCTAATAACCTGAAGTTTTTAGCCATCAGTGTTAATTACTAATTTTTTTTCCGTCACCTTGAAGTACTTTTAATTGTAAAGGAGTCGATCTCTGCAAGTCTCTAATATAACATTTAGAATATGATAATACACTTTTCTTTCAGTATCTGTTTACCCCCCCTGCTGAGGATTTAATCTCGGAGATGCCCCAAGATACTATTTTGGGGCATCTCGCAGAGCAGAAATGGGTTTCATATCAACATGTACTTTTAAAACTATGGAAATATTTTGGAAGTGGTGGCTCATGCTGAAGGTGTCGAAGATTGTGGGTTCGATTCCCAGCTCTACCAAGCCACCACTGCTGGGCCCCTGAGCAAGGCCCTTAACCCCCAATTGCTCA
>VCAZ01000128.1:1312500-1322576 GCA_005784505.1 Bagarius yarrelli | reverse complement strand
TTTTTTCTTTTATGATTTTGATTTAAAGGCTTCTTTTCTTTTTTCTTTTTTCCTTCTTTTTTTCATACTTTCTAAAAAGGCAAGTCATCGCCTGAAGAAGGTTTAAATTATTAACCGAAACGTTGCGCAATTGACTTGCTATTTTGTTTACGTTAAACTTTCGCTCAGTTTTTCAAAAAAATTTTTCTCAAAACAATTTTTTCAAAGAAAATACAGATATTTTTCTGTATTATTCTTTTCAATCATCTGATTGAAAAATGTTTAAACAAAATCAAAACAGGACTAACCAATACCAGTTAGTTCCTACCACTCACTATCTCCCTCCCCAACCCAGATGGGGATGGCAGAGTGGAAGATTATATAGTGACGTAGTGGCTGGAAGGTATAGGCCTCCACCATTTACACAAAATCACTACACTCTCACACCAGTGAGCAATTTTTTGAACTCAGGGGAACGTCCACCCAGGCGTTCCCCAAACAGAAAAAATTCTACTCACCTTTATCCACACCCAAGACCAGTGACCAGGTCTCGGAGTGGAAAATCAAGGAACAATTACCCACAAAAACCCGAATCTCACTTCCGGGTGAACAACAAAAATAAAAAATTTCAACCACCCAAAAATAAAACCCCACCCACACGGGACACACAAAATCCCAACTACAAAAAATTTAGTCTTTTAGTTAGGAAAATATTTGAACTTCTTAGGTCCCACCACCATCAAAACAAAACCCTGGGGAACAAAACACAACCTATCACCCTCTCACGGCTGACTGACTACCTTACAGGTGTAATTAAGCCAGCCAAACCAACAACACTCACCAAAACTTTAATTGAGGGAAATGCCAAAAACTGGGCATACACCACACAGTTGATCCTTCAGGATCACTATGAGCAGTGTATAGCCCAGGAAAAGAAGGAACTGGAGGAGGTAATGTTACAGGAGTGGGAACCTGCCTTCGATATAGCTGAAAGGTGGTATGTAAATAAATTTAAAAGAAGGCACCTTAAAGAGCCAATCAAACAGGTTAGGGCTCTCCTCGGTTTGATGGCAAGGGAGACAGGAGATATCTCTCAAACCGGGGAAACACACCCACAGGGGGAGGAAACAGCCGAGGCTGATCCAACCCCACCCATTCGAGATTGGCATTCGTCACCCCTTCTGATTCATAACACACCACCTGCTCTGTCTCCCGCCCCACTTCTCCCAAAAACTCATACACCTCCTCCACCCCCAATGATTACACAACCTCTCCCACCTCTTCCACCAAGGACACCCAAACGACCGGGGGAATCCTCCCATACCACCAGACAAACGCCCAATCCGGCGGTGGCGGACCCAAATAAGGTCCCCAATTTCTTCACAATAGAAACCTTTGCTAACACCCAGGAAATAGCTGAAACTCCAAAGGGTACGCGCCCACCCCAAGGCATTGCACAGGATTTAGCATCACAGATGGTCATGGTCCATCCTGAGGTTCCTAACCCCCAACTCAACCTGGTGGAACTAAAAAATCCCCAAATGGACGATACAGGAGTGGATACCTTACTCTGCGTCACGGAACAAGAGGTGGAGAGTAGCCCTCTACCGGTTCCACAACTGACACCAGTCAGGGCAACTATTTCATCTCCGAGGGTGTTTGGGTCCACCAGGCACCCAAACACCTTGAGGAAAATGTCCCAGTGGCACCTGACAATCCGGAAAAAATGGTGCTTGATTGGAGACTCAAACCTCAGCAAAATTCCTCGGCACGACCTGGAGGATCTACAAATTGATAGCTATCCAGGAGCTACGTTTAGACATGCAGAGGCATTTCTGGCTAAAGCCACCAATCAGACGGAGGTGGAAACTCTTGTGCTTGCCTTTGGCATAAACCACAGAACCCAAAAACAGAAGGAGACTGCGATTAAACAGCTCCAAAAAGCTGTGAGGGCAGCTAGAGTTCGCTTCCCGCAGGCGGCCATTTGGATCCCACTAGTGAATTTTAGCCAGAACCTACCAAAGGAGGAAAGAACAGCATTACAGGAGTTAAATGCACACATTAAAAAGAATTTACCATACTTACCTCTATTGCCGGAAACTTCCTTCCAAGTTGCCAAGGATAGGATCCACTGGACCTCCGGTTGTGCCAAGGCGATGTTGGACCATTGGTGCCAACACCTAAACTTCAAAGCCCTGTGAACCCTAGGAGGGGTCTTAAGAAGGGCCTGGAAGTAATAAATCTCTCCAGTTACTTCAGACCCACAAAGGACCAATATAGGGTCCTTAACAAGGGCTTAACATTTATCCCGACACCCCGAATCAATAGGGACTCCAAAAATCAGTTGCGCCTTGACATGCAACAATACCATAGACGGTTGCTGCTTACGGCCTATTTTAAATACAGAGGAAAAACGGAACCGCCTCCCTTCACCCAAAAATCATCATGGACCCCTAAACTATCCCAGGTCCCGGACCAGGTAAGAAAAATTATCAGGGCGGACAATTATGCATTTAAAAGTTTACCTTGGAATCACACGGGGGCGGCCAACCTTACTTTCAAGGAAAAACAGGCATTATTGCAACTAAAGAAGAACAGAGATATAGTTATCAAACCCGCTGACAAAGGCAGTGCTACCGTCATTATGGATAGGGCGGCTTACATGAGGGAAGCCTATCGCCAATTAGACCAATCCTGTTATTACCGTAAATTGGATAAACCTCTATATTTGGAAACTAGCCAAGAAATTAAAAAAATCCTTTCAAAATTAAAAGAAACAGGCTACATAAATAAAAAACAACAGTCTTACCTCATGGGATCGGACAATCCACGTCCACGAATCTTTTATCTTCTCCCCAAAATACATAAACATCCAGAATCATGGAGCGTCCCATTTAAGATGCCCCCAGGCCGCCCCATTGTCTCTGACTGTGGCAGCGACACCTACACCACAGCGGAGTTCATTGAGTACTTTTTGAACCCCCTTAGCACCAGACACCCTAGTTATGTAAAGGACACCTACGATTTTATTGGAAAAATTAAAAAATTATACTTACCTGATGATGGTCTGTTGTTCACCCTGGACGTAGATGCCCTCTACACGAACATCGAGACACCGGCAGGGCTAGAGGCAATCCGGGAGTGCTTCAACAGATACCCTGACAAAAAAAGACCAGACAACCAATTATTAGAGTTATTGACTATTAATTTGACCAAAAATGATTTCCAATTCAATTCAGAAAACTTTTTACAGATTAAAGGAACAGCAATGGGGAAACGCTTTGCCCCCTCCTATGCGAATATTTTCATGGCTAGATGGGAGGAGGAGGCTTTATCCTCCTGTCCCATAAAACCACTGTATTATTATAGATTTCTAGACGATATTTGGGGTGTCTGGCAGGGGACAGAAGGGGAATTTTTGGACTTCACTAACCACCTTAACAGGCACAATAAATCTATCAAAGTTAAACACACATTACACAAATCGCAAATAAACTTTTTAGACACGGTGACCTACAAGGGAGATGATTTTTCCGAGACCCACCGCTTGGAAGTGAGGGTCTATTTCAAAGACACTGACACCCACGCCCTCTTACATAAACAGAGCTTCCACCCAAGACATACCTTCAGGGGACTGATAAAGTCCCAACTCCTAAGGTTTCAAAGAATATGCTCCCAGCCCAAAGACTTTTGGCAGGCAGCCAAAACCTTATTTATGTCACTAGGAAAGAGGGGATATTCCCGCTCATTCCTTAGGGGGTGTTTGAGGAAGTTCCTAACCTCCACGGAGGGAGAACAAATTCGGAGACAGGTGGAAAGGAAGGATATCATCCCCTTTGTTTCCACATTCTCAGACACGAGTATTGCCTTAAACAGAAGATTAAAGGAAAATTTTAGAAAATTCATGACAGAAGGGGAAATTTTACACGACTGCCAAATGATTTCGGCCTACAAAAGGAATAAAAATTTAAAAGACATTCTGGTTAAAAGCAAATTAAGACCCGTACAGGAATTTCCAATTGGAAAAAATTCTAGGTCAATTTTTCATCCCAAACGATTTGTGTGTAATCCCAGAAATAAGGAGATCTTTCCAATACAACTTATTTTCAATTCTAAGATACCCAATTGTGTTTATTTGATTTTTTGCAACAAATGCAATCTACAATATGTAGGGGAAACGGGCAATACTCTGTCAACAAGGATAATACAGCACCTTTACAACATCCGACGAAGGAGAGAAAACCATACGTGGATTGTCAAACATTTTCTCCACCATGGCATTAGGGAACTAAGGTACATGTGCCTTGAACACAAAGAAAACTGGTCCAGTAATGCCAGAAGACGAGTGGAGGGGAACTGGATCCAAAAACTAGGATCCAAACATCCATGGGGGTTGAATGAAAGGGACACATAAGGATGACTGAACAATTGGTACCAGGCAGGCCCGAGCCAAACGCTGGTCCTGGTTTAGACCGGGACCACGGACGGGGAAAGGCTACCCTAGTTCCTAACTCCCTAACCCTAACCCTAACCCTAATTCCAATCCCTAGCCCTTAACCCTAAACCCTGACTTCCAAACCCTAATCCACACCCCCACCTTAACCCTAATTCCAATCCCTAGCCCCATACCCTAACTTCCAACCCTTAACCCTAACCCTAACCCTAATTTCCCAATCCTAACCCTATACCCTATTTCCCAACCCTAACCCTAACCCTAATTCTTTAACCCTAACCCTAACCCTAACCCTAACCCTAACCCTAACCCTAATTTCCCAACCCTAACCCTAACCCTAACCCTAATTTCCCAACCCTAACCCTAACCCTAATTCTTTAACCCTAACCCCTAACCCTAACCCTAACCCCAGCCCTAATTCCTAACCCCTAACCCTAACCCTAACCCTAATTCCTAACCCCAATCCCTAACCCTAACTCCTAACCCTAACCCCAATCCTATCCCCAACCCTAATCCTAACCCTAATCCTATCCTATCCCCAACCCTAACCCTAACCCTAACCCTATCCCCAACCCTAAATAACCCTAACTAACCCTAACCCTAACTTCCCAACCCTAACCCTAACCCTAATTTCCCAACCCTAACCCTAACCCTAATTTCCCAACCCTAACCCTAACCCTAATTTCCCAACCCTAACCCTAACCCTAACCCTAATTTCCCAACCCTAACCCTAACCCTAACCCTAACCCTAACCCTAACCCTAACCCTAACCCTAACCCTAACCCTAACCCTTAACCCTAACCCTAACCCTAACCCTAACCCTAACCCTAACCCTAACCCTAACCCTTAACCCTAACCCTAACCCTAACCCTAACCCTAACCCTAACCCTAACCCTAACCCGCCCTAACCCTAACCCTAACCCTAACCCTAACCCTAACCCTAACCCTAACCCTAACCCTAACCCTAACCCTAACCCTAACCCTAACCCTAACCCTAACCCTAACCCTAACCCTAACCCTAACCCTAACCCTAAACCCTAACCCTAACCCTAACCCTAACCCTAACCCTAACCCTAACCCTAACCCTAACCCTAACCCTAACCCTAACCCTAACCCTAACCCTAATTTCCCAACCCTAACCCTAACCCTAACCCTAACCCTAACCCTAACCCTAACCCTAATTTCCCAACCCTAACCCTAACCCTAATTCCCTAACCCTAACCCTAACCCTAACCCTAACCCTAACCCTAACCCCCCAACCCTAACCCTAACCCTAACCCTAACCCTAACCCCAACCCCCACCCTAACCCTAATTCCAATCCCTAGCCCCAAACCCTAACTCCCAACCCCTAACCCTAACCCTAATTTCCAAACCTAACCCTAATTTCCAAACCTAACCTCCAACCCTAACCCTAATTCCAATCCCTAGAACCCTAACCCTAACCCTAACCCTAATCCCCACCCCACCCTAATCCCAATCCCTCAACCCTTAATACCAACCCAACCCTAACCCTAACTCCAATCCCTAGAACCCTAACCCTAATTTCCAACCCTAACCCTAATTCCAACCCTTAATCCTAATCCCAACCCTCAATACCAACCCTACCCCCCAACCCTAATCCCTAGCCCTGACCCCAACCTTAAACCCTAATCCCTAGCCCTAACCCCAACCCTAAACCCTAATCCAGCCAGTGCCGCCAGCGCCAACTTGGTCTATCCATCCAAATCGATCCAGCAACCACCTAAAAAAGGAGAGAGAAAAATGAATATTATTGAATAATATTGAATAATATTAAATATTTACATTAATATTAATAACAATAACAATAATAATAATAATAACAGCAATAAATAATATTAAAAACAATACCTTTAAGGATAACAAGTATACATAGTAAGCAGATGTACATTAAAAATCTAAAAATAGAAAACAATTTGTTAAAATTCATTAAAAACTTATACATATATATTTTCTTTATTAATTTTTTATATATGTTTCTACTTATTTACAAGTATAAGGAATACAGATATATATTTTTTACATTTATTTTATAATACTCATTATAGCAAACCATTTCTAAAAATACTAAAAAGAACACAAACCCTAAAAACACAAAATAATTTTGCACAAACTTTTGAAATTCACGTGTTAAAAAAAAGGGGGTGGAGCATTGGTTATAAAAAGGGAAGGCAATTGCAGACAGCACCACATTTGCCATTTTCTCTGCAAGAGACACATCAGTGCTAAGCTTATTCCCACTGGATCAGATTTAACTTATATATTTTAAGTAATCTCTTCCAATCTTTTTTGCTCTTATATCCTTTATTAATACATTAATATTAAAATTTTCCAAAAAAAAAAAAAAACTTTTTTTCTTTTATGATTTTGATTTAAAGGCTTCTTTTCTTTTTTCTTTTTTCCTTCTTTTTTTCATACTTTCTAAAAAGGCAAGTCATCGCCTGAAGAAGGTTTAAATTATTAACCGAAACGTTGCGCAATTGACTTGCTATTTTGTTTACGTTAAACTTTCGCTCAGTTTTTCAAAAAAATTTTTCTCAAAACAATTTTTTCAAAGAAAATACAGATATTTTTCTGTATTATTCTTTTCAATCATCTGATTGAAAAATGTTTAAACAAAATCAAAACAGGACTAACCAATACCAGTTAGTTCCTACCACTCACTATCTCCCTCCCCAACCCAGATGGGGATGGCAGAGTGGAAGATTATATAGTGACGTAGTGGCTGGAAGGTATAGGCCTCCACCATTTACACAAAATCACTACACTCTCACACCAGTGAGCAATTTTTTGAACTCAGGGGAACGTCCACCCAGGCGTTCCCCAAACAGAAAAAATTCTACTCACCTTTATCCACACCCAAGACCAGTGACCAGGTCTCGGAGTGGAAAATCAAGGAACAATTACCCACAAAAACCCGAATCTCACTTCCGGGTAAACAACAAAAATAAAAAATTTCAACCACCCAAAAATAAAACCCCACCCACACGGGACACACAAAATCCCAACTACAAAAAATTTAGTCTTTTAGTTAGGAAAATATTTGAACTTCTTAGGTCCCACCACCATCAAAACAAAACCCTGGGGAACAAAACACAACCTATCACCCTCTCACGGCTGACTGACTACCTTACAGGTGTAATTAAGCCAGCCAAACCAACAACACTCACCAAAACTTTAATTGAGGGAAATGCCAAAAACTGGGCATACACCACACAGTTGATCCTTCAGGATCACTATGAGCAATGTATAGCCCAGGAAAAGAAGGAACTGGAGGAGGTAATGTTGCAGGAGTGGGAACCTGCCTTTGATATAGCTGTAAGGTGGTATGTAAATAAATTTAAAAGAAGGCACCTTAAAGAGCCAATCAAACAGGTTAGGGCTCTCCTCGGTTTGATGGCAAGGGAGACAGGAGATATCTCTCAAAAACCGGGGACCGGAAACGGGGAAACACACCCACAGGGGGAGGAAACAGCCGAGGCTGATCCAACCCCACCCATTCGAGATTGGCATTCGTCACCCCTTCTGATTCATAACACACCACCTGCTCTGTCTCCCGCCCCACTTCTCCCAAAAACTCATACACCTCCTCCACCCCCAATGATTACACAACCTCTTCCACCAAGGACACCCAAACGACCGGGGGAATCCTCCCATACCACCAGACAAACGCCCAATCCGGCGGTGGTGGACCCAAGTAATATCCCCAATTTCTTCATAATAGAAACCTTTGCTAACACCCAGGAAATAGCTGAAACTCCAAAGTTTACGCGCCCACCCCAAGGCATTGCACAGGATTTAGCATCACAGATGGTCATGGTCCATCCTGAGGTTCCTAACCCCCAACTCAACCTGGTGGAACTAAAAAATCCCCAAATGGACGATACAGGAGTGGATACCTTACTCTGCGTCACGGAACAAGAGGTGGAGAGTAGCCCTCTACCTGTTCCCCAACTGACACCAGTCAGGGCAATTATTTCATCTCCGAGGGTGTTTGGTTCCACCAGGCACCCAAACACCTTGAGGAGGAAAATGTCCCAGTGGCACCTGACAATCCGGAAAAAAAAAAAAAAATGGTGCTTGATTGGAGACTCAAACCTCAGCAAAATTCCTCGGCATGACCTGGAGGACCTACAAATTGATAGCTATCCAGGAGCTACGTTTAGACATGCAGAGGCATTTCTGGCTAAAGCTTTTGCTTTTTTTTTGGCTAAAGCCACCAATCAGACAGAGGTGGAAACTCTTGTGCTTGCCTTTGGCATAAACCACAGAACCCAAAAGCAGAAGAAAGAGACTGCGATTAAGCAGCTCCAAAAAGCCGTAAGGGCAGCTAAAGTTCGCTTCCCGCAGACGGCCATTTGGATCCCACTGGTGAATTTTAGCCAGGACCTACCAAAGGAGGAAAGAACAGCATTACAGGAGTTAAATGCACACATTAAAAAGAATTTACCATACTTACCTCTATTGCCGGAAAAACTTCCTTCCAAGTTGCTAAGGATAGGATCCACTGGACCTCCAGTTGTGCCAAGGCGATGTTGGACCATTGGTGCCAACACCTAAACTTCAAAGCCCTGTGAACCCTAGGAGGGGTCTTAAGAAGGGCCTGGAAGTAATAAATCTCTCCAGTTACTTCAGACCCACAAAGGACCAATATAGGGTCCTTAACAAGGGCTTAACATTTATCCCGACACCCCGAATCAATAGGGACTCCAAAAATCAGTTGCGCCTTGACATGCAACAATACCATAGACGGTTGCTGCTTACGGCCTATTTTAAATACAGAGGAAAAACGGAACCGCCTCCCTTCACCCAAAAATCATCATGGACCCCTAAACTATCCCAGGTCCCGGACCAGGTAAGAAAAATTATCAGGGCGGACAATTATGCATTTAAAAGTTTACCTTGGAATCACACGGGGGCGGCCAACCTTACTTTCAAGGAAAAACAGGCATTATTGCAACTAAAGAAGAACAGAGATATAGTTATCAAACCCGCTGACAAAGGCAGTGCTACCGTCATTATGGATAGGGCGGCTTACATGAGGGAAGCCTATCGCCAATTAGACCAATCCTGTTATTACCGTAAATTGGATAAACCTCTATATTTGGAAACTAGCCAAGAAGCCAAGAAAGAAATTAAAAAAAATCCTTTCAAAATTAAAAGAAACTGGCTACATAAATAAAAAAAACAACAGTCTTACCTCATGGGATCGGACAATCCACGTCCACGAATCTTTTATCTTCTCCCCAAAATACATAAACATCCAGAATCATGGAGCGTCCCATTTAAGATGCCCCCAGGCCGCCCCATTGTCTCTGACTGTGGCAGCGACACCTACACCACAGCGGAGTTCATTGAGTACTTTTTGAACCCCCTTAGCACCAGACACCCTAGTTATGTAAAGGACACCTACGATTTTATTGGAAAAATTAAAAAATTATACTTACCTGATGATGGTCTGTTGTTCACCCTGGACGTAGATGCCCTCTCTACACGAACATCGAGACACCGGCAGGGCTAGAGGCAATCCGGGAGTGCTTCAACAGATACCCTGACAAAAAAAGACCAGACAACCAATTATTAGAGTTATTGACTATTAATTTGACCAAAAATGATTTCCAATTC
>VCAZ01000128.1:1202500-1305000 GCA_005784505.1 Bagarius yarrelli | reverse complement strand
GGAAAAACTTGCCATTGGTTTTGTTTAACCTCGTTTTAGTAACAATTCTGAGCGTGAAATAGAATACAAGGCAAATACCAAACCTCTGACATTACAAAGTAAAGTCTTGTTAATAATTAAAACAGGAGATACAGGAAACAAAAAACCCTTTTTTAAAAAAAAAAACCTCCTATTTAAAAATGACGGGATTGAGTAAAACATCCTTGGCATTAAGGTTACATCTCCCAGAACATCTCGGATCACAACATGCACTTTAATCCCAGCTGCTTCGCATAACTAACTCAGAATACTAAACTACCTTTTTCTATTAATAGAAATTTCTCTTCTAATCCAGTAGTTTTTGTAATTTCTTATTATTACATGGGTTCGAAAGCATCTGCTTCTGCTTCTGCTTCCTGAGATAAGTTTGTATCTAAAGCACATTACCGCTAAGACTTAGGTTTTTGTGACTACGATCTATTTGTCTCGATGTTCACATGTGTACTTTACAGTCCCATCTGTTCTAATTCTGACATTGTTTTCTTAGCTTTCATTTAACTATTGTTCTCTTATTCAACAAAGCTTCACCTGTAGGACATAACATAACTCAAAAACATAATTTGTAATGGCCAGGTCATGTATTTTCTTTATTTCTAAAAGCTTGGTCTAGGGATAATTAAAAAATGTACTAAAAGATAATAAGAAGGTGAGGAGTAAAATGGTTAGACCATGTTTAGGTAGTTAAGGTAGAAAATAAAACAATGGAAAGTGACAATAAAAACAAACAATTTTGAGAAGATATTCAGGATCAACAATAATCAATCTCATTCAAAACTGAAAATTTGAAAGTACTTTTTGCCCTATAAAAATGTTAAAAAAAATATGTACATTCCACTAAAAACTTTCAAAAGAGCAAATAATTTAACATTGCAACATTTGACAGACGCCCTTATCCAGAGTGACTTAAAGCAATGAGCAATTGTAGGTTAAGGGCCTTGCTCAGGGGCCTAACAGTGGCAGCTTGGTGGTGCTGGGAATCGTGCCCGGATCATACATTTGGCAGTCAAACACATTAACCACACTACACTACCACTACCACTTTCCAATTTTGTGCCCATGTGATGATGATAAAAATTCTTAACAGACAGCTAAAAAAATTTACTGATTTTTTAAAAAAGTTTTTAGCCTGGCTACTTTCCAGGCATCCATCTAATTCATCCATCCAACCATCTCTATTTATCCACCATATTTTTTTGAGCTTGGTCATATTTTAAAATGTCGTTAATTAAATACTTTTTTGTCATATTTTATCGTTATTTGTTTTTCTATCTAAATTGGTATTTTGGGAATTTCAATTTACTTTTTTTTACTGATTTTATTAAAAATTGTCACCTTTTTAAGACCAGTGACTGTTCTTTAGCTTAAATATCTCCATCTTGTAGTGCCTTTATATTGACTGAATCTTTTTTAACTTATTATGGCTTAGCTGACAAATAATTGTCTTGTACTTCCGTAATAATTTAATCATAATTTCAGCATGTTCATTTTAACCGCATTCTTAAATCTCTAATGTCTTAGATGATTTTTTTTTTCTTTTAATCATATTTTTTTGCTACCTTTTACTTTATTTATTCGACTTATTTATTCATGTGACAGCTGGCATTGAAGCAGGGACACCTGGATGTGCCAGATTTCTGTTTAAAGCAAAAGTAAAGATAACACGTTTTTTTTTCAGCATGTTTAAGGGGTTTAGGGCATCTGTAAAATTGTTTAATGTCCACCCAAAAAGACCATTTGCATCCATGGTTTAGAAGAGGTTTTTACAGAAAAAAAACATGCACATTAAATGGTCTGGCCTTGCTCTGGGCTTGCTGTTGGCTCTCTTGGCAGAGTCAAAGTAGTAGTTTTTAGAATTTGAAGGCAGATATTGACTTAAGTCTGTTTCAGTCACCTTGTCACAGCAATGCAAAATTTATCATTCCGCAAACACCTCCAGTTTTATTCACCTTTTTTATCTGCTCCTTTCCCTAGAACACTAAACATAAAATACAGCCCTGTTTTTGGATACTCGGCAGCTGTAATTATTATGCAAAGTCACTATCACATTAAAGATATTAATTTTGCACCTGTTTTGTGATATTTCAAGTGCCAGAAATATAAATGAAATGTAAAGCGAAGAATTAACTGCAAATTAATGCAGATTTATACACATTCCCTATGCATGAACATACAATGTACAAAAATATAGAGATATTAATTTTTGGGAAAATGTCACACTTTATGAAGATTAAGGACCTTTCTAAATTTCACATGATCTTAAAATGAATGTTATATCAAAAATGCTGTGTAAACATGGTCAGTGTATTTGGGTTTTTCATTATTATTTGTCAAATATGGCCTTTTAAATGATTGATTTTTTTGTTTGTTTTTAGTGGTTTACTGTTTGAGGGCTGAAATAAAATTTAGCTTAACTGCTAACGGCTGGAATAAAACTGCTACAGTGGAAATATGTAAATGACTAGCTGTGTCCTCAGATATGCAACACAATTCTTTTTTATCTGAGGGTTTTATTCTTTTTCTATTTCTGTCCATAAAAACTCCAGATTCGTCATGAAGCATCACTGTGACCTGAATCTGTACGCTGGCAGGTGCTCCACTTTCATGTCCATGTCTCATGTCATTTCTTCCTTTTGTTTCTTTATTAAAGACTTCCTTTATTTTATCAGAAACAAAAACAAGGTGCTAAAAAGCAAGCAGGAAACGTCAGTCATGAAGCTATCTGACAAATTACAGTGTGAATTTACACACATTCGTATCGATCTTAATGCCCTTTACAATAATAAATGACTCACTCTTTGATTTTCGGCAGCTGTGACTGATTGTTTGTGTGCCACTTTGTCATTTCTCTCTCTCATCTAGTTTCACGCTTTGAAGTTATCAATTTAGGGCGAGTGTAAACTGAAATTTGGGTTTTTAATTTTAGACTTGCAAGTTTGGTTAATGAAGGAACTGTCTGTCTCTTTAATGCAAAGTAAGCATATGGGAGAAAATATGTGTCAGTGCAGGATGGTTTAGATTTATTCATTTATATATTTATTTCAGACCTTCTGTAGGAGCGAATGGTTAATTTAGACCTGCAATTAGCAACAATTATTCACAATTAACCCAATAAAGAGTAGAGTATAAACAATGTCCAGGAACCAGTCAGTGTGTCATTATGCCTTCAGGTCCAAAATAAACAATTCTTCTCCACATTGTTGTCTCATTTTATGTGAATTTTGTTTTTCCTTTATTGCATTTTCCTGCATAAAGTAACATTAATAATATCTAATGCTTTTGGTTATTTGTCCTGTACAATAAAAATTTCTCACGATTACAGAAGCACATTATGAGCAAATGTAGACCTGCAATTAGTAAATGTACTAGCTACAATTAGTGTGTAGAACACACTAGTTTAATAAAGTTATGTAAACTTTTTGGATGTTAAACTAAAGTTTAACACAATTCATTCAGGTTTGATTTATCGTGTCAATTTAATTTGACAGCATACTCTAAAGTTGAATTAAAATAGAAGTTTAACACAGCAAGTAAATATTTGTTTTAAAAAGTTCTACAGTTTTCTTGAAGCTTTTTTTTTTATAGTAATAATAAAACTGATAGCTTAAATCAAGTTTTGTAAAAACTTTCTTTAAAACCACTCTTCCTGTGTTGTGCTGATGGTCCCTGAGCCTAATAATTTGCAATCCAAACCTAATTAATCCTGTGACCCTGAGCATGGCCCTTAATAGCTCAGTTGGATAATTAAATAATTGTAGGTGGCGCTGGATAAGGACTTCTTCATGTAAATAATGAATCAGTTTGGCCACAAACAAAATTCATAAAGATAAGTCTATTAATCCAAGTAATATAAAAAAAATTAAAAGGTTAAGAAAATATTATATTCAACTAATCCTTTACATTTTTCCTATACATACATCCTCAGTATATTAATTATTGCATATGCTGTATATTTTGATTAACACAGTGGTGTAGTGCTTTAGTCATCTCAAATGTGTTATTTAGTTTTATGATGCTTTAGCAATGATCTTTAACAGAAAACATTTTCCCTCATTACTGTGTACCCATGTAACAGAAATTCACCTGGTGAAAAAATGTCTTAGGGCATGGAAAACTAAAAATATCTTCCATTCTACAGATTTAAAGGAGAGAGATAAAACAGTCTTCACAGCTGGAAATGTGCACATTTTTATTCCCCCTGTGAAGATACTTAATTTACAGCTTTGGGTTTCTTTTCCTACTTAAAAACATTCACACAGCCAGTTAGATTGAAATCTAGGAAAAAAGCTATATTCAAGGTAAGCTTTTTTTTCAAATGAGATAGCATCTGCTTGTAGTTTCATATCATTACACAAAATCTATGCTTTCCTGCTGCTCAAATATAATCAATAAAATGGTTTGCATGTTTTCTTTTAACACTAATTTCGTTTAGATAGAAAAGGCACATGGTGTACAAGCTTAAAAATTACAGGATCAAACTAAATGATCTAGCCTTTGTGAAACCTGTTTCAAAAACTCAAAGACACATTGATGCTTGTGGTGTCTGGCATCAAGTTGCATGGGTTTAACTTGTTTTTTCCCTCACAAATCCCAGCTTGTTAGCGTGCAGGGTCAGCCATGATACAGCAACCCTGTAGCAGAGGGAGTTAGATGATGCGATTAAGGGCCCAACCATGACAACTTGACATTGATGGGGCTTGAGCCTAAACTGACTTCGTGAACTTTTATTGGAGTTGCTGAACTTAGCACAAGCATACAGCTGCTGGTAGCACATGTGATGCTGTTATTACATTTACTACATTTAAGCATAATATTTACTATACTTGAAATGAGAGGATTTACTTTTAGATTTACAGGATTTACAGTGAGTGAGTGTGTGTATGTGTGGCCCTGTGATGGACTGGCGACCTGTCCAGGGTGTACCCCTCCTGCCTTTCGCCCTTGCAGGGGCAGCTGGGATGGGCTCCAGCAGATCCCCGTGACCCCAAATTAGGGAATAAGCGGGTATAGAATGAATGAATGAATGAATTTACAGGATTTACATTCAAGAACAACTTTCTTAAATCAGAATGACAGTGCTGGTGGGCTCTAATATAAATGCTTTTATTAAAATCAAACCAACTACAAATATAAGAAGAAGTTTTTTGAAATAGCACCTTTCGATTGCTCAAGGTCGCTTTACATAATACATAATGTCACATACATAACAACACATAGGCAAAGGAAGCCATTTTAACCAAAATACATATAAAGGTCCACCCCCTACAATGGACAGCTGATAACGAGGAACCGTCAAGAGATCAAGCTCAGATGATCTAATGGACCGGGCAGGAGAGTAGGGGTACAGTAGGTCAGACAAATATGGAGGCGCAAGATCATTAAGATCCTTGAAAGTTAGAAGTAGTATCTTGAGGTGAAGACATGATGCCACAGGTAGCTGGTGAGGATCATGCAGTAGAGGAGTAATGTGAACAGAATGCCACAAGTAAACATATGAGAAATGTCTATTACACTGAGCAGCGTATTGAGAAATGATTTTGGTGCCTTTTTCTTTTTCTCCTTTAAGGGCACAGTGTGCAAAATTCTAGTGATTTAGGGTCTCCCAGAAGAATAAAGAAAAAGCCTTAATGCCACACATTACATTCTATCCCAGTGGAATTCTTTCTTCATATATCTCACGTTGGATGTTGGAATCAGGGCACAGAATCAGACATGCATTAGCACCTTTGGAGTAGGAAGGGGTAAAAGCCTTGTTCAAGAAGTGGCAAATTTGCATTGCTGAAGCCTAAATTCTAATATTTCAAACAACAAAGAGCCTTAACTCACTTGTACATTTACTGCTCAAGTGTGAGCATAATACAGCTTACTTGAAGTGAATCTTTTTGTCACATATTTATTACAGTGAAATATCTTCTCGCATTCTCCATCTTAGAAAGTTGCTGTCAGAGCGCAGAGTCTACAACCTCTGGAGCAGAAAGGGTTAGGGGCCTTGCTTAGGGACTCAACAGTGGTAGATCAACAACCCAAAGCCTCAACCTTCTGAGCCTCCACAGCGTGCAAGTAACGACTATGATGGCTGGCCATCCAAACTGTAAAAAGGCTCTTTTAATAAGTATAAACTTTTGAATTAAAAAGTTTCAGCTGAGCTTTGATTGCTGCCAATTCATGTAAAGAGTAAGTCAGACCTGCTTTGGCTTTGTGGTCCTCTGGCCTTTGTGTTTGTTCACAGGCTTGGGACAGATTCGGCTCTGAACAGGGAGTCAGCTGTCAACATTGGTATTCCAGTACAGTTTAAACAGGGATTCAAGCTGCTAAGCCATGCATTGTGTGTCAACATTGGTATTCCAGTGCAATTTAAACAGGGAAAATGCAAAGTCAGATACAGCTTCCTTTAAAAAGCGTTACAATGTGCATATGGCTGATTTTTATCTTTGAGTTTTAGAAGACTGCATGGCTGAGATAAATAGCTGGCAAAGTAAGGACGGCAGTGACAACAATAAAACCTCATAATAGTGCGCCTAATATAATACAAGAATAAAATGATGCTATTCTCATCTTCAGATTTTTAAAAAAGTTAATTGCTTGATCAGATATATAAATAGACCATCATGCACAAGCGAGAGAAAAAAATATTAAACATACATTTACAGCATTTGGCAGACGCTTTTATACATAGCAATTTACATTTTCTTATTTTTTTTTAATAACATCTGACCGAGCAGTTTAGGGTTAAGGGCCTATTTTCTTTTTGTGCTGTTTAAATAAATAAGGAGACAAAGTCAAAATATCAGTTTAGTAACAGTTTATTTAAGCCACCTATTTTTGGCAGCCCCTACTCAGTACATATTAACTAAGAGAAGGTGTAAAGATACTGCTGACTATAGCAACCTGAAGCAATTTATGTGCTTTGTGTATTATTCCAATGATTAAAAAAGGCTAGTGTGAAAAGTTACATTACCAAGCACCGGGACATAACAGCACTTGCAGTCATATGAAAGTGATAAATGTTAGCATGCTGCACGTCCCCCAGCAAAACATCTGTCGCTGTTCTCATGAGATTAACTTTTTTAGAATAGGTGTTAGAGCATGAACAAATATATGATTTTTTTTTTTTAAAAGAATGGAACATCTTTCGTTAGAAAAGCCAACAAACAAAAATGTTGAAGATAACGATATTACAAAATAATACGGTTAAAATGTGTAACAAAGATCAACTTAACATGCAGAAAAATGATAGCAGTATAAATATTAAGAATGTAAGAACTGTAATTACTTTATTTTATTACTTCCGCTTGAAATTAGTGTTTACAACAAACAATATTATGTACGGAATATTTGATTAATGAGCCAATTGTCTTTCCTTTAGTCAGTCCCAGAAAGTGTATTTTTCCCCTGTATTCTTTGTGTATTTGGTGTGGGTCAATGGCTATGATGTTGAACTTATGTTTACGTTTCCGACATTTGATAGACACACTTATCCAGAGCGACTTAATTGTGTATAATTTTTTAAATCCTGAGGAGTCGAGGGTAATGATGGGCGACAAAACAGTATCAATATTTATTGCCGGTATGCCATATTTCAATTATGAAAAATGCCCGCTAATTTAATTAAAATGCGTGCGCACCAGCCAATAAGATCTTTAAACAACAGTTGGGCTGCACTCCTGTTAGGTTCCGTCAAACTTGCGCTTGGTTGGGTCATCTGCATGTAAGATCAAAACAACTGCAAAATTAGTGCTGTTCCTGTTGGGGGTGAGGAGATTGTTTACAAAAAAAGGACATGTCAGCTCGCCAGTGTGGCAGTATTTTCATTTGCTTTGGAATATGCAGCATGCTGCCTATCAATATCATTTCAATAAACAACCCACAGATAGTACACAATGGAGAGGTACTCTGCAACAATACCTTATAATAAATCCTGCAAACGCTATAAAGAAATAACGCACACAATAGCAAACTAGATTGCCAAAAAAATGTTGCCATTTAGCATGGTGAAGAAATCAAGCTTTAAAACTTTATTTAGCACGGTTAATGCCTGCGATGAGGTACCATGCCACAAGTATTTTACTAGGACTGCTATTCCAAAACTTGGATAGGGTCTGAGAGAGAGCTACCAAGTATACATTACAACTGACAACGGGGCAAATATAGTAAGAGCTACAAAACTCAAAAACTTGACTCGGTTGCAGTGTTATGGACACCGCTTGTACTTAGCTATTGGTGAGCAGCGTTGTCATTTGATAGTTATAGTCAACCACATTATAGTCTCTGATTATATTAGTATCAACACTAATATGAACATAAAATAATTTGAAAGCACAGTTAACAAAAAAAAAAAGACAATTATGCAAAAATTAATTCTTTGACATTAATATTTTTCATTGAACTAAATGTTTTGTGCCATGTCGACTTCTATTTTAAAAATGTTTCTTAAAGCAATTTTATTTGTACTTTATATGTGTTGCTACATTGTTTGTTACATTTGCTTATATTTAAATTCTGCATTTTTTTATTCATTGAGGAAAAAATCTGTTCTTTTTCATAAAACAGTTAATGAAAATGTTTAATAATTATCGATATAGAATGATATGAAACATTATATCGTAATAATTATTTTGCTGTATCGCCCAGCTCTACTGGACACCATTAAAACACTCTGTGACAGTGGTTGATTTACTAAGCAGGACTAATGAAGGATGGCAGCATAAGGTTTGCAGTTTCCCCATAGTTCACATGTCCATGATAAAATAAATTAAAGTATACATGATAAAATGAATAATAAAATAGGCTGTATTAAGAATTGTGAATATAAAAAATAAAGAAAGATATCTCACAAACCTTAATTGTTGGCTATGAGGAGTCCAACGATTTAGAGAGAAGTTAACATTAGTCTTATTCAATTAATAGCCTGGCTTTGGAAAATTCAATAATATTCAATATTGTTGAGTGTAAAAAACCCAAAAAATTTTCCCAAAAAATTACATAAACCTTTTTCAATAAAAAGTTTTCAATAAAATTTCTTGTATAAATTTCTAAATAATATACACAGTATATCAAAAAAAAGAGTCTCTGCTTGTTTCAGTAGTTGTTTACATCTCGTCTTTTGCATGGTTAGTTTTGCTATTGTTGGGTTTTTGCTTTCAATACAAGAGAATGCTACACTCACCGAATATTCCTGCACCAGATCCAGTGGATCTTTATTCAGGTAGATGTACAGACCCTTCAAAATGCACTCTCGTTTAGTCTCTATGGTGGCATTTATCTAAAGACATAAGTTAGAGAGCTCTTGTTTATGTGTAACTCAGCATAGACACATACAAGACAGCTCTAATATCATACAAAAAAGAAAACAGCCATCCATTACTTAAGGCATTTGAAAAAAAACAGGCTATGTGCTTTTAAAATCTGTTGTTTAAAGGGGAATTATGGACAATCTGATGCCTTCTGTATGCAGAAGTCATGTTCATCATCTTTCTTACTGTTTTATTTTTTTTTTTTCTTTAGTAGGCACGGATGTTTGGGTACCAGTGCTTTAGCCACATCACTGAACTCGGAGTCAGATGGATAAGCCTTGTAGTTATTTATTTTCTCTGCAAAAGCATTAAGGATATCTTACTTAAGTTTGGGGTCAGGAATCAAAATTTTGCCATTAGTGTGGAATACTGAGTTGCCCCAATCCAGTTTCAATTGCAAATCATAAGGGAAACGAAGCAGAATGAAAGATGTTGAACAGGAAACAAGTCACAACCTCAATAATCTCAATAATCAAGTTGAGCAATTTCACAATTATTATTGTTGATTATTTATCTTGATATATTATTGTTGATTAATAGAATACTCATAAATTCAGTTGGACAAAATAATTATTCGGCTAAACATATCTGTCAATGAACATAATCTAGCAAAAGAAATGCAAAAACTACCATTACAATTTGTCAAACAGCAAAATTAATTTTGTACCTACACCATTTCAGCGCTTTTTAATACTTTTAATTAACCATATAATTTACAGCACTACATGTAGCTGTGTTCTTAACCCTGCTAAACAATTTTTTTATGCGCTGCTTATAGAAAATGTAATGTCTGGTATGCAACAAGACGTAAACGAAACATATTTTAATTAATTCATTAATTATCCTACATTAAGTAGATGAATGACTATAGATTAAAAATTTTGCCTGTCTCGTGTATTTTCCATTGAAACTGCCTAAAATGTCCGTTGATGACGTAACATCCAGTGGATTAATTGCGGACTAATTGTAACCCTATTTTTTTTTTTTTTTTTTTAAATAGAAACATTGATTACATTAAATAAAATTAAGTTGGGGCAATTTTTATTAAGAGTTCTGTTGCATGTACTTATTTAAATTGATGAAACTGAAATCCGAAACCGAAAATCAGTTTATTTTCACTGCGCATAAACTGAATCCACACATTCACTGGGTTCTAAATGTTTTCCAAATGTTCTCACAACGCTGTACAATCTAAGCCTTATGTTGTCTTTGAATACAGCGATGTTATGCATTACAGTTCTGTAACATTTATCTGGCAGATTTTCAGAGTTCTATCACATCTATTTCTCCATCTATTTAATCCGTAGATAAATGTATTCATGTCGTCACATGAAAAAGGAAAGTTGATTTGCTGTGGAATGGAATAAAAAATGGTGTTGCATAATAACTGATGCTTTATTAGTCCTTAAAAACAGTCTTATTTTGTTCTCTAAAATGTGACAAACAACTTAAACAATTAGTTTCATTACATTGTAATTTTTTTGTCGTTTTTAAGAGTAGACATTCCATGACCACAAAACAGCTTTCATGAAATTGTAACAAAGGTTTGGGTTCCTATTGAGCTTTAATGTAATGTAAAAAAAATGGTGAGAAATAAAATGTGGAAAAAAATCTTAATAGGAAAATGCACATTTTGATCAAAGTGCAACCAGGGGCTTCATATAGGTCTAAATATAAAGCTATGCATTTATTGCTATATCATACATACGAACGTATTTTTAATAGTAGCGTATTTTCATTCAGTTATTCTATTAATACCATGGGAAAACATGGCAAACTTCCACTTTTCTTTAAAATGTGCATCAAAAATGCATGAATTTTACTATCCAAAAAAAATAAAAATAAAAATGTCCAGAGGTTTTGTAAAGGAGGTTCGAATTAATGTCCAGTGTAAGAAAGAAGACTGAAGCAGGTTGAATTATCTTCATTTAGAAATTGATATTTTACTTTAAAACGAGTAACAAATAAATCAGATAAAAGTAACTAACTGATAAGTCACTGGTTTAGGCAAAGAATCAAAAACATGACAGAACAGATAAAATATAATCAATTTTTTTAATACAAAACCAATCCAATAAATAATTTGCTAGACAGTTTTCTTCCTTTTGTTTATCTTATATCAACCATAAATAGTCTTTCTCTCCACAGCCTCTATTTTTTTTCTTGATGTCAAGAAGACAAAAAAAACCATTAATCAGAAAAACCACAACACATTCATAAAGACATTTTCATGGAGGAAAAGCTTTATAGTTTTATAAGCTTTATTGTTTTAACTGTTACAAATTACTGACACTAAAACTCTTTTCAAAAATATTAAATTCTTTACAATATCAGTTATTATATTTTGTAATGACATTTTCTGGATCTGTTTATTAGGAATCTTAGTATGCATTTCTTCCAAAAAGAATAACGTTAATGTGACTGAGTGGTTGCTATAGAAACTGTAATGCTAAAATATAAAGGCGGATTTGGAAATTTGCCAGTTTATTTCCATCTGGATTTGATGTCAGAACTGCTGTTAAGACAATTATTCGATAAGTTTAGACTTACAGTAAAAGGTCACTAGTGCTGTTACAAATATGACGGTTAATTCCTCTTCTTTGAGTTTTACAAAAGTTAACAAACAGATTTTTTTTCATGAATCACTGCCAATTTTTGCTCCAAATTGTGATATTTAGAACCATTCACTAGGCTGATTTCCAAATTAGCATGCTGACTTAACCATTGCAAATCACAACAGCCAACCACCAGTGCTAGAAGGACATGGATTTTCAGAATGCTAATTGTTTATATATTTAAACCCTAAGCTCTTAGATCCGTTTTCATTTTTTGCATTTTTTTATCTATTTAACCCCAAATAGACATCCCACACATTAATTGCAAGTAGTGCCCACTATGAAAGTCGAGTTATATAAAAGATATAAAAATACTGTTAGTGTACTTGTTATATTATACTAGTCCACTTTTAGGCTGATCAAAGTCTACTTTAAATCTACTTTAGGTGTAAAATAGTAACTTTTAGGAACTCAGCTAGTTCTATTTTGTTTTTTTGTTTTTTATTTTGTACAAATCTCCATTAAAAGAGTTCAAAGAGGATAAACAGACTTTGTGATTTATTGTATTAATAGTCTTTTGCAATTGTTGTTTGTTAGACTGTCCAAACATGATAACTATGTCACGCTGTAGGATATCAGTTGGAGTCTTTACATCATCAATCTGTTAACCCTTGATTTCATGCTAAACAGTAGCTAGCAACAAACAGCAGCGACGACACATCATACAAACGCTCCATTTTTAGCGTTTAGTTTATAATCTTTTAGGAATTTCAAAAATACCTTTAGACAACCAAATCATGGCAAAAATCACACATTGTGAAACCGGCCTAAGCCAAGTCATCTATAGATTTATCATAATTTATCATAAACTATGTAATGAGTAAACCCAGACGGTATTCTTGCTCAGACTTTTCATTCTAATGTTTTATTGTCTGTCATTCCAGTTTCTGGATCTCTTCATAACTCATTTACAAGTTTTTTTAGAAAGGTATAAAGATGTAACCTTCATCCTTCACAAATTCTTCATCATTACACTAAGACTTATACATTAGTCAGTGTACTATATTACATAAGCCATGTGAGTCTTTTCAGAACAGCCTTTGAATCTTTCAGTTTCCACAGAGATTCCTCCTGCAGTCGTAACCCATATTCTGCTTCAGTAGTTAATTTATCAGACTGCACGGTTGACTAATGTAATAGGGGAATTGAATAGAATATTATTTCTTGTTGATAGGCTGACAGTTAAGCAGTTGAATTGCATTTAAGGTGTGAAATTCCTATAAAACAAAATATTTTAACAAAAATGTGTATACTAACTGAGAAAGTAGTCTGAGGAAAGTTTCCCCACTCCTCAATACAGAATTCTTTGGGATGTTTGATGGTCTCAAATGTTCCTCAAGCACCTACTGATACACGCTAGAATTAATGGTATATTAGATGATGGTGGCCAGGTCCTGCTGCAGAAAAACATCCCCACACCAGGACACTTCTACCTCCATGTTTTGCAGTTGATACAAGGTCATTTTTTCAAATGCTGTATTTGGTTTCAGCCAAACATGGGCATACCTCGTTTGCAGTGTCCAAATAATTAAATTTTAGACTAATCTGTCCAAAGAAAATTAATCCAGAAGCCCTGGTATTTGATTTATGTTCTCTTCGGCAAACTTTAGTCTGGCCTTGGTTGTTTTTCTTAGATAGCAATGGTTTCCTCCTTGCACACCTCCCATGCAAGTTAAACTTGTGTCGTGTCTTTCTGATTATCACGCGTTTTCACATCAAATCATGTGGATCCGATGTGATACACCTGTGTGTGATTTTAGCCATTTTTAATGCAGAGGGCAATGGTGGAAAGGAAAAACTCCCTAAGACTGAATAGGAAAAAAAGGTTTATCCCATTTTTATTTAACTGAGCATCTGAGGGGTCCAACATTGGCATCATGGTGGTGCTGAAATTTAAACCCATGATCTTTCAATTAGCAATCAAACGCCCGAATGATTAAATTAAAGATGTTAATGAATTTTCTATAAAAGCAGCTCTGAACATAACATGCAAAATAGGATATAAATTATTGATATGATAAAAAATAGGAAAGACTTTATGACAGCATAATTCATAAATTCAAGGGTTAGGGTTAAGGTTAGGGATATCATGGATGCAGATCTTTTTTTTTTTCCTTTTTTTTATTTAAAGCCAGCGATTTAAAAAAAGTGGAAGGAACAGAAACTAAAAAAACTAAAAACAGGATTTATTTTTGTTTTGTGGATGCTTTGTGAAATTGCATGTAACTAAAAACAGAGTAATTTATGACTAAGTTTATAAATGGTAAACGCCGGTTGTATAAAGGTCACACAGTAATCTGCACCCGAGTTTGCCCTTCTTATTTTCTGCATTCATCGTTCAAAAATGTAATAACTGTGCAGTTTAATGACAGTGATTATTTCCAGAGCATATCATGTACCACATTGTGTCAAAAAGAAGCAACTGAGCACATGTCCATTTCAAGTCATCCTAGAAGCACTTTATGATGCGGGCTCCCTTGCTAAAGTGGCTCCTGTGTAGATAAGCTGCAACTGCTTTAAGAGCTTGTGTTTTTCTTATTGTTTATTAAATATAGAACAACCAAGATTGGAACAGGTTAATGAAATGTAATTTAACTAGCAAAACAGAATAACATTAATTTCATGGCTCTTTTGTATAAGAGCTAAAAATACCGAAGGGGCAACATGAAATTTATTGAGGTTAAGATTGACAGAATGTTTTATGAAATAAATAAAATAACTTCCTGTGCAAAAAGAAATGACCCCCAAGGAATCCTTTACTTTATTCTATAATCGTTCAGACATCGTGACAGCATGCCAGCAAAGTTATAACACATCACAAACATTTTCACCAAAACATTTTTTTTTCTTCAGATGATAAATGATCTTTTGCATGTAAAATTTTTCCCCTCAACCGAATCATTTCAAGTTGAATTATGCTTTCTGTATTTTAACAGATATATCTTTGAAAAATTGGACATTTCACTGTGTGTATTTCGATGTAGAACTTTTAAAAGAATTTTTAAAGAAGAAGTGTTTAATAAAGCTGTTATTTTTCCAAACAAATTATCTTGAATGTATAACAAATATGATTACTGTCATTACACCTTCAATTATGAGATTACATTTTATACAGTACATGACCAAAATATATGTCCAAAAGTGTTGGGACATCTTACTATCACATCTGTTGTTTGAACATCCTACTTCATATGTAGTTATTCCTCCTCCTATAATAACATCCACCTCCTTCTGGAAAGTCTTTCCACTAGATTGTGTCATCAAACTTAACCCATAATAGTACTAGTGATATCAGACACTAATGCTGATAAAGAGGGGAGGTCTAGGGTTCATTCTGTGTTTCAGTTTACTCCAAAGGTGTTCGAGGTTCTGTGCAGGACATTAGAGTTCTTAAATTATTTTTTTTATTTCAGTGGATTTATTATAGAAACCAGTTCCATAAAATCATGTTTGTTTTATTACAATCTTTACAAAATCCTGAAACATCCTGAACATGTAATATTCTGAGTTATGTACATGTGATATTCTATGTCCACATGTAGAAAGATGTTTGTCCAGTCTAAATTTGTTAATAAAATCACAGATGTTAGCTAATAAGAATTGTAACCTAAATGCTGTTTGGGAAACTAGTCCTCTCTGAATAGGTTACTTAACTAATGCAATATTTCTAGTTTTATCAGATAAACAGCTTTAGGAAGAGTCATGACGACTGCAAACTCCATTCCTTTGAACAATCAAAGCTTTAGAATGACTTTAATGCTATTTATTTTGACACAATTCGATCATGGTAGTCATCAGAGACTGTATGAGACTCCATGGCTTGGTTTTTAATTAGATTTGCACTGTAGTTTGTGAGAGGATTTACACACAGGTGTGTGTCTTCCTTAATCATGTCCTATCCATTGTATTTCAAGAGACATTTCAACACAGTCAAAGTAAACAGGATGCACCTGAGCTTAATTTAAAAGACTAAAATATTTTATTACTGTGCATGTCATAGTGTCATAAAAGATTTATCTACCCTAATAAATCCATTAAATAAATCTTTAATAAAATGTATAACACAATAAAACATTCAACTCACTGTTTATTGTTCTTTGGTACATCCGTTGCCAAAGTTTTACTTCCATAACAACAAAATCTTCCTGAATGTTTTGGGAGAATAAAACTTTTTTTTTTCTGCAAGCAAAGCACAAAAAGAAAAATGTAACATTTACAGTATTAATAAAATTATACCTGAAGATTTGCTGTGGTTGTGTTTTTTCCAGACAATTGTATGTAAAATGTATTGTTTGCGTTCACATTGAACAGCTCTCTGTAATACACATTGATATCATTTGGCATGTTATTTTCATTTCTGGTGTTTGACAGACTCATTTATCCAGAGTGACTAACAATTATCTAATTAGGCAATAGAGGGTTAAAAGATTTAACAGGGTGTAACGCTTTAACCAGAGGGGCTGGATAGCTTGTCTGCATTATCTATAGCCAATCGCAGAGATTCACGCGTCTAGTATTTCCACAGTGGTTCTTTATTGTCAAAGTATGGGGCAGTTTGCAAAAACACTTACCAGGGAGGAAGTATAGTGTCCTCTGGCTTAAAGACCAGTATCCAACTCTCCTCGTAACAAGGGGCCCAGCAGTGGCAGCTTGGTGGTGCTGGAAATTTTTTTGTAATTAGCAATCTATATTCTTTTCATTCTTATTCTTATTAGTAGTAGTAGTAGTGTAGTATTCTTAGCGTAGGAGGAGGAGGAAAGGGAGTATTATTGTATGTATTGTACTTATTGAATCTGTGAATTAAGGCATTTAAGTGTTTACAAATCCTTTTATCCTATCTCTTCCCTTTTATTAAAAGTCTGCATTTTTATAAGCTTAAAAGAAATATGGTTATATTTTTTATTATAGAGTTATCAAATACACATAAAAAGTACTTAATAATCTATTAATCTCTCTCTCTCTCTCTCTCTCTCTCTCTCTCTCTCTGTGTCTCTCTCTCTCTCTGTGTGTACGTGTGTGCGGCGCGCGCCTTCATTACCGTGCCGCTGTCATCCATTCGCGCATTTACACGCTTCCTATCCTCTCCTTCGCAGTGGTTACGCGCGCGAAGCGATTTCACTATTCTTATCATTCATATGTTTAGACTAACATTCAGACTCCATCCCGACTCTCTACAATCGGACTTTTCTCCTTCAGTCCTCATCGCAGCTTCAATCATGCGCATCTCCTTCCTCAGCGCGCTCTTGTGCGGTGTCTCAGGTCAGATCATGAATTTCTAATTCAAAAATCTGCTTTTTAACCTTTTCTGTCGTTACATATTTAAAAAGTTTATATTAGTAATACGGTTCTATTTTTATGTAATTGTTTGGTTAATAGGCTTTTTTACTGTTTTCAGTGTAAACTTAAACTTCTACTCAATATTTTCTAAAAACTACAGATACATTTTACTACAATTTATTTTACAACAGACTTTAATTACATTACTGGCTTTAGGTAGACAACCTTATCCAGAGTAACTTTTATCTTATTTTTATTTAAATTAACAGTTAAGGGTTAAGGGCCTTGCTTAGGGGCCCAGCTCTGGCAAGTTTGTAGTGCTATTTTCCTATGAGTGGAACATAAAAGAAAAGCATGTTTAGCAAAAAAAATGCATTATGAATTGATTTTATTACAAAGCCCTAAAAATGTATAAGCAAAAAAATTATAAGCAAATAATAATCTGAAAAGTTTGGTGTGCATTTGTATTTCCCCCCCCCCCCCAATCTTTTGGTTTATGTCCCTACCAGTAACTGAAATTATTGCCCATTCTTTGCAAAATAGTTCAAGTTTAGCCAGATTGGATGGGGAGCGACTGTAAACAGCAAATGTCAAGTCTTGCCACAGCTCAATGGGATTTAGGTCTGGACTTTGAGTGGGTTAGGGTTAGGGTTAGGGTCATTCTAACATGAATATTCTTTGATTTAAACCATTCCATTGTAGTTCTGGTTATGTGTTTAGGGTCATTGTCTTGCTGGAAGTTGAATCTTGTTCTTAGTCTTAGGTCTTTTGCAGCCTCCACGAATGCTTTAACGAATCGTTTAGCAAAAGTTGTGTAAAACATTTGTAAGCTTTGTATGCACATGTACACCACTTAAAGTCTGACATCATAGAGCCCCCCCATAACAAATCCCAATTTAACCCCCGATTAAGGGTGTAACCTTTATAGCCTCTCGAAAATGTAAGGGCAAATATTTAACTTAAATATTTAATAAAACTAGCTACTTTGCTTTGTTTCCAGATTTCTCTCCTTTTTTCTATTTTTCCCTTTCTATTCCCTATCTCCTTTCTCTCGTTCTCTTTCTCTCTCTCTCTCTTTCTATGTCAGTTTTTCCCAACTTTCTGATTTAAGTGTTCAGCAGCCTGATAAATAACAGTACATTTGCATTAACAAAGCCTGTGGTACATGAAAAAGGGAATGGAAATATAGAGCAACATTGTAAAAAAAATTCAAAAGCATCAATCATTCCATCTGAAAAATGTAATAAAAACAAAACCTCTGATTTTTGATACGTTTCATCATTAATCAGCCGCACACATCACTGAGCCGCACTCACTATTCTGTTTCCAAGAAAAGAAACCACAACAAGTCTGGACACCGAAATATACTGCGGGTCTTCATTAAGGTCTCAAGGTTTCTTTCTCCTTCATCTCAGGGAGTTTTTCCTGCCACAATTGCTTGCACTTTTTACTGCATTAAGCTGCTTTAAGACAATATCTGTTTTTAAAAGCACAAAACAAATAAAATTGAATTGAATTAAAACATGCATCTGTATCACACACTAATCATAGTGCTGTTTCTTCTCATAACTAATCTAAACTAGTCTATAAACTAGTGCTTTTAACAGTCATAACAAGCTGGGTTGTGTGAAAAAAATCTACAAACTATTAGTGTTGGTTCTGGTTTTCACATGAAGTGTTTACAATAGTTTAAATATTTGATTAAAAAAAGAAAATGCTTTACTTAAACGCCTCCATCAGAATTCAAAATGCCCAACCATTTTACATTTCCATCAGGGTGAGAGATGATAAAGCATTTCACAACCCAATAACAGAACAAAAATATTCTCCATGTCAGCGACTTATTCTGTTTACTTTATGTGTACATCTTTCAGCGCTGACTGGTCTCTACCTAATTTCTCTGAAAACGTGTCACACCAATTTTTGTTTCTATTTCAGCAAAACACTTACCAGTCCTTATTTTAGACTTTGGTTCACAGACCTCTGCTCTTCAGAGGGGGGGGAGGGGGAGGAAAATCGATGGCTTGATGCAAAGCACTGTTACAGAAAATCTCACTACGACTATATATAGTGTAATTAAGTAATGCAGCTGATCTTTACAGAATTAAAAACAAAGAAAATATTAAAAATCATGAAGTGACAGTCAAGATGTCTGCTCATGTGAACACCAATCAGCAGTGGTGGAATGTAACTAATTAACACTTTCATTACAGTAATTGAGTCGATTTTTTACTCTTTTGTGTATAAATAAATTGTGGTATCTTTTATTTGAGTTGTTTAAAAAATAAATAATTCAAATTATCTAAATTTGTTTTTTACAAGTACAAAAAAGACAAAAATTCATTTGTAAGATTTATGAGCCAATCACGGCAAACTAATGATAAGCTAATGATTTCAGAAAAAATACATCCAAATTTTATATTTTTTTGCTATTTATAACATTAAGTAGTTTAGTTTTTTACTGTCTGACTTTTAAGTAGGTTTGGACATCATTTAAATTATACCATATCTGTTTCTGTTTATCAATTAAAATTCTTAGCGATTCTTATTGAAGTTTTGATTTAAAGAAAAATTTTAGATATTTATTAGATATATTATTTCGAAATTGTTGCAGCTGAATAACATGAACAAGTGTTAGCAGTCAACAAAACATTTTTATAAGGACCTTTAGCCTATAGTTTTAGTAAAACATTTACAGCAAACAATGATAATATACCCTAATTTAATAAAATAAGACATCAAATCTTATTTGTATTCCCACAATGAGAGGTTCTGTATCTCTCTTTGTAATGCAAGAACTGAAGTGTTGTTGTTGTTTTTTTAACAAAATACTTATTTACTTTTACTGGACTTATATTATCTCCAGTACTTTTATTTGTAATCAAGTTAATTATTTGTTAAATAGGAATACTTAAGTAGACATTTTCAGTTTCTTTCCTCCACTGCCACCACTAGGAAAACTGCAGATTTTATAATAAAAAAAATAGGTTTATGTGATTATAGTTAGTGCTAGTCTAAAAACTAGATTAAATTGAGTGTGTAAACAAAAAAACACTATTTAAAAGGGTATTAAGGTATTTGTGGTAGTTAAATCAGTTAAATCAATAACAATATTTCTCTCTCTCTCACCCTCTCTCTCACTCTCTGCAGTGGCCCTGACGGTCTTTAATGTATCAGAAGAACATGATCCATGTCCTTTAGGTTATTTCCCCTGTGGGAATCTGAGCTCCTGCCTGCCACAGCTGCTGCACTGTAACGGAGTTGATGACTGTGGAAACCATGCGGATGAAGATAACTGCGGTGAGTTTTAAACTGTCTTCACCTGCCCCACTATTGCTCAGCTTTAGGTTCTTTACCAGAACATGTCGCACCTGCAGTTCCTTCACAACCTGTCAAGGGTGTAGCCCGGCCTTTCGTTCAATGACAACTGGGATAGACTTCATCAGATCCCTGTGACCCTGATTAGGAATAAAGGGGTATAGACAATGAATGGATGGATAGATGGTAGAGAGAGTAGTGCCAGTGTTTACACACAAGCATGCACAATCACACAGACTAATGGCAAAAATTTTTTTTTTAAAAAGTCTGTTTTATATAGTACGGTTATAGAAGCCCGACAGGATTTAGCATATAAACACTACTGTCCCCTCAGTGAGGTGAAAGACAAGACTGTTTATGTAATAGGTGACCTTATAACCAGGAAGAAAGAGTCTCTCCACATTGGTCACACGACACCACAACATTAAAATAGTGTAGATTAGTGCACAATGTTTTATAATAATAATAGTTTATTCTATTTAGTGTCCATTTCATCTATTTAATATTGAGGGCATTCAGCTTAGACATATTTAAACATTTTTTTAATGTAAAGTAATAGTTAATTTCCCTGGTAATTAATTACTTTTATAATGATGTAACTCAGTTGATAACTTGGTTACTATTTTTGAAAAGTAAATATAACCAAACTTTTTTTTTAATATAATGCACAACACTGCTCTCACCTCACTGCAAAGAGGTGAATCCAATCTTATTAAGTGAAAAACAGATGCATGACAAGCGTTTAAATCCCTAAGGAGAAGACACTTTCTTTACATCAGCTGTTCTTTTGATCTAATAATTCTAGAATTTACCCATCTGCTAATCTGCTCATCTGATGCTTAATGCATCCTGGGGTTTCAGCCTTCCATTACCTTCAGATCTGGGGAAACCTCAAACATTTATCTGGTGGGTAACTAGATAAAGTTGATTGAGAAAATCATGGAATTGTCATTAGGCTAGAGATAGCTGTTCAAAGCAATAAGGAGCCACCAGACTGCCACTGTCTTCCTCAACACTCGCACCAGGGCCATTTAACTTCTTTTATTTTGCTGGTTCTAAATAGACACATTTGATTAAACTCTGTCATCTGCAAAAGGTCAACATGAGGAAAATGTCAAAATGCACGATTATGAATAAAGACTACTGTTAGTCTGAGTCTACATTCTAAGTGGATAAAATTTTATCCTTATCATTTTGGCCTTCTTGCACAAAAGTTATCAAATCTTCTTTTCACAGCACCTAAATGTCACAGTGAAACAGAGTAAAAAATACTTTGTCTAAAGATATCAGCCTCTAGATATCTAACCCTGATGGTATATATTTCCAAACACCTTTAGGAATACATGTGCAAGTAAACTACACCCAAACATTACAATGAAAGTAAATTTGCAGGGGTTTTTTTAGATAATGGCAATAATTGATAATATTTAAATATATTGTGTTATATTGTAAAATAAATGTGTTAATAATTAAAATATACTTTCAATATGTGATGTAGTCAAAAATACTAATATCATTTGTTTATTTATTTACTGGATGTGGTTTTGTACAATGGTGTTTAATCCACTTTGAACACTAGGAGCTTAGACAAGATCAATTCATGAAGACTTTACAATCCAGTTTTGATTTACAGGCAATATAAAATCACCATTTAATCTAATATACATGTTTTGGTCTGTGGGAGGAAACCGGAGAACCCGGAGTAAACCCACTGTAGAATACTCTATAATGTTAAAGTATTTACTGAAGAATTGGATTTAATTTGTTAGAGTATTTACACTTGGTTAATGTACACAAATAATAAACAATATTTTAAAGTGTTACTTAAGGAAAAGAGTTTTTAATAGGTAAAAGTGTGTTCCAGAAAGAACAGCAATCAGATCATTGATCATTGATTCTACAAAAATCAAATAATGCAGCTGAGAAAAATACGCAATAAAAAATTAATGATTTGTTAACATGTTGTTTGGATTTAATTGAGTGATTTTGTGTGTGTTGCATTGATCCACTTTTTGTTCTGATTTGTGCTGTGAAGGTTTTCACACATGCATTATATTATAGTTGTAGAAAATTTACCATATAATTATTTTAGTCATTTGTTTATTTTACTATAATAGTTACTAGAAAAGTATAGTTCAATTATCACAATAAATTACCATATCATTGTAATTTACTCTGATATTTAATTACTACAGTAAAGTTCTAAAACAATACAGTATTTACCACAGGGAATTTTACTACCTTTCCATTTCCATTTGGCAGATGCACTTATCCCAAGTAACGTACTTTTATCTCTTCTGTTAAGAGGATTTAAGAAAATATTTACTGTTAAAAGCACCAGAAAATTTTATTAAATGTAAATTGTATTGAATTAAAAGAGCAGAATAGGATTTGCAAATGTAAGGACATTTTTAATCAATTTTTTTTAAAAAGAGGTTCAAACTGCAGGGTTAGGGTATTGCTACATAGGCTGCACTAAACGAACAGAAGGATAAACTAGATGGGACACGTTTAGGGAAAATATTAAGGTATCTATAAACTTATGGTAATATTGTCACAGTTTAAATTATATTCATGAAAGGAGATTTGAAGGCATCCTGGGAAATTATAGTCTATAATATGAAAATTCCAGAATGTTGATGAGAAATATGATTTATCCTACAGATCCTGTGTATATGTATGGAACAAAGCCTATGCTTGTGGCAAATTCTCAATCTGGTCTTACTATTTTTGTCAACAATAAGTGTAATATTAGTCTGTGTTTTCCTTCATCCCCCAAATAATGAGCCCACTACAGCTATTTTAGTTGAAAGAAAGGGAGGTAGAACATGTCCTATCCCCAATGAGCAAGCCTGCGACAAAGAAAAAACTCCCTAAGATGATTCTAGAAAGAAACCTTGAGAGAAACCAGGCTCATTCAAAGCTTTTTATTTATACCTCTTATCTTTTTTTTATATGTTTTTAGTCTGAAAGACTTTTATCCATTTCTATTTATGTTCACTGTTAAGCAGCCCTTAAACAGTATTTTTATTACCAGTTTTTTAGCTTCAACAACTTAGATCAGCAATTTGGTAAACCATAGAAGCAGATTTAAAAGAAGGCGTAATGAAGTCAACTGAAAGTTAGTCTTTTACAGTAATTATTTTGGTGAGTAATATTTTTTAAGCTTTTAAAACATCTCATCTTTTTTTGTTCTTTTTTACCCCTCATAAATTTGTTTAAATGGTTTGGAGCCATTTTTTTTTTTTTTGCATAATTGCTGTTCTTATCACAAATTTTTTATATCCATGGCCTTTTTTATAATCACACACACTCTGAGGAGGAGTAAGTTTTGGAACTGAAAGATTGTCAGTGTAATATCTAAAGTAACATTCAGTTCCATAACAGTTTAATTACTTAAGCCATTAAAAACAATGCCTCAAGTAATTAAACCTTCTTTAAAACAATAATTTGGATAAGTAATTGAGTAGATTTTGATCTGAAAGGACTGCAGGATAGTTCCTACTTTAGGCAAAATGAAATTGAATGTACTGAGACAGTTAATTGGAAACGGGGTCCCAGTTGGTGCTAGAAAATTGTTTAAATATTCTTAAAAGATTGCAAGGTTGAACGCTTCGCAATCATTGGCCAGGAGACATGGAGCAAGATTGGGTGGAAGATCTCTAGGTGAGAGGGGGGTCATAACTATCCATCCATCTACCTCTGTCTCTCAGAATGTCTTTGTCTATCCAGTTATTTGAATAAAATACATTTTCACTTCACTCCCATTAGTAAAACCCATTTCAGATTTTACACCTTCTCTTGCTTTCTAAACACATTACTAGAGATTAATAGGTGCTGGTAGAAGATGGCTGGATGTTTTGAGACATCTAATTGTTAAAGATGTCAGAAATGCAAAGTCAGAAAAAAGTCACTGCCTCTCCCATGTGCATGCTGTTTGGTTTATTTTCTTTTTTATTTATGACTTTAGGCTGGAATGAAAGAAAGTAATAATAGTTTCAATGCTGAGAAACTGCAGAGAATGTTGAAGAACATATATTCAGTTGTGCTACTCTGAAATAGCAAGCTCCATTTATCACTCAGCAGACTGTGCAAAATGATTACCAGCAACTTACAAATTAGTTCGCAGCATGGATTTCAAATTCAGCTTCTCTAACATGGAATGGTGTGAAAAGACAAACTTAGATAAGGATAGAAAGAGTGTGTTATTAGTGGAGTATACATCACATCACTGGAGCCTGAAATTCCATAGGTTATTTTTCACTAAGCAAATAACATATTTGTTGACTTATCAACAATGTCTTTTTTTTTTAGGAGACAACAATGGCTGGCCTCATTTGTTCGACAAATATTTTGGGATGCCCAGTAAAGAAGCTGGAACCAAATCAACCACATGTCGTAAGTATAGATGCAGATTTTAATCTTTTTAAAGGTTGTGGATTTAGACCTCAACATCAGCAAGCTACCACTGCTGAGTCCTGAGTAGTCTTAACCCTAAACCGCTCTTTGTATTCATAGAATTAATGTAAGATACTTAAGATAAAGACCATATGTGTCAGCTACGACTACAGGAGCAGAGAGGAAGATGTATGTCACGCACTGGGGTTTTCATAAAAAATTTTATGTAAATCAATGTAATTTAATTACATTCTAAAATATCGATACCTTAGTGTGAAAAATTATTGCAAAAGTTAGCTACATCATTTTACACAGCCCTATAAACTATATATATAATATATATATATTTTACCTGCCACTATGTTTCAATGTTGGGAAAATGGATGGATGGATGGATGGATGGATGGATGGAAGTCAGATAGATAATTTTCTAAAAAAAAGTCTAAGTCTAGCTTTATAATTATTCTTTTTTCAAAAAACTGAGCTTTAATGAGAAAACTTGACTCCTTTATTGAAAAGTCCTGCTTCTGCACATATTTCTCTGAAAGTCATTCCAAGTAGAAATACAAATATATTATTCTTCCTGACATCTCTCATCTTTTTCTCTTTTCTTTCTATATCTCTTTTTTCCTTCCTTCTATCTATCTCAGTTCTTGGCTTCGTACCAGATGAGTGTCAATGTAGGGATTTGGAGCTTGACTGCAATGGTGCTCATTTTAAAGACGTCCCTATGGTGTCCACAAACGTCACCATGATGTGAGGGTTTTTTTCCTCTTTTTTTCAGATTTATTAAATTGTGTGTGTTTGTGTGTGACTATTACATACTTTGGCTGTTGGAAGCTGCAAGAGAGATCAAAGCATCGCTGGCTAGGAAATAGGTGTTTACCGGAACATTCTGTGAACTAATGGCATTTCTGGCAGGGATGCTGTAATGCGCACATGCACATACACGCACACACACACACATGGGAACATAAAGCCATAACGTGGCAAAACATTAACATTACAAGTTGCTCCATTTATTGATTTACAACACTAATGCATACATTTTTTTCTATTTCTTTTTAATTAAATAATAAAAATTGTTTGATTGTAAATAATTAGAATTTAATGCTGTTGTTTACATGTGTTTATCCTTCAGACTTTGCAGTATTAAAATGACCTTATTTAATTAATATAATTGAAAACACATTCACAACAAAAGTTTAAAGGCACTCGCAGAGTGTTAGCTGCGTGATGGTGAAGCATGCGCAGTCAGAGCTAGAGAGCACTGACTGTGAGCATTGTGTAATCGACATCCACCTCTGTGGGGAAGGCGTATGACTCGACAGGTCAGGGGAATGCAGACCAAGGCCAAGGCTACGTCTGTACTTGTTTCTCTCGATCGTGCTGCTCCCATCCTTTTCAGATACCTCTTGCAAGCAGCAGTGGGGGTGGGCTTGGTGCACGACTATCCAGAGTTATGCAAACTGTGGGGCCTGGCCTCTGAGGGGACAGAGCTCCTAGCAGCAGGTCTCTTGACAAGGTCGTTGAGACCATACCCAATCCACTAACATAATTAATGCATCTTAAAGCCAAGTTAACTCATTTTCTTTGATAGCAATTTAATTACTTCTTATTCCCCACCAACTGGAAAGAAATGCCATGTGATAGTTATTATCCATATAGTATTTCATTTAATGTTGGTAATAATCTACAATCCCAAGTTTGTCTCTAAAATTTACTGTAACAGCGACCGAACAGCAATTTAAATTTATGAATCCAAACTGAATCTGCTGATGTAAATAGTTACTACAGAAGTTAAAATGTTCAGAACAAGCACATAGATTGGAGTATATTAGATTAGATTAGATTGTTTGAAATTAATTTGGTTAGATTTGATTTTATTTTTTAAAAAAATTGAGAAATTAAAAAATTCAAAACAAGCACATGGATTATATTAGATTATATTTGGTAAAATTAGATTGTTTGATTAGATGTGATTGTTAGATTTTTGTTAGATTTTATTTGATTACATGAAAGGTATGTTAAATTAAATTGAATTGGATTACAATAAATTGTATTAGATTAGATTAAACCATATTCTTTTAAACTGGACAAAATTGTTTAAACTAGGTTTTGTTAGAATAAATAAATTAGATTGGATTGTTATTGTCAGAATAAATTAGATTGGATTGTTTAGATTTAAAAAGCCTGAATTAGATTACATTAAATCAGACCAAATTTGATTAGATTTAGAATCAAATTTAAATTCTTTGATTGAATTAGATTATATCACATTAGTCTAGATCAGATTGTTATGTTATCTTAGATAAGGTTGTTTGATTTGAGTACATGTTAAAATAGATCAGATTAGATTACATTACATTAGATTGGGTTAGGTTGCGGGGCAGCACGGTTGCCAAGTGGTTCAGACTGATTTCTCACAGTAAGAAGGTCCCTGGTTCTTATCCCACACATTGTGTGGAGTTTGTATGTTCTCCCCGTGCTTGTGTTTGTTTACTCTGGTTTCCTCCCACAGTCCAAAAACATGTATGTTAGATTGATTGATAATTCTAAATTAGGGATAAGCAGGTATAGATATGGATGGATGAATTGATCGATGGATTAGTTTGTTATATTGGATTAGATTTAATTAGACTTTTAGATTAGATCATTTTAGATTACATCAAACCAAATTCTATAAAATTGAGGTTTATGTATTAAACAATAAAAACAAAACAACAATATTTTACAAAGTATTAAACAAATATTTAGGTTTGTATTATTTGTATTAGAATTTTTAATATTAGATAAAATCAAATTATGTTAAATGAGATTAAATTAAATTGCATTGGATTCGATTGTTTACATTAGTTTAGATTAGATCAGACTGATTTCAATTAGAGTGGATTAAATTCTTCGAATGGAGTAGATTATATTAAATAAGATTAGATTATTTGCTTTTATTAGTATGCTTGCCTGGTATATCTGGGGTTGGTGGTGGGATTCCCGCCCTCTCTCTTGCTGGGGTTGTAGTTTTCATGTTCTGCCTGTGCTTCAGAGGTTTCCTCTGAAGGCTCTGAAGACTTTTTTTCCCTTAGTCCAAAAACATGTGCTGTAGGCTAAGGTGTGTCTGTGTGGTTGTTCCGTCCAGAGTGTCTTCTGCCTTGTGTCGTGTTCCTGGATAAGCAGTTTAAAAAAATCTGGTATTAGCAGTCAGAACCTGAACTATGAGATGACAGAAAAGCTTCTATGACTGTGTGCACTGAGTGTTGCACCATTTTGTTACATAAGCCACTTGAGGATAAATCTACTTTACTGCCTCCTGATTGCTAAATTATGGCCCAATTTTCCCATACTGACAATTTGGCTTTGCTTATTAGTGCACTGTTCGAGCTTTAAATAAAAATGCACAGTGTGGAACAGACTGGACTGATTACCAGATCCTTTTAAGACATTTTTCGGCTCCATACACTTCCTTCCCTTTAGAGAAACATGATGAATCATTCACTGCTTGGTCCAAAACAACAGTATGCTATTAATTCAAATCAATAAATTAATTCAACAAGTTCATTTACAATTAGACATGGTCTTAAAGCAGCTTTACAAAATATAAGAAAGATAGAAAAAAGTCAAGATTGATATAATTGATTAATAAAAAAATAATACTTAAAATATATGTTGAATTTAATTTATACCTAACGTGACTGCCTGTTGTGACTGTAAGAAGGACAAACGTCTGCAGCTAGAACTTACAGTATGTGGTATGTCACGAAATGCCAGGAAAATGTTGATTAAAAAAATAGGTGGCTTAATGTCTTCTTCACCCATGTGAGTGCTCTTAGCTGCAGTGCTTACTTTTTATCCATTGGTTAATTTATGGCAGTTAAAGTTAATGTTGCTTTTGTTTATTTTTGGTTTAAAATTGTTGCTTCATGTTGGTTTTTGCTGATTATCTCCCATGTATTTATGTTCATAAATTTCTAATTAGTTCTTTGGGTTTTGATGCTTTATTTTATTTAACTATACTGTTAACTAACTACTGTTAACTAACTGTCACTGTTACTGTTAAATGTTACCTATTTTGTATTATAAACATCAAAAGGAAAAGGAAAGATGAAAAGGCAAACAATAGATCTTTCTCTCTCTCTCTCTCTGTTTCTTTCTCTCTCACACACTCTTCCTGTCTCTCACCGCAGGTCTTTACAAAGGAATCAGTTAAGGAAACTGAATGCTGACATGTTCATCAAGTACCAAAGTCTTCAAAAGCTGTAAGGGTGTAAATTTTTTTCTCTTATTTCACTGTATGTCATTAGTATAGGATCCTTTTATATAAAGCTTTTAAAGTCATTAAAACACCTTAGATACACCAATTTACTATGGTATCCTATGAAAGAAGGGTTAATTAATGTGTGGTCTGTGATAGCTGATGTGCTGCAATGGCTGAGACTCTTATTATTTATGGTGTTTTGTGCTGTGAACATTTTAAATTATTTATTTACAGCTAATCAGCATTAATCCATGTGAACATTTAGGAAAATCAGCAATACTTCTGTTAATTAAAAAAAATACAATATGGAAACATCCAATCCTGGAAAGCTCTAAAAGATTAATAGATGTATCCCATTTTGAAAGCCTCTTATAAAATTTTCTGCTTGCATAGTTGCCTCAAAGATACAAGAACAAAATCATACACACTGTTTTAATGTTATCAGCCTTTTTATTTCTTTTTTTTTTACTTATAGTAAAAAATATTTAGGTAATTTATTCTGTTATACATTTTCATAATAGAATGGGATTTTAGGTAGAGGTTTTGCTTTAATGATGATGAACTCTTATAACCCTGAACATCTTACATTTCTGCAATCTTTCTTTAGATACTTACAACACAATCGCATTAAAATGGTCGAACCCTACGCCTTCCGAGGTCTTTACAACCTAACACGACTGTAAGTGCTCAACTTCAAAATCATCTCAGGTTGTTGAGAGTACTCTCTAATGGTTCATTATAAATATACATTGGCTGCCGGTTCAATTAAAAGTGGTTTTACATTCTTTTCATAGGAGCGTAAAATACACAAAAAAAAGGGGTTCTTTTTTTAGCACTTTTGAGAATTCTTTGCCATCATTTTCAATTTGTGTTCTTAAGAACCAAATATATTTCATCAGGACCTCTTAGGGCAAAAAGAGAAAAGAGGTTTACATTTACTGCCATGTTTCTAAGTTTATATTTGGTGGTATGGCTCTGTTTTAAATTTCTTGTCCTTTCTGAAAAAAGCCTAGACGGGGAAACAGCAGCATCCTCTGGGGCGACCGTTCCATTTTAAGAATAGGAGAGCGGCACAAAATCCCCCAGAACAGAGCAACAATGACATTGTTTAAGTTAGTACAGCTAAAGGAGGAGGTGGGAAGGAGACAGGGAGGAGGTGGGTTGCAAAGCAATGTGATGAGGAAACAGAGGAACAAGCAGATAAGCTGTATTTAATTAAAGCGCCCTGTTTGCCATTTGCCATTTAAGTGCTTAGGGTCCAATCAGCTGATAGGGGTTGGGTTGCTTTTCTCCCAATCAGCTGATAGCAGACTTGCATGTCTGAACTGACAAACATTGCTTGATTTATTACAATTTTTTTGTTTTGACATCTTTTTAAACATTTGCTCCTTAATTTGTCACCTGTCAGTTCCAGTTCTCACTCTCACCTAATCATGCACCGATCTACCAACTAGAAAACGTGACATCGTACACTTTGCTCTTTTTTGGTACATTTTAAAAGCAGAAACGGCATCTTTATTGGTGATGACTGGTTCATAAACCAGACATCAGGAAACACCTGAAAACAACAATAAATGAACTCAGACTCGCCGCGGTAACCAAAACACACAGAAAACCGGATATCAATCAAAATAAGTCTCAATACGCCAATACTTTTAAAAAACTAATGATTCTGAAGATTTTTTTTCATCAAATCTGGAAGAAGGACACTAAGAGCCATGCTTTTTTTGTGGTTTTTTTAGGTATTTGAGCTATAATCGAATCTCTAGACTAATGCCAGGGGTATTTCAGGACCTGCACAAGCTGGAATGGCTGTAAGCATTTTGATTTAAAATCTCTAATTGATTCTTGTATGTAAGTTATCATGAATTAAAACGTAGGTTTTTCATTCGTATTTATAGATGTTACTGTCTCATTCATTGTAATTGCTCTATATGTAAATTTAGGTGAATTTATATGTGATTGGGTAAATTTAGCTCAAAAGCTTTACACACCTGATTCTTAAATCTGTTTAGAGGTCAAAGCCTTCATGCATCGATTAGCGTTCAGTGATTTGTACATTATACTTTGAGTGTTTTAATAAACCCCTTGACATTGTTTTTATTTAATTTCAGAATTCTGGAAAATAACAAAATCCACCAAGTTTCCTCTCTGACTTTCTCAGGCCTGAGCTCTCTCGTGCTGCTGTAAGTTTTTGTCCTTCTATCAGAACCGAACCAAGGCATAAGTTAACTAAGCGTCTGCTTAGGCCCCCCTGTGGCCACCAGGAGGCCTCAAGAGTAAATGATATTACAATTTTTTTTTCAAATGTCAATATACAATTGTGATTATTAAAAACTGAAATATGAAATATTCATTTAGCAGTGTGACAGTACCGTAACGCTGAAGTGTAAATAATAACCTGAGCACACTTTTGTGTTTGCTACAATTACAACGTTAGTATATTATAAGCAACACAACTACAATAAAGAAACTTGATAGTAGTTGTGTTGAATTTATAGTGTAAATAAATAAGGATTGACAATAATTAGTCATATTAGTGGCAAAAAAGGCCCTGTTTAGGGCCCCCAAAAGCTTGGGCTGGCCCTGCATTCTACTTTTATTTTTCAACCCTAAACACTATTTCTTTAACACTGTTATATGTCTGTAATGTGTTACACATCTAACTGTGTCTGTGTGCTTGGACTTCTATGTCACAGGGTTCTTTTAAACAACACTCTAAGAAATATTGAGGATATTTGCCTGGAGATGCCACGTTTAAATTGGCTGTAAGTTTGATATTTCTGTTCCTTTTTGTAAATAAATTACAGAATATAGGATTCGATTAAAACTGCTAACTTTTGTATAAGGAATATAAAATATTTTAAAAGCTGTTAGGATATTAAACATCCAAAAAAATAATAATCTAATAACCAAAAAACTGTCAAAATAATCTTGTGTGTGTTTCTGTTTATTTGTGTGTGTGTGTGTGTGTGTGTGTGTGTTTACAGAGATATGGAAGGGAATCAGATGGAGATTGTGGATGACAGAACATTCTGGTCCTGTAGCATGCTTACCGTGCTGTAAGTACATTTCACATTGCCTGCACACACACACACACACACACACAGGTTTCCATTTTTTCTTTAAATTTATTTCTGCTAAATGTTTTTTTAGCAGAAGTAAATATACACAAATATTTCCTATTTCTTCCTCTCACTCTTTTCTCTTTTTTGTCTCTCTCTCTCTCTCTCTCTCTCTCTTTCTCTCGCTTTCTCTCCCTCTCGGTGATCCCTCCACTCTCCAGAGTCCTTCAGAGAAACAGGATCAGTCACATCCAGCAACATGCTTTCTCTCTGCTGCGGAAGCTTGGCGAGTTGTACGTTCACATTTCAGTTTGATTTTCCTCAATGCATTTTGGCAAAAATAATCAACACACAGTTTTTTTCAACAGTTAATAGCCTGACCTGTTTTTTTTTTTTTTTTGAAACACCAAATAAAGAAATCTCTCGGTCTATTTTTCTCATCAGTTCTAAAGTCAGTCTAATTTGTCCCAGTTTATTTGGCAGCTCAAGTGTGAAATGAGATTTGTTTTTTAATAAAGCATGAAAAACTTCAAAGATCCACATAAAAGTCAGAGGAAACTAATTTAGGCTATATGAGCCTAAACAGATGGGAAATTAAATAGCACAATTTTACCACAAAAGAGATGTTGTCCTTAAAATTATTGGCACCCTACAATTAGTATTTAATTGAAGTTGGTTAATGGTCAACAACAAATTGTTGAAAAACTGTACATTTGTATATATGAAGGTGTTTAAACTAATTTCTACTTCCTTTATGGCTTAAATATAAGATTAGAAACCTCAGAACCCGCACCTATTTCAGCATTTAATTCTAGTCACTACTGTAATATTTATCCAGTCGTCAGCTGTAAAACTTTGAAGCCAAAATTGTCTTGGTATTTAACAGAATTAAAAATATCACTTATCATCTAAACACAGGGATTTATGTGTTTATTGGTCCAATTAAGTTGTTATTTTTATTTTTATTAAATTCAGAAAAATCTAACTCTAACAGCTTGTTATTTATTTTATTCTGGCAGTTTGTCCATTTTTTAACTGGAACTTTAGCAGTTTAAGTGGCATTTGTGGTAAATTTGTTTGCTTTTATTATTTAAAAAATAGATTTAAACTAGTAAAAGCAATCAGTTTTTGCTCAAAGACATAGAAGATGTAGATATAGATATAGTTTTGCTTCTAAGTGTTTTAAGTAAAATTAAGTAATGTGTTTCTCTCTTTCTGCAGAGACTTATCCAGTAATAAAATTGAGAAACTCTCACCAGATCTTTTTGTAAATCTTGGAGATTTGCTGCAGCTGTAAGTCCTTTTGCATTCTGGGTATTTTGTGTCATTTTTATCACTACAGACTGCATGAACATAGAAGAAGCTTAGAATACTCTTTAATGTGAAATCCCACTGAACTGTGACCACCATCAGCTGTGAATGTCAGCCATTTTAAAGCAATATGTGATTTCTCACCTTTTACTTTACAGGAATATTTCATACAACCCAATTCAGGAGCTACAAGTGGACCATTTTGACAGACTGCACAAACTGAAGTCACTGTAAATCGACTTTGTTGGCTAAGACATTGATTGATTAGTCGAACCAGGAAGGTCTCAAGCAAAATGCATAGAAACTCCATTATAATAAAGGAATAAAAAGCTACTCAACTAACAGAACATTCCCACAACTTTCACTAACGTTAGGACAAAATGTTCTTAAAATAATTTTCATAATTTTATCAATACATTTACATTTGCATTTCCATCGTTAGCAAACGCTCTTATCCAGAGTGACGTACAAAAGTGCTTTAAGTCACATCATTCAACAGATTAATACTGATTCGTTACATTACAAAACAAAGTGTAACAACCCACAAAAACTCTTGAAAAGAGCAGCAGACATTTTCCCCAAAATTTTCAAATGTCACGTTCTGAGTGATTGAGAAAGAGTTTGGTCTTCAATCTTCTCTTAAAGAAAGCCAGTAACTCGTCATGGCTTTGGTTTTATCCATTTATCCATTGTCTTTACCCGCTTATTCCTAATCAGGGTCACGGGGATCTGCTGGAATTTATCCCAGCTGTCACCATGGACAGGTCCCTCAGTCCATTTCAGGGACACATACAGACAGACAACTACACACACACACACACACACACACACACATATATACTTCTATAGGCAATCTGGAATTACCAATTAACCCAACGTATATGTTTTTGGACTGTGGGAGGAGTAAACTCTTCCTAGGTTCCTATTTTTTCATTTATTTTTTCACCCTTTCACTGAAAATCAGCACACAAAACATTTGCATCACAAACTCTGATCTCACGTGTAATCTTGCATTAATTTCTTATTGCTTCAGTACTCTTCCTACAGTATCGTAATGTCATACAGTGTGTAACTTCATGTTGCTGAACTATCGTTCATATGAACACAACAGCGCTTAAATATTACCACAGATAACATCTGACAACTTTGAAAATCAGACACTGAACTTGGCATAATTGTGGCTGTAGCTTAAAACGTATAGCTTGAAACCCTCTTCCTTCTTGTTTGTCAATGTACAACTGTGTTTGGATCATTCAACTCGCATTGTTGACCAGAACCCTAGACAGATCTTGGAGTCACTGAGTGGAAAAACACCATAATTGCTATGGATGCTTCGAGCGCCGGATGTGACACAGTTGGCTGATTTCGAATGGAGATGAGATGAGATGTGCATAAAGCTTATTACTTTCCCAAAAACCAAAACAGAACATTTATTTTTGAAGTCATGAAGTAAGGATGCTGAGGGTGCTGCATCACCCCTGGCTTTGAGTCTAAGAGATAAACAAAGGGTATTATAGTAATATACTTAACATTTCATTTCATTGATTTAAATATTTTGTAACTTTTTTTGAAAAAATACTGTATGAAGCACAAATGGGGAAAAACGCATTACTTTTGTGAATTGGATTTTTTTTGGCAATCAGAAACTAAATAAAATGGACATTGAGCTTTAAACTGGTGAATTAACTAGAGAAAGAAGCAGACTTGGAAACTAGTGAGCAGCCAACCAGCACTAACTGCAACAGCTCTCCGAAGCGTTCCCCACACATTACTGAAAAAGAGGTGGTGAGGGTCCTGGACCCCCCTGGCTTGAAGACCAGCTTTATTCCTTCTGCCCCCACACCGTCCCCTCCACGCGAAAAATCTCTGAGGCTATGTACTACAGCATAAATAAAAACATGGAGAGCAAAACAGGGCCAAAGATAAACAAGATGCAAAATTCACGCTGAATTTTTTGGGAAAGTTACAGTCATTCGTCCTTTGCATTAAAACAATCAAGGTGAAACACGGAACAGGAGATAAAAAGCATTTAAAAAGCAAAAAACAATTCGTGATGTAAACAGCCTTGCACTAAAATCACATAATTTTTATTTTTATTTGGAGCTTTTAGTGAAGATGGTCTGAATAAATATGTGACACATATAACCAACAGCAACAATGTTTTCTGAGACTTTATCACATCATTAATATATTGTTTTTACCACAGCATATCCTGCCATATCCTTAACATACATTACCACAGCATCCACTTTAGTTATAAAATTTTTTTAAAAATGTATTATAGTGCTTTATAGACATTGAAATATAACTCAACTGTAATCCTCAATGTACAGAGCAATAATAAGTACTTCAAGCTGTTTGAATAAACTACACAGGCAGCTATTTGTCACTATATAACTAGCAGTCTGTTGAGTCCAAGAACAAGCTTTCGGAAGCAACTTAAGCACTGTTTTTTTTCTCATCTCGCTATAGCGTTCATAGGTACATTTATTATCTCTCCTTTATCCAGTGTACTTGTTATAAGCTACATTAATTCAGATAAAAGCCAGAATATAAATGACGAGCACACAAAACATCGTCTGTTTTCATTTCACGCGTCAAAGCTTTCTTTAAAAGCTCCAAGAATATTGAAGTGTCTTCAAGCCGATATAAAATATGCAAATAGCTGAGAGAAAACTGTTCATCTTTCAGGAGCATCGAGGGCATCGAGATTGCCAACATTCATAGGAGGATGTTTCAACCGCTTAGAAACCTCACACATATGTAAGTCCTTTTTATTTTCCTCAGAATATGTACACTTTGCAAACATAAGCTGCTGGCTGCTCTGAAAGCACTGCAATCTTTACTGCTAACTGAGTGAAAAACTTCTGCCCCCTTTAAAATTCATGGTTTAAAGTGGTTAACATTAGCAATTATTTTCATGACATCACTACACTAATAGCTGGTTTGTTAAACAAAGACCAAATTGTCAAGGTTAGACAACTGGGTCAGGGAATCTCCAAAACTGGTCAGTATCTATCAAAAAGTGGTCTAAGGAATGAACAATGGTGAACCAGCTACAGGTTCATGGGCATTCAAAAGCTCATAATTGCACGTGAGGAGCAAAGACTGACCCAGGTGGTCTGATTCAACAGACGGACTGCTGTAACTCAAGTTGCCAAAGAAGTTGATGATGGTTTTGATAGAAAAATGTCAGAATACATGGTGCTTGGCAGTTTGTTGTGTATAAACTGCCTAGCCACAGAACAGTCAGGGTCCCCATGCTGAACCCTGTTTACTGCCAAAGAGCCATCGAAAGAAGGTGGTCTGGTCTAATTTATCACGTTTTCTTTGACATCACGTGGCTGGCAGGATGCATACCTGCGGAACACATAGCACCAGGGTGCACTATAGGCATTGTTTTGCTGGGAAACTGTGGGTGATTTTTTTCAGACTTTAGCCTTTAAACCCTTTAATTTTTCTCTTTACTTTACAAACAAAATCTGGCAACCTTTGAGATTTAAACTGTCTGCAGAACCCTCGAAGAATCTGAAATATTCAGTCCTAATATTAAGTTACAGACTTTAAATACAGCCCTGTGTTAGCTTTGCTGCTCCTATGGCTATGTTGCATAATCATGCAATAGTTAAAAACTTAAGCCTATATATAATTCAGTTCCATCTCTGTGTCCCAGCAGAAGTAGAACTATTAACAGATTTATCGTGTAAACTTCCTTTCATCACTTTGATCCATGGACTTTTTTTTAATTCTTTTTTCTTGACAACAGCTATTTCAAAAAGTTCCAGTATTGTGGCTACGCCCCTCATGTGCGCAGCTGCAAGCCTAATACAGATGGCATCTCATCACTGGAGGATCTTCTGGCCAACATTGTACTGCGTGTCTTTGTTTGGGTTGTGTCTGCCACCACCTGCTTTGGTAACATCTTTGTCATCTGCATGCGTTCGTACATCCGCTCGGAGAACAAGCTTCATGCCATGTGCATCATTTCCCTTTGCTGTAAGTCTTTTAATGGGTCGGTTCTGTACTAGAGGCATTCACACATGCACAAATTCTTGTTCAAAGTAATCATTTTCCCTTTGATTTTCTCTGACACATGATTTTATTTATAGAAAGGTATACACAGACTGGCTGAAATGTTTTATTCATGTTTTAAGAATACCTTAAGTGCGCACCCAGGGTATTTACTTTAAACTGTTGCCACCTAGTTTAAAGCACACAGTTGTCTAGAATGTCTTTATAGCATTACATTATTCCTTCAGTGTTTCTGTGGAGTCCCTGACCCTGTTCCAGTATGACAATGCCCCTGTGCATGAAGACATGATGTGCTCTGATTGGAGTGTGGGAGCTTGAGTGTCCTGTACAGAACCCTGATTCTGACTCAAGCCCTTTAAACTTAACTCCTTTGGGATGAACTGGAACCCCAACTGAACCCCAGACCTCCTCACCTCAACATTAGTGTCTGATCTCACTAATACTATTGGAACTGAATAATCAAATTCACACAGTCACATGACTCAATCTAATGGAATGTCTTTCCAGAAATGTGGAGGTTATTATAATAGGAAGAGTAAGAATGAATCTGGAATAGGATGTTTAAAAATATATGTAGATTTACAATACAATACAATAGGTGTTTCAATACATACAGAATGCATGAGAAATCCGGATTCATTTACAGATTCATCCTTCTAAATTACTTACTAAACAAATCAGAGTCTCACGGGTCTTATGAGTCACTTGAGTCAGTAGGTATTCTGGCTACTTTTACTAAATTTCTGTAGCTTAGCTCTTTCCAGTCATTAAAACAGACTTTTATTCACAGCATTCTGCCCTTTAGAGGAGAAAGGGGCTCATAGTAAAGAGGCACCATAGCAAAGTTCCACTTCTTGCAGTCGGCCTTTTTATAAAAGATTTCAGCAACAGCACATTGCTTAAAAGCAACACAATGCCCATAACTAGAACAATTAAACAACACAGCTCATCTTTAAAGGACTGAAGACACAGGAAATAATAAAATTCATGCAGAAATCAGTGGTTACCATCTGCATGTTAATCTGAATGAAGAAAAATTTTTTTATTACTTTTTTAGGTGTCTCCACTACAAAAAAAACCAAAACACAATGTTCATAACTAGCGTAATAAAGCGATGCAGCTCATCTCTACAGGACTGAAAACACAAGAAACAAGATGTGCGCATGTCACAATAAAGGCTACTGACTTCCTTGGATCCGGCTGTTTTCTCTACTTGCTACTAGTTTGACAGATCAGATGAATCAATACCCGTGATTTTAAATCTCTCATGTTTCTGTGCATGTAGGAAGTTTCCTAAACAACTCAGTAAGCTACTTGTTTCCACAGCTACTAACTAACAACCACTCAGAACAACTAGATAGCTTTCATTTTGCATTTATTAATGTTGTTGTTAGCAAAAAGATAATTTAGGACTGATCAACTGATCCGAGTAAATGAAAAGGAGCAATCTGGAATCTCGAGTTATATAAAGGATCGGGTTGTTTCACCCTAATGACTCCAGATTAGCTCATTTCTAATAGCTCATTTCGGGTAAATGCAAAGTAATGACATGATGAAAATGTAAAATTATTACAGGATCTTATTGCTCTCTGAAAAATAGCTCTTTAGCAACATTGTGTTATTATATACTTCAGTAAAGTTTTTAGTCCTAAAGCTCTAAATTGTGTTGTTTAACAGAGTTGAAAATATGAGGGTTTATATAAATGTCCTACATCTCCGCTTACAATTTCTCCAAAGTGCTGACCTATTTTGCCTTGAAGATTTTTTGCTTTAGAAATCACACGTGTGCACTGGTCAGTAATTTTTCCTAAATTTAGACGTATACAGTTTTGGATTTGCCACTTTTAAATGAACAAATGTCTGTATTATATATCACTCATTCAGTCTCCTTTGGCCCAATTCTCGAGTAATTGAGTGTGAAATATAACACTGGTGTTTGAATCTCTATGTTCTAAGTATCAGGATATCAAAGTTTCAAATGTGGCCTGCTGGGTGTTCTGACTGCAAAAGAGAGAGAGAGAGAGAGAGCGAGAGATTCAAATTTGATCTGGCTTGCAGGTGTGTAAAGCAAGTGAGAGTCTTCCAAGCAACCTTGTTCCAGCCTGGTCGGACATGTCTCAGTGATCAGACAAACAGCAGTTCAGACATTAGTCTTACTTGTTAAACCTTACTGCACGAGTGTCCTGGAACTGCTTTTAAAGACAGAACTTCAAAATGAACTGAAATTAGGGCTGTGAATTTGCGAGGGCTCAAATTTAGGACAGTCAAATTTAAGACAATGTATCGCAAAACAGTATCTAATGCAATACTTTAATAAATGTAAAACAAATAGCTCAAAAAAACAAGTCGGTGACGTCCTTATTTTTTCTGCCATGTTTGCTTCTGAGACGATTGCCATATGTGTGGGCGAGAACTACGAGAGCGGAGAAGGAAGTCTTGTGACAAACACTAAGGGTTTTAATTAAATAATAATGTAAACCTAAATCAGTTTAAAACATAATATTTAAATATTTATTAATACTAGAGGTTAAAATATTGATACACTATTGTGAAAAAAAAACGTAACTGTCAGTTGTATAGATATTTTCACACAGTTTTTCCATCTTTTCCTTTTCTCTGTTTCCTGTTTTATTACCAATTAAAAATCAACCCCTTTTGTCACTTGTTTGTGATAGTGTCAGTGTTAACATACACGTGTTGTTAAAAAATAGAAATAGAAACAGCTCTTCTTTTTTGAGCAGGTGCTGATGGTCTGATGGGCGTTTATTTGTTTCTGATTGGCACGTACGACCTGAAGTTCCGCGGCGAATATAACCGCCACGCACAGGCCTGGATGGACAGCCTGCCCTGTCAGGTTGTAGGCTCTTTAGCCATGCTGTCGACCGAGGTCTCGGTTCTGCTCCTTACCTACCTCACCTTGGAGAAGTACATCTGCATCGTCTATCCGTTCCACTACCTGACACCTGGCCGCAGACGTACCGTCACCATCCTGGCAGCAATCTGGATCCTGGGCTTCATCATCGCGTTCCTGCCACTGGTGTGTAAAGGACAGTTTAGGAACTTCTATGGGACAAACGGAGTTTGTTTTCCTTTGCATTCCGAGCAGCCAGAGACTGCAGGAGCTCAGATCTACTCCATCGTCATCTTTCTGGGTAAGGATTTAATTTTGTCCTAAAAAAAAATTCAAGATAATGCAAAAATATGAACCCTAAAATTTTAAAACTCATGAAGTTATGGAAAAAAAATCTAACACAACACCTTAAAGTTGCTTGTCCTGTAAAAATCCAAAGAACCTACAAGACAAAAAAAGTTTAGCAATCAGGCAGCGGTGACATGTTTAAGGCGGTTATGCTGCTGAGTTGTTGCCCAAAAGAGTCTCACCACCGCTCAACTGCAACGGTCAGGCCCTTCAGCAAGATGCTATATCCAGGCCAGAGCTCTAATCTAGGATAGGATGCGAAGAAATGTTTTTTTGTTGTAATGTACAGTATATGCACACAATGTTTAAGGAATTCCTAATCCACATCTTACTCCTCATTGGTCAGGGATGTTCTATAACAACAGCTTGGATGGAAGTTTTGGCTTTTGTTTTATTAAACACACTAGTTTTTCCTAAATTTCTATAGACAGACCTTAATTAGAGGTAATCAATATTCCTCTTGAGGAAGGAGTCTCCAGTGTTTGAGCTTTGCAATAGTTAGTGGATCCTTATTTAACCCTTGTGTGGTGTTTGGGTCGGTGGGACCAGAGCTTAAGGTTTGTTTAAAAATATATTATTCTGTTTAATTCATTATCTTTTAGTCTCACTGACTTAGACTTAATGGCTTTGGTTGATTTTTTTATGTAGAACATAAAATGGAACATATTTTCTATAACACTTGTATTTTCAAATGTGATCTAACACAGTAAATTGCAAATATTAACAATAAATTATGTTTGTATTGCTTGTAAATGAGCTTGAAGTTTTTCCATAAATTGTTATGGCTTTGTCAATTGAGAACCCAATAATGAGGTTGGTCCACTAGACCGGTGAACATTAGTTAGATAACAAAAACATGAACATCACCTGAGAGGTAATCAGAACACTCAGTTTGTGCTTTGTCTGTTAAGCTTTATTAAAAATGTTTTAGCAGTAACTTTTTACACCATGAAAAAAAGATTATTCCAGGTCAACCGTGTTTTTACAAAATATCTCAAAGACCTCAATTTGTTTGGCGTGATGGAGGTCAGACTGAGCCCTCGGGAGGCTCACTTTTCGTCATCATACTCTGAAAATTGTACGCTGGACTTTATCTCTGCCCACTTTATGTCCATGAAGATCTCAACAATGTCTATTGGAGATATCCATCAAATCAATTATTATAAATCTTCTGTTACTATCTGTAGATTTGATTTTCTCATCCCAGCTTTAGGTGTTTTTAAAACATTTATAAATTCCTGCTGGTCTGTTTAGGACCTGCTATTGAACAATTCCGCCAAAGAATATCTTTAGTATTTTTTATTCCATGCTGTCATCCTTTTGCACCTCAGTTTACTTGACAAAATAAACAAAATGCAATGATAAAAACAGATAATAATGAATAGAACACAGTAGAGTCACACGGACAGCAGATGAAAACCTCGAGGTGACAGTCCACAGAATGTGATTATGTCTTTAAGTCATAGGATAAAAGGAAACAAAAGCGAGCTGAAATCTGTAGAACGCAACAGTTGTTTGTACAGCATGTTGTAGGCTTTATTTAAATGAATGAATGAATGAATGAATGATTGCACCACACAGTTGGTTTCGGTTTATATTTGCTTTTAAACAGAGACACCTAAACAGGAGTTCTGTTTAAAGAAATAATCTTCAGGATTTGTCCTAAATGTCATTATTATTTTCACTTTTAATAGCTGAGAATTAGTGATGAGTGGTGACACGGTAACGCTCCTATTTTTATATCTGGTGTTTTATTTTTTTGATGTATATATTTTCCCATATAAACTTCATATAAACTTCATCTTAACAACTACAAGTACAGAAAACAGTGTTGTTTAAATTCTTTCTTTTATTACTTTTTATCAGGCCTGAACCTCGTTGCATTCCTCATCATCGTCTTGTCCTACGGAAGCATGTTTTACAACATCCAGAGAACAGGGACTCAAACCACCAAATACAGCAACCACATCAAGAAAGAGCTAACCGTAGCCAAGCGCTTCTTCTCCATCGTCATCACTGATTCGCTGTGTTGGATACCCATTTTCATCCTCAAGATTTTATCCCTCATGGAGGTCGAAATCCCAGGTAAGTGCTTCACTCCAAGATTTACATGGAGATGAAAAGTCCTGCTGCATCTGATCACAACAAACAGCTTAGATAGAAGTGTTCTTTGTGGTGCAATTTGTTTGTACAAGGATGCTTGAAATAATAAAAATGTGGTCACCTTTTGAAGAAGTCGAATTATTATTGAGTCACAGTGGACAATTATATCTGTGCTAATGACTAAAATTCTAATGCATGACTGAGAGCTACTGCTGGGCCCCTAGAAATGATTGGATTGGGTTGGATTCCACTTTTAAGTGCCAATCAAATACGCTTAGAATGAAGTTGATGAACAAGTGTCAGCTCAATTTTGGTACTTGCTAATAGACATACTGAAATTAATTAATTATCAAGAGACATTGTAAAACATTCTGCTGAATTTTTTTTATGACTGCAAATGATTGAGCATTAAGTCAGACTGATATCATTCTCATTATCAATGCATCCCTAATTTACATATAATAAATCCAGATCCTTTTAAGCATGTGTAGAGTTCTTTCATTTCTTTACTCAGGAACTATCAGCTCTTGGGTGGTTATCTTCATCCTGCCCATAAACAGCGCTCTAAATCCCATTCTCTACACTCTGACCACACGACCCTTCAAAGAGACCCTCCTGCAGGTCTGGACCAACTACAGGCAGCGGAGACCATTACACAGCAGCCACCCAGCCAATCATCCCTCTTTTACCTGGCAGGAAATGTGGCCTGTACATGAAAACAGCCAGAATGCAGTGTCTCCGGAGTGTCTTGCACATTCTTCTAAGATTTCCAGCACTTTGAGAACTTCCTAGCTGGCACAGATGAACAAGCAAAACGGGAAGGAAATGATTGTTTGTGTGTTTATTAACACGTTTCTGTAGGCATACATCTTCACTAGTAAGTGATAAAGCAAAAGGACAAAATTCAATTCCTATGCAAGTGTAAGTCTTAGAATTGTGTTTGGTCTGAACATGAAATGAAATAAAGACTTTCTTAGATTTATTCAGCATCAGGTACGGTGGATTCCCAGGTTCTACTTTAACAACATAAAACCCATTTGCACTTCCTGTGAACTTTCAAAGCCAAGCTGACAAAGAGGAGAGTAAATACTAAAGAATATATATATCCTGTTAAATCTTTCTGCTTAATAGTGTTTAAAATATGTCCTGTGTCCTGAAATTGTTAATTGTTTGCTAAATATTGCTAACGCTGTAATATATATTGCTAACTCTGTGATAAATGTTGTAAATGGTATTGTCCATTTATAAGAATTCCTCATTCTGTAGTTGACATTTCTTTTTTTAATAACAATAAAGGTCCGCATAATGTGTTTTTTTTCCATCTTCATTATTGATAATAGCTTTAAGTGGATTTAAGGTTGCTTTTTACCAATAAAAACAGCACCAAAAAAAAAATCACACTTATACAATACAGGCTGGTGATGATTTAACCCTCGTGTGATGTTTTTTTTTTTTTTACCTAGCCAGTGTTCACCTACAAGCAATACAGACATCTTTTTATGAATAACATTTGTCATTTACCCCGTTAGATCATATTTAAAAATATAAGAGTTATTAAAACTTTATGTCCTACATGAAAAATTAACTAAGGCCAATAAGTCTGGAGCAAAAAAATATTTATAGCATAATTTAAACAAACTCTAAAATCGGGTCTTATAGACTCCAAAACAACCCAAGGGTTAATTCTAGCTCAGACTGTAGATGGATTAACGTTGATTTAGCCGGCACACGATTGGGATCCATATGTCATTTTTTTTAATGAAAGTGATAGCAAAGTACAGCAGGAAAAGAGGCAGAATATCGAGGCAGGCAGTGAAACTCGTACACAGGAAATACAGGCAGAAGGTCAAAGCAGGCAGCAAGAATTGTTAATTAGGAGAACAAGCAAAAAGACGGTACAAAAAAAGGTGAGACAAAACACATCTTGGCACTGGAGTTAAGGGAAGGTATAAACAGTCTGTGTTAAATTGGAGGCAGGTGTGGGTGTAGTTAATTTTGGGCCGGTTCTGGGTAATGAAGTATGCACACAGTGAGTAAAGAAGAGGGATTTTTAATGGCACAGTTGGTAACATTAGATTCATGTCATAAGATTACACGTCTAACATTTAGTGATGAACCACAGACATCACTGTCACCTTTATAACAACAGTGACCGAGAAGCTAGAAATTAAAAAAAACAACTGAATTATTTTCTCATGTTTTAAAAATGCTCTCTTGGAGTTGCTGGAAAGGGACTGACTCTGCAAAAAACAACAAACAACAGTATGGTTTGTGTAGTTTAATGTGAACAGACGCTCTGGTTTGATTGTTTTTCTGTTTGCTATTCCGAAGATTTAAAGCTTTATAGAAAGAAAGAAAGAAAGAAAGAAAGAAAGAAAGAAAGAAAGAAAGGGAAATTCGTTGGCGTTCTATTTTTTTCCGAGAGGTGGCAGCAGAGAGCGTTCTCACTTTTCAGACCGCCATGATTTCGTAACAGAAAAAAAGGTTATGCGTATTTCTGTTGCAGGACTGATGATATAATTGTTCAAACTGTGTAGTTAAACTTTGGCGTGTTTATTTCACGCTCCTGGAGGCGATTTTGTTCCCTAAAGGGAGAATTTACAGCAGCCACTAAACCGCCAGATTTATCCATGTTTCCTTCCAGCAGATGTTCACTTCAAGGTAACGAACATCATAACCACTTTTTTTTTTATTTAATTTGACAGGCGAGATCCGGGTTGTATTCCAAATGCCGCATCATTCACTATTTAAGTGCACTTGTAGAAGGGTGAAGTGAAGGTTTTTAGGCACTTTGGAGTTAGTGAACCATCCAATAATAAAGTGGTTTGAGACACAGCCACTCTGAGTTAAAGGTTTGCTAAAGGTTTGTGCATTTATTCATTAATCTTCTGGATTTTTCCTGACGTTTCTTTTCTTATAATAAATAAAAATCAAGACAAAAAAGGAGTAAATTTAAGCTAACTATATATAACCGACCTCCAGTTATAGGCTGATTTAGCTTAGCAGGGTGCTAACTGAAAGTGGGACAAAGGTCAGATAAATATAATTTCTGTCAGGAATAATATAAGAAGTCAAAAAATATATAAAAACCTATCATTTAATGCATTACAACGTATTTTATAAGTGTTGATTTATGTATATTTAATTAATGTTGTTTGGTTTTAGAAAGACTTTTGAGGTAAAATAGACTTTATGGGATTTGTTGTTTTGCTGAAACTCGAGACTGAAAGTTGTTGTTTTTCTTATTGAATTCCGGAATTAAAAACATCACCTATAAAAGAAGAAAATTCTTATTCCACAAAGTGTGGAAGAGTGTGTTTTATTTTTTTTCTCCAATGTGGCACAGATGGGATACGACCCAATATGGTGTAAGCAGGAAAAAAATCACATGGATTTCAGTATGTTCTGATCGGTTTCAGACCTCATTCATATGTGGAATTAAATCGGATGTTGATCAGATAAGTGCAATAGCGTCTGCCATGTAAACAGACAGATTAGATTTTCACCTGTTAATATGAGTCGAACATTATTAAATAATAGAGGTGGATATAATAACTTTGCGCTATTAATATTTATTCATTTTGTTCACTTTTCTGTAAAAAATAATGCAGTATTATATAAAATTTAATTTATCTATCCATGCTACTTTTGCCCAGGCTGTAAGAAGGGCGCTCTTCTTTTTGTTCTATTTCTAAAGAGATCATTGTTTTGCCGATCGTTAAATAAAATACTGAATAATCATTTCATTTTCTGTTGTGTCCATTGATTATTGCGCTGTTTTTTCTTTCTTTTCCGGTCGGTACGTCTACATCGGGTTGTTTTGCTGTGTTTAGTGTAAATGCAGATATCGGATACGGGTCAGTTTTAAAAGATGATGTAAGCGGATCATCAAAAAAATAGTCACCGAATCGGAATCGGTCATCAACACCTGTAGTGTAAATGCGGCCTCAGACTGGACAAATTTGGGTGGTGTGTTAGACGTGTTGAATACTTTTATAATGTTCAGTTACAAGCAAACACTTTGTTTTTTGATTGAATGTAAAAAATAATAAAGCTATTAATAAAAAGCCACAGTCAGGATTTATTAAAGTAGCAGATTTTTTTTACCCGTTTCCTGTCTAACGTCTGCATGTGGGTTTCTGTTTTACAGCACGGAGGTGTATAAATGCACTGAAAGCAGTTCAGACACAGCAGGTGGCTCCTCAGATCTACACCAGACAATGCTCCTCTGCTCCCGTACCACGTATTACATCCCATTATACTATCTACCCTCGAGACCAGGATCCAAGATGGGAAGGTCGGTAATAACAGCCATAAAATGTTCCACAGCATTGCCTTTCACTACAAACGGATATTAGTCATATTCTTGGGTTGCAAAATTCTGTACATTTTTAAGGCTGGAAACGTTTCATGGACATTAAAGGGAATAAATAGCTAAAAATACAAGAAATACAAAGAAAGGAATGCCCTTATTTTTCTGCCATGCTTGCTATTGAGACAACAGCTGCATTTGTCAGCAACATCTACAGGACATTTTTTTGTCCCTTTGCAACCCAAGTCATAATTTGTAGTAAAAGTTTGCTGTCTTCGTTCGTCCAATGACTGGATTTCTATTAAAGCACCTGCCTCACTTTGTTTTATTCCACCACCAACTGGGACAAACGTCTCTACCGATTATTCAGATTACACAAGAAACCCTTTTCTTTTCTATGCTTGTAGTTTGTAGCGGCTTTTCTAAGATTCATCACATCTGCATATTCCAGACCAGCTGCCGTTGACATCCCCTGATGAATTCTATCAGCTCTAATTTATCAGCAGTCGAGTCGAAACTCTCACTGCGTCTCGTTAGACAGAATGCCTTGTGGATTTGATTAGATTTGATGATCTGCACTGTGCTGTTTTTTTACAGTTATAATTGCATTTTCTTAATAATAAATGGCGGTGTGTGTGTGTGTGTGGTGTCACATTTGTACACAGTCAGTACTTCCTTTATAGTAATAGTCCTAATGCCTGGATTCAAATATCTCCTGATTACAATCTCCCAATTAAAACACTATCGAAGACTGAGGTTCTATATTAGAGGGTTAGTCTCACTTTTTCTCTCATAACCTCCAGACTTCTGGACAGACTTTCCACTAGATTGTGTGTGTGACTGAGGGGATTTGTGACGATTTAGATAAGCTAAAGACAAAAGGTAAGGAGGTCTTGGGTGCAGTTATGTGGGTGTAAACACAGTGCTAATTCCATGATTGTCTTATATTGTTCCTTGTATTTTATATATTATTACTATAAGTCTAATTTTAATTTTTTGTGAAACTAAGATTTATTTTGTGGATCTATTTACATTTATTTGTGGATTATGAATTTTTTTATCTGGAATTATGCAACAATTTTACCCCAGTCTATGCTTTCGGGGTTCCAGTTCATCCCAAAGGTGTTCAGTTTAAAGGGGTTGAGTCAAAATCAGGACTCTGTACAGGACATAAGAGTTCTTCTCCTCCAATCAGAACACAGCATGTCTTCATAGATCAGGGACTTTGTGCACAGAGACATTGTCATGGGACAGGGTTCAAGTCCCTTGAGTTTCAGTGCTGGTAAACTTTTGGCCATACATTCTGATTGTAACCTCTTAGCAAAAGCAAATTGTTATTAAAAGTCTTCTGGTAGTTCGATTAATGTTTCAGGCTTTTTACACTTCTGAGTATTTATTCTTGCTCCTAAACCCAAAGGCGGATAATAAGACTGATTGTTCTAAATTTAATTGGTCAAAAGTATTAAGTTTTTTTTCCTGAAGAAAGCTGACATGTAATTAAAGTAAAGCTTTCCAATGTGGAGGTGATTTGTGGCTCCTCCCACAGGTGTAAATATGGAGCGCTTTGCAGACGAGGCAGATGTGGTGATTGTTGGCGGTGGACCTGCTGGACTTTCAGCAGCCATTCGACTAAAGCAGCTGGCCAATCAGCATGAGAAGGAACTGCGTGTGTGTGTGGTGGAGAAGGCGTCTCAGATCGGAGCGCACACACTCTCTGGGGCCTGTTTGGAACCCAGTGCTCTCACTGAGCTCATTCCAGACTGGAAAGAAAGAGGGGTATATAAAACACACACACATTGTATCTCCATTTGCACCACACAAGGTTTTCTTAAAATGCTTTATAACCCTAAAAACTTTGTCCATTTTTTCTCTCCATCAGGCTCCGCTCAACACCCAGGTTACAGAAGACAGATTTGCTATTCTAACAGAGAAATACAGAATCCCTGTGCCAATACTTCCTGGTAAAGTAGTACAGCTGGTATAACACTTCCTTTCCGTATTACACAAGCGTACGGTACACTCTGAACCTGGAACAGATTGTTAAAAACTGTTCCTTGCTACCCAATCCAATGTATTTGATTATATAATCCGATGTACTTCCAGACTGTTGAGTATCTCCTGTATAGTATATTTTGGGTAGTAAGAATGACATTCAAATATATTTTATCCACCATCTTGAAACTGTCATGTGACCTATGACATCACAGCAGCACAAATTTAAAGTTGGATAATGTTCAACATCGATGATAATAAACAATCACGATTTAACCACAAAGAAATGTTTATTTTTTTCTGAAGCTACTTCAATATTCAAAATGTCACATCAACACTTACCATCACTTCCACATATGACGAGTCGTTCCTCCTGCGGCCTCATAGGATAGCAAAGCTTCCATCTTATATTTACTTCAAAATTATCCAGGAACTTTTCCTGTACTATATTTCGCATACCAAAGATTTGAACATACTTTTCGCCTCACAGACTCGGTTTAGCGTGTACCCACTAGGAAAGTATGCCATTGCACACAGAGCCTTTGACTGTAAAATATATCGGTCTTGATGTTAAAAATGTTTTTCATTGTACGGATTTCTGAAAATTTTCTTTTCTACCTTTTTCCTTTCACTCCATCTGCAGGTCTACCGATGAATAACCACGGGAACTACATAGTGCGCTTGGGTCACTTTGTGCGCTGGCTGGGCGAGCAGGCTGAAGAACTCGGAGTGGAGCTGTATCCAGGTTACGCCGCAGCCGAGGTCAGAACATCGTGACCTGCACTCTTTCTCTCTGTTTCTCTCTCACACACTCACCCACACTGTCTTGCTCTCTCTCTTTAAGCTGTACTCGATAAACTATTTATTCTATATACATATTTATTTTTTTTTTTTTTTAAGATTTTTAAATCACACCATGAGAAGTTCGATACAGAAGCACAAAAGCTCCCTTACATGTAGAATCGAGTGTTTACATTGTTTGTGTGACATGCAGACTCACATTACCATTACTGCGTGAAAGCATTTGGCAGTCGCTCTTATCCAATGTGACCTACATTCATAAAATTGTTTTATGAATGTCTAAGCAGATCTGAGTTAAGGGCCTTGCTCAGGGGCCCAGCAGTGGCAGCACTGGTGATTCTAGGAATAGAACTATTTTTTTTTATTATTTTTTTTTTTCCAAGTCCGAAGATTTGGATACACCTTTGATTAAACAGTCCAGAAAAATGACAGTCGCCTCTAATCGTATTGACGAGGTGCCACAAAATGTCTGAACCTCGTTTTTTTTTTTTTTTTTTTTTTTTGTAATTTTTACAGGTACTTTTTAACGAGGACGGAAGTGTGAAAGGAATCGCCACCAACGATGTCGGCATTGCCAAAGACGGCTCTCCTAAGGTTCGTCACGCTTTTCCAGCTCAAGACACTTATTTCCTCTTATAGAATTTTGGTCTGAAGAGAAACTGAGACTGCAGGCATCCACACACCGATTGGCTCTGTGTGTCGTTTGTCTGTCACAGGACGTGTTCGAACGAGGCATGGAACTCCACGCTAAAGTCACTCTGTTTGGAGAAGGATGTCACGGCCACCTCTCTAAGCAACTCTACAAACGCTTCAACCTGAGAGAGAACTGTGAACCGCAGACTTACGCCATCGGACTCAAAGAGGTGATCGAGACTTCTGAGTTATTGCCTTAGAAAATAATCCCATCACTCAAAATGCTCTCTGAACACAAAGATTAGAATTTGGATTAGAAAAACTTCTGATTATGAAAGAAACTTTTGTAGGCGAGAATGTAATAATTACACTCGAATGTGTCTCTCCCTGCAGTTAACTTGTGCTCAGGTTTATTCAAAGTTAAAGTAAAATCAGGTTCATGTGAATTTGTGCATGAGTTAATTACAGTGAGAAAAAGATTCAATTTTAAAGTCTGACTACAGGAAGTGAGCCTAAGATTATTTATTTACATTTATGGTTTAAAATCATGTTCCAGTTCATATGCTCTCGTTCAGCTTCAGAAGTGAACTTGGCTCATGAGTCGATTGCAGTGGGAAAAAGATTCAATTCTGAGTCAACTTGACCACGGGAAGTGAATTAAAGTTTCTGTTTTCATAAACAGATTAAGTGCCATTAATCATTTTTTTATCAAGCAGGTACAATTAAATGTTATATTTTATTAATTTGATTATTATAACACTAATAAGACGAGTTTTACAAAAACGTTTTTTTGCTTGATCAATTGTAAAATCAAATAGAAAGCAAGCTAAAAATATAAACTGACTATGTAAGCACCCTGAGGAACCGTTTACATGTGTGTAAAACATGTAAAATGCTAGACGTGCCGCTTTTTCTTTCTTTTTTTTTCAAATCGTTCGGTCGCTTGAGCTCGGGAGGTGTCTGTCGTTGCTAAGCAACAATCAGCTGTAACTCTCCTACAAGATTTATTTACAAAGACAAGAAAAAAACACAATAATGAGTTTTTCCTCCATTTTTCTGGGGTTGCAGACTTTTGTCACATGACCTCTGATGAACTTGCAGCATTATAAAAAGTTTAGATTTTTTTTCATCTGGCTGCAGCGTGATATGTGAACGGCCCTTAACGCATTCCATTTTCCCCATAAGGTATGGATTATTGATGAGAAGAATTGGCGCCCGGGTCGAGTAGAGCACTCTGTTGGCTGGCCTCTGAACAGAAACACATACGGAGGCTCTTTTCTCTATCATCTGAATGAAGGAGAGCCACTGGTGGCCCTGGGCTTTGTGGTAAGCAACAAAAACATTTTGCAAATTGTATGATGGCAGTAAACTGCAGAAAATAGATTTTGGGGAAATAGACGACTCTTCCTGAGTTTTACGTCATCAATCAGTGACACATTCAGTAACCTACATTAACTTGCTAAACGTTGCCTAGCAGCAAACAAACAGCAGCGACGACACATCATACAAACGCTACTTTTCCCTTTATAAATCAATAAGTTTCCCTTCTTTATATTTTGTCCACCGGATTCGTTTCCACATTTTCCAGAGAAGGTGGTTTGAAGTTGTCACGCTGATTGCGTCATCAGATTCCACGCCCGTGTCTTAGTTTGATAGAACTATTGCAAGCTATCTTAAATACTTGAAACTACACTATGAAGTTAATATTGAGACCAGTATGTCACACACAGGTGGGTTTAGACTACACTAACCCTTACCTGAGTCCGTTCAGAGAGTTTCAGCGCTGGAAGCATCACCCCTCCGTGGCTTGCACTTTGGAAGGGGGAAACAGAATTGCTTATGGAGCCAGAGCTCTAAATGAAGGAGGGTTTCAGGTACCACAAGAGTTTCTGTATTTAATTCGCTTAACTGTCATATGATAATGTCAAATCGACATCAATGTTATTTCTCTTTTTGCAGTCTATACCCAAGCTGACGTTCCCTGGCGGCGCTCTGATCGGCTGCAGCCCAGGTTTCATGAACGTCCCCAAGATCAAAGGAACGCACACGGCCATGAAGAGCGGCATGTTGGCGGCGGAGGCCATCTTTAACAAACTGACAGACAAGAACCTGCAGTCCGAGACGGCAGGCATGTGACGTAAAGCTATTCTGAGTTACAAAAGATTATTGAAGCAGAGTGGATTCCAATAAAACATTTAATTTGTTAGGTATCCACGTTCCTGAGTACGAGGAAAATTTAAAGAATTCCTGGGTCTGGAAGGAGCTGTATTCTGTGAGGAACATTCGGCCGTCATTCCACAATTACTTTGGGCTTTATGGAGGGATGCTGTACACGGGACTCTTCTACTGGATACTGAGAGGGAAAGAGCCATGGACACTAAAACACTGCGGTGAGAAAAGAACAGATACACTATGCATACAGTACACACCTAAACATTCCAGCATAACGATAAACCCTAACTGAACCCCAGACCTCCTCACCTGATAGTAGTGTCCGATCTCATAAATACTATTAAAACTAAATAAACAAATCAACAATCTAATGAAAAGTCTTCTCAGATGTGTAAAGGTTATTATAGGAACGATGAGTGAGACTACATCTGGAGCAGGATGATAGTCAGTTGTCCCAATCCTTTAATCTGTTTAATTTTTTTTCTTGTTCAGAATTATTTTTAGGTTCAAATAGTGGAACAATTTTAATTATTTATTATTTTGATGATTTTAAATGTGCTTTTGTTTGAGCAGGTTTGGATTCTGCTCAGCTAAAGCCGGCGAAAGACTGCACACCCATCGAGTACCCAAAGCCTGATGGGAAAATCAGCTTCGATCTCCTTTCTTCGGTGGCGCTGAGCGGGACTAATCACGAGCACGACCAGCCTCCTCATCTCACATTAAAGGACGACGTCGTACCTGTAGGGCAGAATCTCGCCATCTACGATGGTCCTGAACAGCGGTTTTGTCCCGCAGGTGTGTCAAATCTTTAACATGTAATGTCGACATGTAGTATGTACATGGGCGAGATTTGGCATGAGCTATTATTACATAAGGCACATTTGAGAGAAGTGATCACAGCTTACATTATCACTATTAAATACTAAAATCTGATTGGACAGAAGGTGTTGATCTATTTTAACATTGGCTGTAACAGTAAATTGTATGAGTAACCGCTCATACACAGGGAATTGTGTAAGGTTGAGTACCAGAATCCGGTGCCTAGTAACAGACATGAACTACAACCGCATCAGTAGGAAGATTTCAGTGCCTCATTTCGGTGCTACTTCAATGCCTGAGTGATTGATTGAAATATTTGCCCTCTGGTTCTCCGATACACACTTAAGAACCATCATTTTATGTTAATTTCGAATTAAAAAATTAATAAAATTGTTTGTAGTTAAAACTAAACACCCGCCAGGGTTAATTTGATAAGACTTGATGTTAAAGAAAACCTTTGTTCTCTGATTAGGTTATCAGATTTTTGTCTGATCTTTAATCTGTCTCTCTCTCTCAGGTGTGTATGAGTTTGTTCCATTGGAGTCTGGAGAAGGTATGAGGCTACAAATTAACGCCCAGAATTGTGTGCACTGTAAGACTTGTGACATTAAGGACCCCAGCCAGAACATTAATTGGGTGGTTCCCGAGGGCAGTGGAGGACCAGCCTACAACGGCATGTGAACAGGTTTTGTTAATATTTTGCGGTTACATTATGTGTTAGTCAAACTGGTAGAATAAATTTATTTCACTTAACGTTAAACAGCCGTTTGATTCTTTCCTTAAAACACAACATTGATCAGAAAGAGTTCATTGCTCATCATAGTGAACTGAATAAAATCCAACAAAAAAAACCATTTTATTCTTTTAGACTTCCAGCCAATAAAAAACAGCAATAAATATAAAGTGAACAGAATGTTTTTTTAAAGATCAGTCTGATTCCTGTTTTTATACACACTTTAAACAGTAGTCTGAAAGCCACCCAACCTCTTCCTTTGCTTTTACAAGAATTCAAGTATTTTTATGATGGTTATAATGGAGACTATTCTTTGCCCATTTCTTCTGTAAACTGTATCTTTTATCAAGCTGGACATTCCTGGCTCTGAAAGTTTTCTTTGTATTTACTCGGTGATTAAACGAAGAGACACGAGCTGATGAAGACTCCTTGCTGCTGCAGCCGTTACGCAAACATCTTGGAGTAAATTTTCTTTTCCTTTTCTTTTTCTTCCTTCACTTTTTGCTTGACCTTCAGCATCTCGTTTGCAATAGCTGTAGAAAGAAGGGGGGGGGTTATTTTCTAATAAAATTAAATTTTCAGGAAGGAAAAATACATGTATTCTAAAGTGTATAAGGGGAAAGAACCTGCACAAAATGGACTTTTCTTACGCTTTATTCAATTTAATTCATGATTTAACAAAAAAAATAAATAAATAACGAGAAAAGATGTCTGATTTAGAGTCTATACTGAAGCCAAACAGGGGCTCTGTAACAAAAAGAGAACCAAATCAGCTAAAATGTTTGACTTCCACTGCTTTTGCCTAAATGCAGAGACGCATGGATAAAAAGTGTTAAAAAGGTAACAAACACACCGTGTCAATCGGCCTGTCAGTCATTAATCTCGTACAATCGGAGCACAATCACATGACCAGCGCTCTAGACAGTTCAATATCTGTACAGATTGCGACCTCTAGTGTCCAGAAAGTGCAATATCGTTTTATGATTAATTTATTAGGATTTAAAATAGAAAACAGATTTCTAATACAGCCACAAAAAAAAAAGGAAAAAGGTTTAGAAGTGTAACACAGCTATAATCTAAGCATGGGTACAGGGAAATCAAGTTCAAGAAGCTTTATTGTCATTTTAATCATATGTAGCAGACGCAATACACAGTGAAATAAAACGACGATTTCCCAGGAAATAAACTGGATACACGGAAACGCTGGGGTTTACAGAGCTGTAATCAGGATCGGATGTAAGCTGAGAATTACACGAATGTGCTGCATCTTACCTTTGTCGTCTGGTGCAACCTCCTGCGCTTTCTTCAGATCGCTCTGTAAAGTGATGAAGAGAAAAGATCAACATACCAGCAAACAATCCAGGTCCTGCAGAAATATTACATCTCTGTAAAGCTGTGTTTAGATTGGATGGAATGTGCAGGTGCTTTGAGATTAAAGGAATAAACTCGGGTGTGAAAAGTTATAGGTGCAGAAGGGCAACTTGGAAAATAGTAACTAACTATAAATACTGAACGCATGAAAGCGACCAGAGGCAACATTACTACATTGTATATCATTTACCGGTGGGTAACGGTAGTAAAATACAGAACTTCACTCCTGTACTCATCTCAGACCAAACACTGATTAATTTGGGTTTTTCGCTCTTCGTCCGTCTTTCGATGAAGATTTTTACAAGACCACTTGGTGTCAGTTTTTGGAAAGGAAGTTCAGGTTGTTGTAGATTGTCTGCCATTTTTGCTCTGTCTGCACAGTGTACGTAAACCTATGTGTGAACGGGTCGCACAGAGGTATGAACTTGCATAGGCAGGAAGAAGAACCTGTGATAAATGTTCAGACTGAACCTTTTGATTCGATGGACATTTCTTGGTCGTCCGTCTTCCACAGAATCTTAATACCACTTTTTGCTTTTTTCCGAGATCTAAAGAGACTTTCAACCAGCAGAACAAAAGATGTTTCTGAAGATCTACTGGACCTTGTAAAGGGATAATTTTTGGATAGATATGTGCCAAAAGATGAAACTGTAGTTCTACAGAAATGTTTTGTGTTCTGAATATTTCCATGGAATAAATGAAAGTGGGGGGTTTTCTTTTGTGTGTGTGTGTGGGGTGGGGGTGGACCAGGAAATCATACGTTTCATAGCATTAATACACACCAGTCTTTTGCTAAACAAGCAGAATATTTTTAGTAATATTTTACCACGATCCGAGGGCAGGTTTGTGGCACCAACACATTCAGCGCACTTAACAGTTCACACACACTGATGCTTGTTGCTGCTCATATATATATATAAAAAATACTTCTTTCATACCATGGCATTGTTGAACTCCCTGAGGCCTTGCCAGGCCTGCGCTCTCCTGAATAAAGCCTTAGCATGTGTCTGATTCAGCTCCAGAGCCTGTGAGGAACATGGTGAGGAAACATCAAATCAGATCATCATTTCATACTGAAGGTTTTAATCATTTACAATTTTATTCTTTTAACAAATGAATTATTGTGCCAGTTTTAATTAGAGCAGATCTTTGATAAAGCGTCTCTTGTGAGGCTTTAGTGTATTTGATGTCTTAATTTTTAATCGTATGGAGCATTGATACATCCCGCCCTCGCTGCAAATCACCGTCCAAACCCACACCTTCTGAACGCATACAACCAGAGACAACATTACTACATCAGCATTAAGCTGCTAAAGGCTAAATGTATTGAAATAAATAACTTTAGGATTGTTTAGGATTTAAGAAACAACTGGAAGTAGCTGTTGCCTATAACTTTGTAGAAAATTAGGATTAAAAATTTGTTTTTCTAGCTGACTTAAAGTTTAAACATTATTAACCAGGTTTGTAAACATTTTTATGAAATCCTGGAGTATAAAGTTTAGCTGTTCTAGCTAAGAAGAATCTATTTTAGAAATCCTAAGATAAAATTTGGATCTGTTCTTGTAAATAGTTTAAAATGCTAAAAACTGTGAAGTTGCTTTTAACATTAAAACATATTTTAAAACATATTCCCATTGTGGGACGAATAAAGGAAAATGTTACATTTCTCCAGCATCATCCTACGCCCCTGAAGCGGGCCGGACCATTTCCTAATTTTTAACGTGTCCCGTAAGATAAACTCTCTTATTACTGTGTTAGCTAGATATGCGACTCAAGTATTATTCTTTTAGTCTGTAATAAAAATAGTTGCTGGCTCACGTCTGCGTACCTCATCACAGCTTTCGACGGCCTCCTGCCACTGCTGCAGCTTTAGTTTACAGGCTGCCGTGTTGAGGATGCAGCTGAGAGCCATGGACTTCAGCTGCTCCTGCGCATTCTTATCCTCCATGGTGTTGCCACAGGTCTCTAAATACCTGCATCACAGTAAAGAAAGAAAAAAACAAACTTAAAAATTGCTAAGCAATAAATCATTTTAATTATTGCATTTAAACAGGAAGGTAGTAGAGCAGAGGTCACCACACTCGGTCCTGGAGGGTCGGGCTGTCCTGCAGAGTTTAGATCCGACCCTAATCAAAAGCACACCTGAACCAATTAACCAAGGTCTACCTGACACTCTGCAGGACAGCGACTGACCCTCCAGCAGCGAGTCTGGTGACGCCTGTTTTACACTGACACACTCACTCAAAAGCTTTGGAGTACTTCTTTAAAGCAGCCTGCCAGTTCTGGGATTTAAAGAAGTTGTTTCCGATGTTTTTGATGTCCTCAGCGACAGACAAGACTTTATCAACCTGGAAAATTAAATCATCATCATCATCATCTGCAGATAGCAAAATAAAACAACTAGAGTTTTAGATTAACTGTTTCTGGTAAAAAAAATTTTTTTTGTCAGACTGAATGAACATGAGCTCCATGTCACACTGTAGGATCCCGTGTTCTCTCGCTAAACATTAGCTAGCAGCAAACAGCAGCGACACGTCACACAAACACTCCTCTCCCCTCTATAAATCAATCATTATCTCTTCATGCTGTTCTGTCCACCAGACTCCTTTCCACATTCTCCCCAAAGTAGTTTGAAGTTTTCATGCTAGTTGCATCATCAGGTTCGGCACTTCCTATTGGCCATTGAAGATTTTAGCGCAAAAATTATGGGATTTCCAAATTTATCTTTAAATTTGCAGAATGTGATCCCAGCTTAAAGCTCCAGACTGACTTTATACTATGCAGTGTTTTAATACAGCACTACATCAATACAACTCATTTAATACAACAATTTAATTTTATGTTCCACTTTGGACATATTGTGTCAATGTTCATCGCAATCTTACTCACAGAATTGATTTTCTGCCTGAATGAAACCTAATAAAGTGGAACACATTTATGAGACGATGCTTTTCCCTTGATGTCTGCAGTTTTTCTTATTGCTTTTGTCCAAACAGTGTTTTGGGTTTATGGAATCCGTCTGTGGTTCAGTCAAGCAGTATCGATTTGACGTATCGGTTTGTTTGTTGTTACAGATACGAGTGTCTGCCTTATGCTGTGAATGTAATGCTTTTGTAATTCCAGATTAGATAATAAACTCGTTAATGAAATACTTACATCGTTAAAGTCGAGGTCCGAGTCTTCAGGGAAGTCTGGGTGCACGTCTCCAGAGTCGTCAATGGGAGCAACCCCCCAGTCGTCACCTGCTTTATGCTCCCCGCAGTCAACTATTATACATGGCTGATATTGAGTGAGAAAGAAAGATGTTAAATAGAAAATAAGGATGGAGAATTTATTTATCTTCAAATTTTAAGAAAAAATGTTGTCTGATTACAGGCAGTATTAGACTAGTCTGCATTGCAGTAGGTGTGTGTAAATAACGTGCTAGGAAACTAACAGTTTGCATAAACAGGATGACCGCATAGTCAAACAGGTTCAATTTAAGACCCACGGCCACCACAAGGCATAATTCTAATAACAACCTTTAAAACGAGTCTCATTCGACCCGAAGACAGCAAAACGGTTCAATTGTGCTATTTATTTTTTTAAATCCCAAAATGGACAGCAGTCCAAATTTAATTACAGGAAATTAGTTAACAGTCCATTAGCGAAGTCCGTCATAGGTAAAGGTTCTAACGTGTGACGCGAATGTAAGGTGGCGCTTTGAAGTGTGTCCCACCTTGACTGGTTGCTCTTCCTGGATGTCTACAGTCTCCAGCATCCTGACCACGCCCATACCCTTCAGGACCTGACCGAACACCACGTGCTTGCCGTCCAGGTGCGGCGTGGGGACGGTGGTGATGAAGAACTGCGAGCCGTTGGTGTTGGGCCCGGCATTGGCCATGCTCAACAGCCCGGCTCGATCATGCTTAAAAATAAGAAATGTTTACAAATATATACGAAATAATTATTTATTTATTACAATTCACAAAATAATTTTCAGCTTGGCGAAAATAAAAGTTGACATGGTCACACAGTCATTTAAGAATGCATAAAAACATTTAAATGAAAATAATGGAGGAAAATAACAATAGTGAGAATGAATATATAAATCTTTAATAAAATAATATAAACATTTTTTGAAAAGGTTTAAAACGTGTGTTTCTTCTATTAGCGGTGCAAAGAGCAAATCAGAATAATTCATTAGCATTTGAACTTTAAAACAGAAAACACTTTATGGACCTACTGTATGTGTAATAAAAAAAAACTGATTCACACACAGTACAGTGGTGTGTGTGTGTGTGTGTGTGTGTGTGTGTGCGTATATATATCTGTGTGTGTGTGTGTGTGCGTATATATATCTATATCTTAGCTTAGCGTGTGATACATATAGAACATTCAGTCTGCTTCATTGTCCAACTTACACCCAGGATTTTACCTTATAGTGGAAGTTTTCGTCCTCGAATTTCTCCCCGTAGATGCTCTCTCCTCCCGTGCCATTCTGATTAGAGAAATCTCCTCCCTGCACCATGAACTTCTTAATGACTGGAACAATAAGAAGTTTGTTAAACAACGAAACAAGAATCGAGTCTCAAAGTTCAAACGCCAGTAAAGAACTACAACGTGCTCCGTGCTCACTGCGGTGAAAAGGACATCCTTTGAAGTGCAGCGGTTTCCCGGTGCTCGGTCCGATCCCCTTCTCGCCGGTGCACAGGGCGCGGAAATTCTCCGCCGTTTTAGGGACGACATCGGCGAAGAGCTCGAACACAATGCGGCCGGCTGAAGAACACAAAACACAAAGGAACTAATGACTGACCTCCACTGCTGAGTCCTGAAATCAATCAGCATTAAATAATACTTTTGTAGCTGCTATAACACCACTAAGAACAGGAATAAATCTCCTTAATAAATGCTTTATAACAGGGGGTCTCCACTCTACAGCCCGGGGCAGGACATCATCCTTCCTACATTCGAACAATAGCAGAGACATTTATCATCTTCAGGACTAACGTAATTACGAGAGGGCATTTTCTCTACCTTCCCGCAGTGCATGATGGGATTGTGAAAGTGCACTAGATTTTCTGTTATTCTTTGAGAGAAGTGTTAAGTCTCCATTAAAAGTCCCCTAATTAGGTAACATGATGTAATTTGGGATAATGTTAAATTGCAGATGCGCACTGCGGTTAGGTTTTAAGCTTCTTATTCACTGATTAACTATAAAATAATGTAAAAAGCATTAATAAAACAATACGTGCAATCCGAGGTGTGTGTGTGTGTGTGTGTGTGTGTGTGTGTCCCATGCTAACCGAACAATAGTGTTTAAATGAACAGTAAGTGTGTTGTAGTCTAAAACCCGTCTCACCTTTTTCACCACCGATTTCTACATCGAAAAAAGTCCTCGGGTTTTTCCCACTTTCCGGTTTGGACACTGGCGTCGCGTTGGACATTTTTGTTCTTCAGAGCTCCTGGATGAACTGGAAGCTTCTTTTTCCACGAGGAAACTTCCGATTTAAAACGTGTGTGGCGCCCCCTGTTGTAGCGGAGAGGCCGCGCGCTGCATTTCGACTGATTTCATTTACAAAATAAAATTAAAAAATGAATATAACTACATTCTGATTTTAGCTAAATATATTTAACTGTTTACATTATACACCCCACAGAATAACTCAACCTTAAATAAATAATTTTATTAATCATTAGTTTCAATCAAACAACCTGTGAAACTTCTGGGACGCTATCATGCTAATGTGACTAATTTAAACTAATTAACTTTAAACTAATGAGAGAACTGATTATTATTTTATGTTTAATGGAAAAATGTTAATATCTGCTATGATCTGCGAGTCGAAATGGGGTTCATGGCTGTCACTGTCTTTAATTTGTCTAAAAAAATCTTACACTTTAAGTTATAGCAACAGGCTAAATGACTAAACCTTAAAACTAATTTAATAATAACGTTCTCAAAACAGCAATAGGAATATTTAATGCTCTAAATTTAACCATCTGCTGCTCTCAACTAGTTTGAGACATGAGACAGGCCACTTTACCATCAGGTTGATTTGGGATAAATAGGGTAGGAAGAGGTAGGAAGGTGTAGTTAAGAAAACTGACCAGTCTAATCTGCCTTCCAAGTGTCCAGTTAACATTTTACAATTAAGGGGTGTTTTTAGTGGATTTGGCAGTGGAGCTTGAGGAAGCATCAAAAGCTTTTATTTCTTTGTGGTTGGTCCACTGTGGGACTTGCACATGTTGATTGTACACGTCTCTTTTCTTCTGTAAGAACACATTTACATCCAACTAAGCAGTTGAGGGCCTTGCTCAGGGGCCAGCAGTTCAGTTCCTGTTATTGTAGAGATGTATATAAAAGCTGAAGGAGAGGGACAAATAAATTAATTTAAATTGCATGTAATTTTATTTAATTAATTAAAAATGATGAAAAACAGACAGGACATGAAGTTAGAGAAACGATGTGTTTAATTCATTTTAGTTCAAGTTTTAAAATCTTCATTTATCCTTAACTGAAGTATCATTTTATACAAATTGAGACCTACAAACTGTGATAAACCTCCACACTGCGGGTCATGTTGGACAGGGACTCGGAAATGTGCAGAAGGTGTTTTTAAAGCAGAGAAATGAACAGTCACTTATCTTCACTACTTTTTTTAAAAAAAATCTTTTTTAACACAATAAATTATAGTGAAACTTCTCCTCCTTATACAAAACAATAGCAGATTCTGTACCAAGTGCATATAATCACAGATATTTTCATTAAAGGCTCCGTCCTGATATTGGTGGCAAAGTGAAGTCGCTCTGTCATGTTTTGCGTATTGGCTTTTTTTCCTGTGAGCTGAGACTTTCTGCCATGAAAAAAAAAATAAAAAACATTAACTGATTTGTAGAAGCTGCTCCTTGATAATATTTTACAACAGCTGTATTGATGGCTGTAACAGCTGTATAAAAAATAACAGTGTATATCTTTGTGCTCGTTCTAATATGTTATGTTTTTTATATTATAAAGGACTACTAATATAAAGGTTAAGATTTCCTCTTTTAGGACACGATTAAGGAACTGAGGAGTCTTCGTAACAGTGGGGGTCCTTTATCTACTGTATAATACTTTCCTCTGTACAATCGGGTAGTCACTGTCGTACCCATGGCTATGGGGGTACACTCTGCATCTGCCTGCGTAGAAGGCCTGGTGGCCCTTTCCTGTACAGTATGTGTGTGAGTTAATTATTAATGCAGAAAACAGATAAGCGACTTCATTAACAACCACCAGCGTTTAATGTCATCTGTGAGAAGGAAATTTATAGAGCACTTTTTTGGACGTGTTTGACTCCTGGTAATCTAATTCCATTGTCTCCGGGAGGTCTGTGGGTGGGGCTTACCATGGGGTCTGATAGAACTGATACACCCTGTCCTCTATAGCTGAGCGAAACTCAGAGCGCTAAAACAGAAAGAGGAGATGGATAGACCAACATTGAGACTGATAAATGATATTAGCTGTTTTAGCAAAAAGCCCATTATAATAATGTGTTATATAATTTAAATAGTTAAGCTACAATTATACCCCAGGTGACGCTGGGAATCGAACCTCAATTTTCAACCAACCTTGATCTGTGTGTTGCTGAGTAAATTTCTGGCATTGAGTCTGATGCCATGCTCAATGCCCCATCCCACTCCCCCAACGTAGCAGTGTTTGGGCTGCCATGGCGGTGTGTTTGGGGCAGGACGGAAAAGGTAATCTAAATCCCCTGTAGCGTCCCGGGGCATGTCACCAATGCCAATGCTACGGGGGAAATCACACCGTTTGAGCCTGTAGTTCCCGACGCCATCAGGTCCTGCAGAGCAAAATCAGATGTAAGATGTTGAGAGTAAAAATCCTTTAAAAATGAAGCCTTTGTTAATAGAATTTAATAGAATAGAATAGTTAATAGAATTTTAATTAAATTTTAATGTCATTTCAATAAACATAGTCTAATAGCAGATTTACAGAAATACAGAATAAAAGAAAACATTAAACATTTTCCAATTTAATTAATTATTAATAAAGTGTTGACAGATAACGAGATATTTAACATAAAAATCAAAGGTTGTGACTGTAAAATGAGGCAATGAAGGCAGATTAGACAGATTAGCTCTTTATTTATTTATTATATTATACATCTAAAAAAAATTTATGTTGTTACTCTAGAAAAACCTTAAATGTTCTGTGTAGAACCCTAAAACAGATCTCTGGTCCATTAATTAACCTTTGACAAACCTTGTTTCCACATTTATATTTTATGTTTCAGCATAATTTTTAATGTCATAATTATTAACTAAACAAATGGTTGTATTTATTGTTGATAACAGATTTCAGTGCAGTTGGAGATGGATTCGGAGTCTGTATTCGTTAGCTGGTAAATAAACATGCAAATAAGTAAATAAACTGAGGAGGACATACCTGTAAACAGGATTCTTTGTCCCATCTTGTGACGATCATTATTGCAGTCTTGCTCTTTCATGGCTTCTATAAGTCACCTACTCTGAACTGCAGGTAAGTATGAGGGACAGTAGAAGCACCTTGTGAGGTTACCATGGAGACAACATTAACCATTGTGCTGGCTTAATGGGTTATTTATGAGTGTCCTCCACTCTCAAACATTAAATCCTCAAGCTTGATGCTTGTTTGGTTTATTGATCATAACAACAGGTACAATATGAATTTATTTATTCTGAGAATAATAATTGAATATTTAAAATAGATTATATTTTAATATTATAATAGAAATATTATATTATATATTATAATAGAAATAGTGTTTATTTATTTAAATGTAGTCTTACTGTTATAATAAGATCTGCTTATTTGGGAAGGTTTTCCAGTAGATTTAGGATTGAGGCTGTGGGAATTTGTTCTCATTCAGACACAAGAGTGTTAGTTAGTGAGATCAGATAGGCTGACCAATGAGGTGCATTTAGTGTTACATTGCTACAAAGTTTAAAGCACACAATTGAATAAAATGTCTTTGTGTGATGTCTGATTACAATATTTATTCATTACAGGCTCAAACTGAACTGTTACCACGTGACATTTGCATTGTGCACAAAACACCTTTGGGGATGGACTGCATATTTCGGAGAGGAATCTCATACAGTACAGGCGTCCGGAAACTTTTGATCATATAGTGTAATTTTTGTTTGTGTGTGTATAAATGTGAAACGATATTGGGAGATTTTTTGTAAAGAATTGAATAATTGTTCAGAGGCTTTAGTTCCACGTTGTGCTCGCTGGATGGCGCTAGAATCTCAGCGCGTCGGTCTGCATTGTTCCACTCCCGTTATTGTGCACCTCTGGGTCTCGCCCATTCTGCGCGCTCCCGTCAGATTGCGCGCGTTCGCGGTACGGGACCGGTCACTATGGTGGGGGGGAAACATACAACAGTCTGTCAGTGTTAAACGATCGGATTTGAAGTCCGTCGTTCACCGTCTGATGCTCCACGACAAAAACTTCCGATCGTCCGATTCGGTGAATTTGTTTGTCCTTTTAACGCGTCGTGCGAAGCGGAGATCTGTAACACGCTGTGCTGTACCGCAGGGACGGAAATGCGGTTTATGCGCGCTTTGTGCAAATAAACGCACCGGGACATTTTCCCCGCATTAATTCAGCCGTCAAAAGCCGCAGGGTCCCCGCTGCAGTGTTTATTTATTAAAGACAGATCGGTTGCTTGGATCAGATCGGATCGGATCGGGCCGGAGAGAGCGCGAGGCCCAGGGGCGCAGCAGGCCGTGTCCCGGGGAAAGAGCCTCCACACGGGGCCGGTCTGAGGCGGACACACCGCGCTGATCGCCCGCAGTTTTCACGCGCTTTTCGGTCGGAGACAATGGCGTCCTACGTGGACAACAGCTTTCGGCAGGCAGTGATGCTGAACCCGGCCGAGAGGACGCAACAGGTCAGGAGCACTAATTATATTAATCTCTGCGCGCGCGCACACACACACACACACACACACACACACACACACACACACACATATCTGTGTATGTGCGTTAGTGTCTATTCTAGCCAAAATCATACTTTTGCCAAGCAGGTGTGTTACATAAATAAATAAACTACAAAAACCAATAAACACGAGGACTTCCGTCAAACCTGAACCGGTCAATGTTTGCTTTAATTTTTCTTTCTAATTTTATGTGATTAAACACTTTCCACCCTTTTCTTTACGCTTCACATCCCACTGTTAAGCCACACAGACACACACACCGCTGTCTGTTCCTTTGATGTGCCTGCAAATTGTATTATGGTCCATGTGTAAGTGTCTCACTCTGTCAGAACAATACAGACTTCCGCTTTGCTACAAAAATTTAAGACAAATTACTGAATGACAGAATGAGGGAATGACACAATGAGGGAATGACAGAATTATTGGTCTTCTCAATGTACAGAAACGGAACCTGATTTGTTTTTTTTCCAGGCTTTGTTGCATTGCAGACAGTAATGTGTTGTATAGTGTTATGGAAGGCCATGCAGCAGGTTGCTTCATTTCAGGTTCTTGTATTAGCCAAAGAAGTTTTTATTTATCTTTTATTGAAAAATAGTTTATCTCACACTCTTAAGGTCAGACATTCGACAGCCTCTGTTCCGAATCCGTCCCAAACACATGGGCGGCACTCATAGATTCCCGGTACCTGATTAACATTAAGTTGTTTATTGTGTCTTGTTGCATTGACCGTGATGGTTAGGTAGTTACCAATATGGTCAGGCTTGATCAAAAACAATTAAAGGACATCTGTAGGAATTGTGTGTGTGTGTGTGTGTGTGTGAGTGTGTGAGCAAAATTATCTGAAGTGTTAAACTCTAAAGCTTGTAAAAATGGATTTTATTGAATGAAAATGTAAATTCACTACAGTTCAGTGTACTAACGATACAAATACACATCGATTGGCAGCTCAACTAAACACAAACGTTACAGTTTAATTGATTCATCTGTGAAATTCATCTCAATTCATCATGACTTCAGGCGATAACCAAATGCATTAAAACATATGAACAGCTTAAATAGATGCACTTCTGTGAACATTAACATTTAACGGCTGTCTTCATAACAATAACCATCTCATATTTTAATTATGAAACATGGACATGTACACATATTTAGGATGAAGATGGGAGAGCAATCTGTGTACAATTAGTCCAGCTGCAGAGAACCATGCAGGTCCACGGTAAGAGCGTGAGATAATGTGGTGTTCTTCTCTTGTCTTTGACAGCTTTAAGGTGTGTTATTGACAACATCACCCTCTGGTTATGTGATCAACTATTGAAAATTCAAAAATGTCTCATCCCTAGTAGTAACATTATGTTAGGGTGATCGGTTGGTACGGGGCTCTGATTGGGAGGAAACCCTTCAGCAGGGAGGATAGACCTTCAGTATCGCTCCCTTAGACATGTAGGATGTCTGTCACTGAAGAAGCTGCTCAGAGATGAAACAGTTTTATACAGGAGGTAGGAGTCATTCTCAGGCACGGACAATAGCTTAGCACCTGTCCCCATTTCTCCCACCCCTGTACTGTGCCCAGAGACGTCCCTAGGACCGAGTTGGCCCTACTGAGTCGAATTTTCTAATAAAACTAGAATATATTTAAATGAAAATGGCCAAACTTTTTTTTAAAAATCACCAAACTGAAGCTAATTGAACCAACCAAACGAAATGAGATCGGATTTAATGTAGCACATAACTACTGTATGTAGAGTGATGTGTATTCAGGTTAAATGATCAGCACACTCGTCAATAAGTGTGAGGTTCATTTATAAAGGTGATGCCAATGTTTCAACACAGCTTCGTTATCCAGCGATTAGATGATATTCTGTATCCGCTTGGCCACGATTCTGCATCTCGCAATTTTATTAGTACTCGGATTGAAATTGTTAGAGGGCTTAAAACACCAGTTTTGGTGTGTATATCCGGAAAGTGCTCTGGAGCTGCAGGATATAATCAACTGTCGGAGACCCAATGTGTAAAATTTAAGGACTAAAGGGGGATTTTAGTCGACGTTAATGCACAATGTGAATGTGCTACTCCTGCAGGAGAAATAGTCTGTCTTGAGACGTGGTAGACGGCGAGAGGGTTAAAGGCTTTTTGGGATGCCTCTGAGTGCTTTTAGGAGCTTAACAGGATGTTTCAACAGGCACATGTGCCTCCAGAGGGTCAGGGACAGTAAATTGAGACCCATTAACCTGGGTGTACTTGTCAGTCAGAAACCGTGGCCTCCCAGCTGAATTAAAAATACACCAGTTGTTGGTCTATGAGGTCAGAAGCTGTAAATTGTCGAGGTGATGAGTTGGTCCAGCCAGACAGATTCTGTGCTTGGTGTCTTAAACAGGAAGAGGAAATGCATAGGAAAGGCAGAAGTGGAAGGGATATAACCAGGGTTTTATTTTAGATATTGAATTTCCCACCCCATTTTCCTTCATGCTGCCAATTATTTTCGAAAGAAAACTCTGACGGCTCACAAGCTGTCATGCTATAACAAAAAACTCATTGCGCTAATTTATAACTGTCTGCAACAAACAGAGCTGATTCAGTATCGCTTTTTACAAACGCCGCCGCGGGCTGTCATTTGCTGGCTTTGGTTTTTCTGAACGCTCCGATTCTGGAGTTTCCAGTATTCTTCAAGTTTTCATTATCTCTACGAAGGAGGTGGTCTTTTGTGTTGTTTCTGAGCTTGTGCGTTGTGTGTCACCCTCGGTGTCTCACTGCTCTTTGTAAGTGGAGTCACATGCTGTTGAGTGTTGAGTGTTCAGTGTGTAGCCCTGCAAGAAGCACACAGACAAATAGAATTATTTTCTTTTATTGACCTTCAGTGCTCGGTTGTTCTCTGGGACTGCATTGCTGCTTATTTCAATTATAGACAAACACACCTAGATTTTCTTGGGGTTAAAAAAAACATGATCGTGTGTGAATAAGTGCAGTCAGTTGGAACGGTCATGAGGAAGATCTGAAAAGTGTTTTTACGGAAATCATTTAAGTGCTAACGCTCTGCTGTTACTCAGAAATATGAATGGAATGTGCTGTTACTGGCTTTTGTAACGTTGATGATTGTTGGTGATTCGCGCTCAAGGAAGCATGTTTAAAATAACCAAAGTCAGCAGTAACCCACTCGACACACTCCATCAGCCGTAGAATATTACCAGGAAAAAATATTCCAGTGTTACTGTTTTCATGCTTAAGTTAGTTTCTATAGTGTTGAGATCGGATATGGATGTGATGGACGTTATTGGAGATTAGTTTTCTCTCTGTTCTTTTTCAGTCTGTTTAAGTCCTCATTAAACAGAATCTCAGGCTTCCAAAAATGATCCAGAGTCTCCGATGTTTATCGGAGATCGCAGTGGCTGCGGATTTTTTTCTATAGGTTTAGGCTGAGATCAGTCATGTGACACTTTTAGCCAAAGCCCTTTTTGGTAAATCAGCTCTCACTGAAAGTCACATGTGTCCTCACTTATAAGACATCAACCAAAGAATTATGTGCTTCAATTTTGGCACAAAAAAGCAACATTTTTCATTTGCAACAATAGAAAATCATGATTCGGTGATTTAATAATTTACTGTGCACACACGGATAAAAACTTCTCGAATCATTATGGGTTAGAGTTAAAAAAGTTAAGTGTTTCAGTCTTACAGTTCTGTAGTTTGCTGTATTTCACTTGGTATCTCATGTGAAATGATTTGGTGTCCCATGGTGTTTGTACTGTGTTTATTTGTCATTGATATTGTCTCTGTTTTATTTTAGGATAATTTATTTTATGTGCGCACGAAAGAAAAAGAAATACAACAGAACAAAAATGAGGATATTTTAGATAGAATTGTTTTAATTTTTGGGATTAATTCAATCAGGAAGGTTTAAAAATTTAACAAAACAAAGCAAATTAATCATTTTATAATTATTTATCCATATTGTAATATTGTCTAAGAGGTGTGTTACAATGCAGTAACTATTATTTATTAGATAAGAAAAATTTTAGTTTTTCACACATCCTGTCTGTAATAATTTATTGTAATAACAATGCAATAAATACTGTTACTAAAACCCTTAACCCTTCCTGCCCCAGGGGCTCTATATCACAGCTGACCCTGCGCACTGGCCCCAAATTACTAAAATGGAATATGCAAAAAAAAAAAAAAAAAAGTTACTGTGCTGTAAAAAGTATGTGACAAAATAAAGGCATTTTTAAATATGTCATTTCTTCCATCTTCTACTATCTTTGGGTTTTGTTATTTAATGACTAAATTCCATAATGCTTTGACTTGCTTCCTATTTTATCTTTATGTATGAAAATCTTGTTAAAATAATCTCAGCTAACATCCAGGATCAGCATATACAGGATCCAAACTAACATGTTAACAAAGATCCTCTGATTCTCTTCAGTAGGAAAGGACGATAAAATATAGATGATGTTTAAAAGGTCAGAAATGCATCCCCCCCCCCCCCCAGGGGTTTAGATAAAATATAGATTTATTCACATGTGTAAAACCCACACACACATTCGTGTCCACGATCATGTGACTTACTAACAAGCAAGTGCATCCTATAGCAAAATTTATAATAAGGTCAAATATTGAATTAAAGGTTAATGAGGTGTGTGTGTGTGTGTGTGTGTGTGTTTCCTATCGTTCCGTTGGGTTTATGTTCATGATCAGTGGTGGCTTATATAAAGCTCATATTGTTTTATGAGTATTTCTGTTTTTAACCAGACGACTAAGGCAACGTTTTTATTAAAAAAATTGCAAATGCTTGTTTGTGCCACTAAATAAATTGTGCTTGTTTGTGCCACTAAATTTCTGTGGAAGGTTTTCCTACCTAACCATGTCCTAATTTGGACTTTTGGCCAGAAAATAGTTTGTTTGTTTAGTCTATTTTAAAATATTCAATTATTCCATTCTGAAAGCCGATGGAGGGCCTCACACGTCCATACATGATACACGGGTCACCATACAATATATAGCGAGATATTGCAATACTTAAAAAACAGTAAGACAAACAGCTAAAAATACAACGTCTGAGGTTGTATCACATGTTCCATTGTTTGTTGTAAAACCTAATAAAAACCTAATTAAGGCTAATAAGAGACTTTACATTTATCACAAAACAGTGATGACAACAACCTACAACAACATAAGGTTTGTCTGAATGATTGACAGTTAGAAGTCAAGGAGTTATGACATCATCAAACAAAATGTGTAAAAATAAATCAGATTCGAGTATGAATAAAAAAAAATATATATATATATTTTAGTATATATACTAGCTACTCCATGTGTTTGTATATTTTATTATCTTAGTAAAATACAACCCTCAAAAATACGTAATGTTCTTCAAAATAATATTGAGGATGTAGACCAAGCAGTCAAATTGCACCGCCAAACGAACAATTTCTCGTCATTTTTTCCCCCTGCTTCCAGAATAGAGGTCCACTCTATTCCATAAACGATTTTTGTCCACTTTGACTATTTAAATGTATGCAAAAAAAATGGTTATTCTAGCAGCCGTTGTGGGAGAATAAATTTCATTGCACTTCAGTCGGCTAATTTCACCGTTAAGTTTCTGTCTGTTGGATTTTTTACAGTATTAAAATGTGATGTATCTATAAGATGATTTTGATATTGGAAATAACTAGTGTAAAATGTATACCTTAGTACATTTTTTTGCGTTATTTCAGATTTATTTTATAGTTGGCAGGTTGCTTGTGTTGCACTCGGCTGTGTTAATTAAAATATTCTGTGGTGAGAATTAAATGTTTTGCTGTGTTATTTAGATACAATAATGGGGTCATGGATCAGGTCAGTTTATTTATTTTGTACTGTACTCTGAGGTTAACTGTTGCCCCCCATTCAGCAGATTGCTGTCTCGGAAGTAAACGCCCACTGCTATGATTGGCTAACAGTTTTGTATTTGAGTAATAGAAGCTGTTTTTAGTGTAAGGTCAAAGTTTTGAGTTCTGAAACTCTCAGTATGTTTTTATAGCACAATGACTTCATGACCTCTTTAAAAATGTTTCACTGCTTATACATGCCATATTTAGTCTTGATTGATTCTCTAAAACATATTAAACATTTTCTAAATCATAAAAATAGAAAAAGAATTATTATTAGAAGAGACCACATAAGTTTATACATAGACTTATTGTGTAAAGATCGACTCTTATCAACTTAAGGCTACTTCATCCTCTCGACATTTATGTTTCAAACAAAAAACAGCATTATTTGACCACAATTCTTCTGGGTTTAAAAAAAATACAACAAACTTTTTTTATATAAACTTCATTTTATGGCTTTTTTTCAATATGAGAGTTTTATCAGACTAATAATAGGCTGCACCGATACCATTTTTTTTAAAGACAGAGTAGCGATACTTTTGTCCTGGTCCATACCGATACCTCTACTTTTTTGGGGGCTGTGGGATTATTTGTATGGTTCTCAGGTTATCGTTCGCCATTATCTCTTGTCTTGCGATGGGTTACTTTTAGATGTTTATTCACCTTTAATACTCACTTTTGTGCCTCTTGATATTTTCTGCGGAACAAAGATCGCAGTTTGTGGGGGTCGACCCACTGCTGAGACTGACATTCTGTACATTTTTATAAGTACAAGAACATGAGCTCAGTATCAGACCCAATACGAGGTTATCGGTTCTACCCATTACAGCTGTCTTTCTCATGAATCTGATCGAAATAAAACTTAAGACATTTCTGCAGATTACTGAATGTATATCGATGTATCCTGCAACAAAAAACTGCATTGTGACCTCATTCTGTAGATTCTTAAGCATTATGTCATTACCAGGATGTTTTTTTTGTTTGTTTTTTGTTTTTTTAATTGAACAACCAAACTAAGAAAATGTTTTAACCGAAACTATCTTTAACACCGGCACTCACTGCTGGTTTTCTACAAACTGTAACACTTTCTGTTTCTGCTGTTTTTCCTCTTATGCTGCAGCTGCCTCCTAAACAATGATCTCCACACTCGCGCATTCTCGTGCTGTCGTTCCTGAAATGTCACGGCTTGTGAAATGTAAATTATCCTGAATTCATCTTTACGCAAACGAAGAATGGAACCTGCCAGAGACATTCACTGTTGTGTAACAAAAAATAAGAGGGTTTAGGAGGAAAAGTATCTCAGTGGCCTCCGTGATGCTTCTTAGAATCTGAAAGCCTTTAGAGTTTTGATCTTTTTCCAGAACTAAAGCAGACAGAAACTAAAACAGTTATATTTTGACTGGAGTGGGTAAACATGGCTTCTTTGTATTTGTGTTATCCTTCCTAAGCTTAAACCTAATTAAGGCTGATAAGTGCAGAAGAACACAAGAGCTGATTAGGAAACTAATTAAGATGTCTTCTTGGAAATCTTGTTTACATGCTGGTATGTGGAATTTAGTCCTTAAACAAAACGGAAACTTTATACAGTATTTCCATTAACTGCTTTGTTATTAAATGATGATATTATAAACAGCAGAGAAATGACGTTCAAATCATTTAATTATTTATATGTTAAACATCTAATCTGTTGCTCAGTCCTCTGTTCAGGCCACCTATAAACTGAATCAGATTATTTAGCAGTATCTTATGCACCATTATAACAGATGTTAGCTTGTTATAATTGTATAATACGGCTACAAGAAACAGCCTTTAATATCTAGAGAATTTCACTTTAAAAGATTGGACATGCTGCGCTGCACTGCGCTGCGCTGCCTGCCTGCCAACAGTTTTGTTTCTGAAAGCTCCTTTTCACTCCTGTTGCATTATGGGATAGCGCAGTATTGGTACATGTACTTCACATTCTCAGTTGTTTCAGCATTTTTCTATGTAAGCACTGCACATATTACTCCTTGGGCCTAATTTATTTCACCGGCTGTATAGTAGGGATGTTTTTATACTGCAGCATTTTTATTCGCTATAACACCTTCAGCTATTTCAGTTGAGCATAAGATGCATTTAACAGTGGAAGATTTTCAAAGTCCCCGTTCTGGCCTCCTACTGCTGGCGTCCCACACGCTGTAAGTTCTGCATGTTGGCAGTCTGAGCGCAGACACATGAGCCCGGTATTGAATTCCACTCCATCAGTGACTGTGGCGGGCAGCCATTCAGAACGCCACACTCATGAGCTCATGTTTCCTTCAGCTCTTTAAGAACATGTAGCGCTACACTTCTGCATAGTTGTGCAGTTTAGTTCTGTCACAGTCTTGGCCAATTGCATAAGCATCTCAGCTGGCATTAAACCTCCTTTATAATACTTTCAACATCATATTTGTCAGATTTGTGCGTCTGAGAAGATTATTATGTCTTTAGTCATGTCTTACATCACCGTTGCCACAGCCTACTGTGTCAAAGAATAAACAAGCATCGCCATAATAGAAGATTACTTCGTTTTATTAATGTTTCACAAGTGTCCTGTTATTATCTGATCTAAAATCCAGATGTTAACCAGTTAAAAGTTACTGGAATATAATTAACTTCACACTGGAACTCTATCGCTGATTATTTTCCTATGAAAGGATGTTTCTTGCTGCCACATTTTCCAGGAATTGTTTGAAGGACATTTCCACAGACGTTTTTGAGCAATGAATGTTTAGTAATGTGATTTCGCTTCCACATGTGCAAGACTTATAATTTGCATAAAAACTTGTTTAATTCAATCATCATTCCGTTACAGCAGGAACGACATTTACAGCAACTGGAGGCCAGTATGTCTTTAGTTTAATGTCAGACGCATCAAAATCAGACACGCGCAATACGACTTGTCTGGAGTTTTACATCATTAATCTGTGACTCGTTCAGTAACCCGTGTTCTCTCGCTAAACTTTAGCTAGCAGCAAACAAACAGCAGGGACGACACGTCATGCACTCATTTTCCATCTATAACTCGGTAAGATTCTCTTCTTCTTGTTCTGTCTATCGCACGGGTTTCCACTTTTTCCCCCTGGTGATTTGAATTTGTCAGGCTAATTGCATCATCAGATTCCTGGTTTGTCACTCGTCATAGGAGACGCCACACTGCAGGAGAAAGTCTGAAATCTTCTAAAACTGCCAGAATTTAATTAGAGACAAAAAAAAAATCTTCGAATTTCCAAATTTCTCTTAGGCGACCAAATCCTGCTGAAAATCATATTAATGGAACATTTTTATGATAGAAATAGTCACATGTGTAATTCAGAGCACTATAAATGTTATTTGTGTGTATTGGTAACAGGCTGTTGACACTGAGACGTCATGAATGAATAAATGACTGAATTGAAAATTATTACATATGTTTTAAACAGTAATAAATGCTTACACAAAATCATACTAACAAAACAAACAAAAACAATTCTGTTTTTTCCACATTGAGTGTCTTATTGTCACCCAGTGACATTTTTAAAAATTTCTGTGTTGCTGTAAACCGCAGCTGATGTCTCAGCAGGAAGAAAAGCTTCTGACTCCAGATGGATCTGACTCTGTCCTGTCTCACTCTCTTGCTCACCTCAAGGCTTTGTGGGTCTAAAATTAGTTTTGCTGATCTTGTTTGTCGAGCTTTGCTGTGTCATTTAAAGCCCCAGTGTGTGACAGACGCAGTTAAATCCAATTAGCCGAACGCATTCCTCACTGCGCTGTTAGTATGCGTTGTCTTTCTATTTTTTGCCTAATTACACGATATTCTTTTCCTAAACACAGACTAATCATAAGCTAAAGTAAAAACTGGAGGCTAACAGAGGCGCTTAGGGGAGTTAATTGTTGATGTTTTCTACCTGAATGCTTTTTATTTGCATTACAATTAACGTAAATGTAAACATGAACATGCAACGGCTGAAGTTTAGTTAAACTTGAAGTTGATATTATAAATGATTGTCTTGCTTTGTTCAAAAAGGACATGCCTCAATTACTGAGAATGGCACACAAAGGCCACACCTAATTTATTGGGACTGACTGATGGGGCAGGTGGTAGATCATTGGTTAAGGTGTTGGACTGCTAATCAGAAGGTTACGGGTTCAATCCCAGTACCACCAAGCTGCTGGGCCTTCATGAAATCTTTAAATAATTGTAACGATTGTGCACAAAATAAGGGCATCTTCCAAATGTCATGAATTTAAATGTAATATAAGAGGCCACACCCCCTTCACTAAGATTGATTCACAGAAAGACACTTTCATTTATCTATTATCACTTCCTTAAAATCACCATAATAATTCTGATAATAAATTTCTTTGAGAGATCTATTCAAGTCATGTGGTGATATCGCAATGTCATTTTATTCCAATATCGCTCGGCACTGGCTATAACATAACATAAGCAAATCTTTTTTTGTGAATGTTTTAAAACAGTGACTGTATCTATAAAAAGCTAAAAAGTAATTTTTCTTATTATAGCAAATTTCTGTGCTACAGAAAAAAACATAGCAGATGTCATTTCAAGCCCCGTGCAAGTGTCTGCTCGATCTGCCCTCTCTGCCATGTGGGTGTTGGTAGCATGCCTCACAAACATATTAGTGACTTTGAATATTCAGCCGAGATGCATAACGGACAGATTTGTGTAACAGTGGCTGGTGTAGAAGTTAATCATTATGCTAATGAGGGGTGATGTTTGATTGAAGATCATACCAGGAGAACCTCTCATGCTGCTCAGAACGAGTGAGTGACTGTAGACCAGCACACAAAAGAGTCCCATTCAACTCAGCACCACTCGGCAGATATAATCAACATCAGATAAAAGATAAAAACGTCTGAAGAGCTACAAGAGCAGTGTGTGTGTGGGGTGGGGGTGGGGGTGGGGGGTGTTATCACCGAGAGGTAGTCAGTGGGAAAGAGTAGAATCATTTACATTTAGACCTCAGAATGCATAAAGTGGAATTCTTTAACCAAAACATCCAATCATACACACGCAGATTTATTCACTGGATTCGGAATTATAAACACAATCAGCTTCCAACCATCTACGAGTAAATTATTATTAAACAAATTTAGCTAAATCCGTCTGTCTCCATGTTGTGGCTTGTTTTGTTGCCTGTAGTTGTAGTTTAGTACAAACGGTTGTAGCTGTTGTTAATGTTGTAATTGTAGCTGTTAATGCTGCTGTTATTATATTAGTAGTTCTTGTTGTTGTTGTTGTTGTTGTTGTTGTTATAGTAACTGTCGTGACTGTGTTGGTGGTTATTGTTGTTTTTGTGGTAGCTGTTATGTTTATGATTATTTGCGTTACATTTTAATAAAATCTTCAGTTTTAACTGCTATTTTTTTAAAATACTTTTCATTTTTAAAGCGTCTGCAAAAAAGACCTGTATGAAAAACGTACAGCGGTTTCTCTCAACAGCCTGAAGACACCGAATCCGATCCCTTTATTCCTCTCGCTGAATCTTCCTCCCTAATGACCAGTTATATTTTATGCTCTGGATCAGTTTCCCTGGTTTTCTAAGTGCAGTTAAAAAAACATTAAAATCTAATAACGAACTGAAGCAATAAATAAAATGAGGTCCATTTAATTCCAGCAGTTTCCGGTAGACTCGTACGTAAACCCTCGTACTCCTGTGGTAGTAATATGAGGCGTTTAATGTTATTCTCAATGCAGATTATCTTGCGGTCTTTATTCCTAACTGTCCTAACTCATATTTCACGTATGAAACAATAGGAAAAAAATATTTAGCTCTAGTTTTAATGCTAATTAAACAACAATATTATCATGTATGAGTGGTGGCTTAGTGGTTAAGGTGTTGGACTGATACCAGAAAGGCCGGGGTTTGATTCCCAGCACCTCCAAGCCACCACTGTTGGGCCCCTGAGTAAGGCCCTCAACCCCCAAATGTTGTATAAAAGAGTCATTCTGAATCTGCTAAATGCTGCAAATCTGTTCAAAACTGACATTAAGCACTCGTAGGAAAGGCGAGTGTTTTTCTTTTGGGTTTAAATCTTTTCGTAGGAATTAATGGTAATTTTTGGGAATTAACAGGAATTCTTGGGAGTAAACTAGGAGTTTGATAAAGTTCAGGTTAGCCTATAATGTGAACTTCAAATGTAGATTGAAAATTTTCATTAATTTTGGGTTAAACAGACATAAAATGTTTGTGTGTACAATTATATTCATTTTATTTTAAAATTTCTAAATAATTTAAAGAAATGTTCACTAATTTCCGTCCGTTTTTTCCATAAATTCCACTTACGTTTCAGTAAAGGAAACTTTCATTTTCTGAGATGGTTTTCATGAAAAGTTTCCGGAAATTTACTGAAAAACTTCTGTCCTTTCATGACGCTGTTCGTTTCTGACCCCGAGTTCCTGCTGAACTTATAATCCTGTCTTATAATAATATATATTAATATCAGTTCCTGTCACTTATATGCATTGTTTATGTTGATGTTTTTTAGACATTTGCCTGAGTCAGTGTGACATTCGGCAGATATTTATAACCCTAAATTATTAACGAAATGCTTTACACTGGTGGTCAGAAAGTAGTTCATAGAAAATAACAACAGCAATGATCTGACTTCCTGTGCTGTCGCCATTGTGTGTCTCTTCCTGAGGATGCAAGTTTAAACAACATTGTGTTTTCTCCATGTCATGTGCTCAGGGTTTGCAAGAATTTTCTGTAAACAGGACGTTTCAAAACACTGAATTCCTCAATCAAACAAAAGGAAGGACAAAAAACAAAAATTTTTTTTTCCCTTTTTTTAACGAGCCCATGATTGAATCAGTCAGAGGAATGACATCATAATTAGAACTGCACCATATTAAAGATAAATGTAACTTGCGATATTATGCTTAATAATGCGATATTCGATTTGCGAAACAATATTTTAAAATAATATATAACCGACATGTGTTTCTTTAACCACATTTATCAGTGTTTCAAGATTTTTCTGGCAAGCAAATTGTGTTTGGTTTTGATGTGTTTATTGCATTATAATAAATGTCATGTGATGCAGCTCAGATGGTTAAAGCATGACAATTTATGCCATCTTCATAAATCAACTTGCCAAAAGACTGAAAAACTTATGATCCGATTATTTTATTCAAATCCTCCATTATCTTCCTCAATCTTTTATTTCTTTAGAGAAAAGTTTTTATTTATACTTTGTATATTAAATAGTTTAGTTTTTCTTTGTGTCTTTACTTAAATTATATTTTATAAGGAAGCACTTTAAAAAAACGCAGCCAAATAGTTTAAATAGTTTGAAGCTCACTGCTTTGTCTGGTGGTTCCTCAGCAACCAATGTGCTTTATGGGGGAATAAAACAGTTCCAGAATGAGGAACTGCACTTGTCTTTTATTGGGATTGACTGAAAGTGGCACTTTTTCTAAATAATAAAGACCAAAAAAAAAAGATCCTCCTAAATGTTGGACAATGCTGATATTCAAGCTATTAAAATGGTGCAATGGAGTGATGGCGATCTTAAAGAAAGAAGCTAATATTAACTGTAACTGGCTGAAACTCAGGAATCGTTGGTCAGGTTGTACAAGTCTTCATATTTTTTAGGGTCTAAGTTCAATGTGCGTTTTGTACAAGTCTCTGGGTGTAAATTATTTGTAGGGACTTGAACAGAATGTACGTTGCTGGAGTATAACATAGGCAGTTTCGTTCATGGTTGATGAACGTCATTTAAGGCGCTCCTATAATGTCAGAACTTAAATGTAGATTGCAAATTTCAACATTAATCTTCTCGGGTTAAAGGCAGATCATAAAAATGTGTTTAAATTGTGTGTAAACACATATATCCATTTTTATGCTTTAGAAAAAATCTTTCGTCAATAAAATATTAAAGAAATGCTATCCCCTCTAAAAAAAACCAAATTTCCGTTCCCGTAAAGTGTGGTCCATAAATGGGGTCCACTTACACATTTCAGTAAAGACACGTCCACACTGGTGGCTGAAGATGGTCGTTCACAACAGAACAGCGTTGTCCAACTCTAGGAAGAATTACTGGAAAAACGGTAGTGTCTGTCCCCTTACGGGGTGGGGGAGAATGGTCGTCGACCGTTGTCTTTTCCGGGACCCGATTCACTGCTGAACTTTAATGCCTGTCATATGAATAAAAATATCTTAATATCATTCCTGTCACTTATATGCATTGTTTAGAGTTGATGTTTTAAGGCATTTGCGGGCTGGGGAGCAGATTGACATAAAGTGTGGCAGATATTGGGTGCGTGAGCCTAATTATTACACATGAAAATTCCCTGCGGTGACAACTGGTGTCCAGAAATGATTCATAGAAAAATCAACCAGCAGGTCGTCGGAATCGGACTTGCACTGTGCGGTCTCCAGGGTGGTAAAAGTGCTCATCCTGCGGATCAATGATAATTAAAAACACCCTTGGGGGGGGGGGGGGTTTCCCTCCCAATTGGCACCGGGCTAGCCAGGGAGGAATTGAATATCCAAGAAGTTATCGGTAAACACTGAACAGGTCGTCATTCAAACCAATGAACATCAAACAGAAATCAAAACATCAACAAAAGCAAAGGGAAACAAAGAGAAACAACAAAAAAAATATCAAAATAATGTTGTTGTTGCCTTTTTTTTTACGAGGCCAGGATTGAACGGTCAGAGGAATGCATACATAATAAAACTCGCACCATATTAAATATAAAGGTAACTTCGATATTAGGCTATAATGCATATCGATTGGCAGTGGGCACAAAATATTTTAAATCAGACACTGAACCGGCAGGGGATGTAAGGTCACCTCAGCGCGTAAATTGATAACCACAGTCATCAGTGTTTCACGATTTTTCGAGGCAAAGCAACAATGGGGTGGTGGTTTGGGGGGTGGGTGGGGTTGTATGTGTGCCATATTGGCCAGGGGGTTATAGGATAAGGGTCATAAAAGACAAAAAATGCAGCTCCGATGGAGTTAAAGCATGACACTTTATGGCCCTCCTTCATAAATCACTTGACCAACAAGACTGGAAAAACTATATGATCACCGCAAGTTATTTTATTCAAAGCCGTCCCATTATCTCCTCACTCTTTTATTTCTTTACGAAAAGTTTTTTTTCATTACGTTGTATATTAAAATAGTTAAACATTTTTCTCTTTGTGTCTTTTACGTAAATTATTTTAGAAGCAGACACTTTAACAACAAAAGGGGGCGCATCACATAAAGCGAATCACACGGGTCTAAAAAAAAACGTAGCGACACAAAAGGCGGAGGCCAGAAAAACCGGGGGGGGGGCCAAAATCAATTTACTACCAACAATCCGCGACACACTTACTGCATCGAGCGACAGCAGTTGAGCTCCCTGCTTTTGTCCTGGTGGTTACCCTCATAAGGGGGGGGAGCAACCGATGTGCTTTATGGGGGCATAAAACAGTTTCCAGAATGAGGAACTTCACGGGTCTTATCAAAAGATATGGGATTGACTGAAATGGGCATCTTTTCCTAAATCATAAAGACAAGAATCGAACCCTAATCCCCAAAATGTTGGAAACTGCAGATAGTCAAGCTATTAAACAAAATACATGGCAACTGAAGAGTTGACCGGGCGGCGTGGGGGGTTCCTAAAAGAAGAGCTAATATTCACTCTTAAATCTTCATAGATTTATGGATTACTGATCAGTGGAATACCGTGGGAACACTGCTGACGTGCAAAGCATGTACAAAAATCATGCTGAATACTATTTCACAGTTTGCTGTAATTATTTTGGGACGCGCAGGGCGGGTAGAATGAAGGAGCATCGTCAGCAGGTGAAATGTATAACATAACCGAGGGCGCGATAACTGGCTAGCAAAAGGTTAGGCGTAAACACTGATTTTCCCCAAACTCCACTTTACATAGTGTCCAATACGTTATGACCGGTGGCCAACAAACAACCTCAGCCCTATTAGACAGAATCTCGACCTAGAAAAAAAAAAAAACTTGGTTCAAGATATTTACTTGTGTAAAATATCCAATTACGATTCTATTAATCTAGCTAACCCTTATCTAAGAGCCAGTTGCTCGCAGTGTCGTCTAGCAGTAATGGGTATTCGTTAGCGAAAATAAAAAAAAATATATGGCGTGGTCAAGCTAGCTAAATTGGCTTTAGGAGTGCAGGAGGGGGGAAGGTAGTATAGCTGTCTAACTGCTGTTTGCGGCGTATATAAGTTTAATGCTGATAATTGTCTAAAGCAGGACTGACGAGTGATAAAACACAGCATGTAATCCGAAGAAACACCTTTCACAGCACTAAGCTTAATAATAAAAGTTGCGACTAGTCTGACTGGAAAAAAAATCTAGCCCCTAAAGCTATTCTGAAATTAAGTATTGATCGGATGACTTCGTGTATTATGTTCCTGAATGATTAGTAAATTTCTGGACACAGGATCCTGTGTCCTGTGTGTTTGGGGGGGGTGGTAAGACTTGATAACTAGACTGGTTGCAGGGGCACAAAAATTGTTGTGTTTTCAGTTCGGTCGAGCTAAGGTGCAGAGGTGTATTAGAATCAGTCGCAGGGTTATCCTTGGGGTATTGATGTTGGGGGGGTTCAGGTATGATCCAGGATGCAGCCCATGGGCAAACTGTTTGGTTCGCGGTGAATGTTGTTTAGACCAACAAGACCAGAGATGTGCATGTTCCTCCGTTGTGGTTCGAATCGAGGGGGAGAACTCTCACCCTTAAGCTCGAGATAAAAAGTCCAGAAGCTTTAGGTCCAAACACCCTCTTAGACAATCCAAATACTTAACTGAAGGTAAACAAAAACACACCCATAGGTCGAAAGCCTGCTCGTTCTGTTTTCCTGCTGTTTTTCCTGCCTCTAGTGCGCCAACACACACGCGCACAGCACACACAATGATGTTATGTACACACTGAAAAATCTGGCGGGCTGAATAGGGGACATGCGTATGTAAATATTGCACTCGATGTCCAATATGAATGAACGTTTCTCGATCTCAATTAACCTTGTCCCCTCGTTATGTTATTTTAAATCAGTTGCGTTTTTAGTTTTTTACGTTTGTTTTTTTTTTTTTTTTTTTTTTTTTTTTTTTGCTCTTTTTCTTGTGTCAACTTTGCTTTTTTTTTGCAATGTAGAATGAAAGGTAACCTATTTGTACAGTTTTTTTTTGTGTTCTAACCCACGTCGGTCAGTTAGCTGTTTTTTTAGGTCTTTTCCTTATCATGGGCGGGCTGGGCGGTTATTACATACATTTACCATAAAATCAACTATGAAAACTCTCGTTGTGGCATTTGAGGGTCTGTGATTTTCCCTTTTTGGTGATCGTTACTTTTTGTCATCTTTGTGTTTTCTTTAGACCTTTTAAACGGTTAATAACTCTTTACGACTGGTCCCCAGATTTAGTTTTGTGTTTTTTATGATGGTTTGCAGATTGGCTCGAGGGGTAAAGAATGTGCCAATTCATAACCGTCATAAAGACGTACAACAACCACCAAAACTCAACATTGGCATTGTAGAACGTGAAGTCCGTGAGTCCAGTTTTTTCACTGTTTGGAGAGAAGAAAGAATCGTAGTGTATGATCGCATGTGGAGAAGCGCCCTCAACCCTTTTTACTTAACTTTGTTGTCCCCTGAGGACCCGGCAGTCCTGCGCGCTCTTCTCTCTTTGGGCGCTTGAATTCATTTACACAATTAAAAAAAAGTGGGGGGGGGGTGGGTTAGTTGTAACCATGGGCCGATCGGGGATGAGCCAAAAAAAAAGATGGAACAACTCGGGCATCTGCTTCATAGAACACTTAAGGTGTGAGAGAGACGGGGGGGGGGGGGTCTCCTTCTTCCAGGTGCACTTCCTTGCCCGTGCGTCGGGGGGGAGGACAAGTGGGAATTAAAGGAGAAATGAAGAATGCTTGAACTCTGTTCCTGATGGGGTTTCAAAAGGTTGCAAAAGAAAAAAGTAAGGAAGGGGGGGGGCCATATAAAATAAAAATAAAAATGTACGCTCTCGGTGCTATATACTATTTAAAGGGGTTGCTCGGGGGGAATCAAAAAGGGGTAAAATTTCATCAAAGTATCCAACATGGTAGAACATGTGAGGGACCTCGGAAACAAACACTCTAAAAGTTACTATCATAGTAACGTATAACGAGTAAAATATGTTGGTAAAATATAAGACAAAAAGTGTGAAAAAATGGGGGTGGCGGTGGCATGAAAAAGGCAACGAGGGGTGGGGGGAAAATATAAAATTGCCAAAAACTAACTTGGATGTGCAAAAAAGGCAAGAAAAAAAACAACTGAGGGGCGGAAACGGGGGATAAAGGAAAAAAAAAAAAAAAAACAGGAAATTCAATAATGTTGTTGGGCCTGCTCAAAAACAAAATGCTACAGTGGTAAAAAAAAATGGAAGCACGGCAGGGGGACAAGTTTAAATGAAAAAAGCATTTCGGGGCGAAATCTTAAGAAAAAAGCAAATTTCAATTCCAACAGGGAAGGAACCGGACGGCAGTACCACTAAAAAAAAAACTTTGATGCACTCTGTGCAACACCTTAAACCCCAAACAATTTTTGCAGGCAAAAAAAAAAAAAAGAAAAAAGAAAAAAAAAAAAAAGAAGGGGGTTTTGTAAAAAAAAAAAATTAAAATCTCTGAATCCGAAACGTCATAAAAGAGCCAAATGCTAAAAAAAGATACAAAAACGGGGGAATAGGGGGGGTAATCAACCATGAAAAAAAAAAACGCATCACGATCCACGCGCAACGCCGCGCACGAATTCTATTCTGCTGCCTCAATATAATGAGGAATTATTGTTAACATGTTCAAATATGAAAAAATCGTTATGCAGGGCCACGGGTTTCGCCGTAAACAGGTATGAGTGTCACATACGGAAAGGGAACTGTGGGAGAGGGGTAATACAAATACGAATCACAAAATATGGTGGAGTCAGAAAATCTGTACTAAAAGACAAAAAAAAAATGTAATTTAAAAATCACATACGTGAAAAAAATGTGGGATGAAAAAAAAAGCTCAGAAGAACTATGTCAAACCAGACCCCAAACAACTGGGGGGGGGTTTAGGCGATAGGGGGGAAAAAACTTTATAGAAAAAAAGCGCGGTTAAAAAATAAAACGTTTAAAAGTAAATTATTTGTTTGTACAAGTTCACAACACTGACAGCAAAGTAGCGGACTAAAATATAAAAAAAAAAATAGTTAATAAAATAAACAATCCCGGGCAAATATTCTCTTTTGTAGTGGGTCGGAAAAATAAAAGCAAGTGCAGCAAAAAGGTCACAGATGAATCAGTTTCATCGGTGTTTGGACGCTGACAGGAGTGGGGGGTGGAAAAGCATCGGGTGTGTCAATTCTTTAACGGCGGGGCTTTAGCCTGGTCTTCAAAAGGTCTTGTGCACGAGCTCAGGCTTTCTGAACATTGGGTAGAATCCAGGCAAAAACGTGGTCTGGTTTAAAACTGTTTTGGTCCCAAAAAAAAATGAGTGAAGATACGAAAGCACGAGCTGAACTTTCTGGCGGTCGTCGGCTTTCAATGCATTCTCATCCGGTTATGAGGTGACATGATACGCTGTGGTAGTGGGAGGGGGCTGCTATGTAATGTATGGGGTGATAGAAGCGGGGGGGTGGGGTATAAACATAATCATATTGCAGTTCTAACTGCGGGCGAAATCCACCAGATTCTGAAGGGGGGGGGGGGGGGAGTGGGGTCATCCATTCTCTCATAAAACCAAGCAGAAACCACAAGAACTCAAGAAATTTATCGCTGTGATTAAATTAGGGAGTAAGCTTTTTTTTGTACCCACCAGTGTCATCAGGAGGGTTGGGCTGTGAGAGAGATAGAGACGGAGGGAGAGAGGGAAACGTCGCAGAATAACCACGGGAGGACGCCCGGTGAGAAACGAAGAAGAGGTAAGCAAATAAAAGCAGAAAGAGAGAGAGGAGAGTCAAGTAGAACACAAACCCCACCTCACGTGGGGCACTTAAACACACACCTGAAACAAACAAACCCTCACCACCACACACAAGTCCATTACCCCACAGGGCAAAAAAAGAAAAAAAAAAAACACAAAGTCCGTAACAAACGTTACACCTACACACTACACCTTCAGATACTGAAAAAGTATAAAATTGTATGGCTCTATTATGGTATTAAAGTAGTTCTTATATATTAGTATTTTTTTTTGTGAATGAGGGTTGTTGTTTTAAAAAAATTTTCACTGTAAGTTTTTCCAATAAGTTCCATTATTATTTTGTTATAATTCGACTGTTTCCGTTTAGCAAACATGTCCATGTATTTACATTCACCAGAGGAAACCAATAGACACTCCCTGCCAAAAAAAAAAAAAAAAAAATCTGTTGACATGCGAGAGAGACAGAGAGCGGAGGTGAGACAGAAAGGAAATAGAGAAGAGGTCGAGGTGAGACAATAGATATAAATAGATAGAAAAAATCGCTAGAACAGCACTGGAGATAGCGAGAGATAGAACAAAATAGAGAGGAGAGGAGAGACAGGACAAAGAGAGTAAACTAGACTATGAGAAAAAGAGCAAAATCTCTAAATAAAAGCGGGGAGCAGGTGCAAGAGAGCATCGCTATAGTCGGACCGAAAGAGATAGCGAGAGAGAGACATAGAGAAGGTAATCTAAAATAGAGATACTAGCCTATCGATAGATCTATCCTCAAACGAGAAATATAAGATAAAATAACATCGGCAGATAGAACCGCGCTTAACTCCTTTCTGTGGATTTTGAACTCAGAGGGTTTTTTTATTCCGCTTTAAAGTTCAGGATAACAAAATGTTGTGGTTTGAGAGGGACTGACAAAGAAAAAGCTCAGCAGTTTTTAAAAACAATACCTTCATAATTAAGATTTAAATGACAGAAATGGCGAATAGTGTGTTGTAATTGTTTAAAAAATATGTTTTTGTAGTAAATAAATTTTGGTGTGAAAATGGATGTGGTGTGTAGAGAATGTTTGGAAATGTCCTGTGCCAAATCCCTCTAACCCCCCCCCCCCCCCTTCTACCTGCTTAATGAAAAAATCAATATATTTAAGTTGAACATTTTTTCAATAAAGTCAGACTTAAGAAAATAGATGCTCACCTTTTCGACCAATCAGGATGGAGTATTTAACGCCCGGTTTGCTGCAGCTGCCGTCCTTGGTGGTGTGCACATGCAGTTTTTTTTTTCCACCGGTGACCTTGCTTTCGTATGCAAGACTCCACCTGCTGTTGCGAACCGGACGCCGCCGACTAAAAACCCCCTAAAGGCAAATCTGGGTAGAGATTGAAGGAAAGGGCAGCACACGACTCGCTCACAGATACAGATGGCACACAGGACACCAGAGCGAATGGTGGCTGGTGTTAAGGTTGGCACATGGGTTGGGGTGTAACAGGTGTCCAGGCTGTACTAATCGCACCAAACACCTCACATTTCTTAGCATTTTACTGCATCAGCATTAGCGTAACCTTTCCACTAACTGGTTGTCCGGGGTTTTAAACTTACTTTAATCCTACTACTTTTTAAAAGCGTTAATTAACCTGAGAAGAAGCATTTTTTTCCAGACACTCTTGATTTGACGTTTGACGTGAGGCTCAGCACAGCAGCGGCGATGGTCTGGGTGGCAGATGAGGGTTGTTAGTTTAGCAGAATTAATCATGTGATAAGGAGATAAACGGCTGTAATGAGGAAAGCTGTCGGCACGGAACAGAGATACATCACAGCTCCAGACACACAAAACTTCAGAACTCTGCTTAAACAACTAGCTGACCGCGAACACCTTAACGGTTCCGAAGAAAATCTTTCCTTAATAAACACTAAATAATCTAAATGACTTTCGTTCCTGGTCTGTTTCGGGACACAGAAAGATACAAATTTCTGTTTATTTTTCATTTTTACATGTGTGTGTGTGTGTGTGTGTGTGTGTGTGTGTGTGTTTGGATGTACTGTGTATATTTTTACAGGAGATTAAAAAAAAGGTTCATGAATTTGTAGCTTATTGTTTCTTTGTTCAGTGTCTCAGCTGAGAGATAACAATCCCCTTACCATGGGACGAGGTGTCACGGTAACCATGGCAACCTTCTACTCAAACAACGTTGCCGTGGTTACCGTGACACCTCGTCCCATGGTAAGGGGATTGTTATCTCTGCATCGTAAATGTGGTCCTGGTACTTTAGGAGTTTTCTACATGTACAGTTTTGTCTTTTTATTGTGTCCATGTGGTTCTGGTGTCTCTGGTGTTACACTCTTTCACTCTTACAATCAGTGTTTAAACCCTTTGGGTTTTCATCACCCCCCCTCCTCTCTGTTTAGTCTCTGAGGGCCCAGCCGACCCTTCTGTTACTACGGTAACCGAGACGGGCTTTGGGGGGAGGAGCAGAGCCAATTAGGTGTGGCCACTTAAGGAAGGGTTCTAGCTTTCTCTGTCTTCGACCAATCAGCACAATGTGTGTGTGTGTGTGTGTGTGTGTGTGTCTTCCCAAAGGAGTCAGAAGAAAAAAGAGAGAGAGAGACACACACACACACACATAGACAGAGAGAGACACAGAGCCAGAAAGACACAGAAAGACGGAGAGGCAGACACAGAGAGAGGCAGACACACAGAGAGGCAGACACACAGAGAGGCAGACACACAGAGAGGCAGACACACAGAGAGGCAGACACACAGAGAGGCAGACACCGAGATTGACTGCTAGAGCAGAAAATTTGGTGATTTGGTAAAGCTGCAGCAATGATGTGATATTTGTGTGTGTGTGTGTTTTTGTCAGTAAATACTGACTGTAACACCACAGCGCTTTCAGAGACACATGTCCTGTTTACTTCCTGTTATTAATCTCAGACACAGAAGACGGAAGTGAAAGATGAGGAGACTTTTATACTTTTCGGTCTTTACATTTTTTATTCAAAACGTTTTTATAGGAAAAATAAAGTTTTTTTCCCTGGTTTTTGTTTTAGTTCCTTCAGTCAAACAGCAGCGCTGAGAAAAGCTGGAATTGACTGACACCTAGCGGTGAATCTGCGCAACTGCGCCGCATCATTTACTTACTGACTTACAGAAACAGATGTGGATTTTTGGTTCCGTTTAATATGATGATGATGATGGTGATGATGTTCCAGCTGCAAGACAAATCTCTGATTTACATCACAATAATGATGTATATGCTTATTGTATCTATAGTAAGGGCTGGTGACACTTTTCTTTTTATTACCCTATAAATACCAGTGCACATTTTTCTTTTCACTTTCAAATTCGTCAGTCGCTTAAAAATACAAGAAGCGCCAAACTTACTCATATTAAAGCCAGAACTCGAAGAGTTAGAAAGAATATCAGTGATTAGTGTGGGATGGGATGGGATGTGACTGCGTACAGTTTTTAACTGTTGTGTTTGTTCCGTTCTGAACTGAATGAATTACTTACCCTAAATATATATTTAAAAAAAAAAAACGAATTAACACACTAAAGAATCTGTGTGTGTCTGTGTGTGTAAGAGAGAGAGAGAGAGAGAGAGAAAGAGGGAGAGCAAGCAGTAGCTTTGTGTGTTGTAATGCAGGCTAAATTTGAGTCTGTGTGTGAGGACAGAGCCGCTTCTGTCACACCGTTATCCCAGCATGCCTTTGTGAGCACAAAGGTGGCCCAGTGCTGAGCGGGAAAGCACACACACACACACACACACACACACACACTGCGAATGACTCACCTCGTTTTCATCAAAATACATTAGAACTTTTGTGTTTTATCTATTTAGCTTTTCACTATTATACATTTTATCCTGTTACGCCGTCCGAATACGACGTTCAGATTAAATTCCACAATTTAGTTTTTATAATACACACACACACACACACACACACACACACACACACTTTCTGTTTTCTACTTTCTGTATTTATAGTAAAATAAATTGCAAAAGTTTGTAACCCCTTGAAGGGAAAAACGCTGCTGATTTGGGAAATTTAAAGATTTATAACAAAAGAAACACAAATCACATCTGAATTTTTATAAAACCGTCACACATTTTTAACGATCACTTTAAACTTTAAGTGAAATGGAAGTTGTTGGACTGCTAATCAGAAGATCATGACTTTAATTTCCAGCTCCATCAAGCCGCTACTGCTGGGCCCCTGAGGGAGGCCCTTAACCTGTAACTGCTCAGTTAGAATTAAATCTTAGAAAAATGTCTGATGCCTCTGGGGTCTACAAGCCAGTGAGTGTGTGTGTGTGTGTGTGTGGGTGTCTCTGTCTGTGTGTGTGTGTGGGCGTCTCTTTGTGTGGGTGTGAGTGTCTGTGTTTGCCTCCTATTTGTGTGTTGTTGTTTTTTTGTGTTCATTTCTGTTTTTCTCTCTGTGTGTGTGTGTGTGTGTGGTGTGTGTGTTTGTGTGTGTGTTAGAGTACTGATCTTTATTCCCTTTTTTTTCTCTGCAGGATTTAGAGATTGTGTATTCGTATCTCCACGGTATGGAGGCGCTGTCGAATCTACGAGAACACCAGCTGAGGTAAAAATATGTGTGTGTGGGGGGGGGGGGGGGAGGAGCATGAATTTGGTGATTTGCATAACCAGATGAATATTTGAATACGTACGTGAATAATGTGTGAATGTGAGATGTTTTTATGCTATAAATCGAGTGATGCTCCAGGCGCATGCGAGAGATTGGAAAAGATCTTTTTTTTATTACTTTAATCTTTACTTTCTAAGGACAAAAACAACAAACGAATAGACAAATCTCAGGAAATCATTGCATAAACACACAATTTAAAAACATTTTGATTCATTAATTAATCAGTTAAAGTTAATTGCTGATATATTATATAAGAGTCAGAATGTGATCGAATTTTCACACACTATAAATTATGTTGTGTTTGAGATGCACACAAAAAATAAAAGATTATAATTTTGATGACTTCACTAAATCAATTAAAAATAAGAAAATAGAGTTGACTTTTCTGTATTAAATGAGTGTTTGGCGCCCCCTGCTGCCGCTATTGTGTTGCGTTAATATCTTTAATTATCCGGTTGTTAATTTAATCGTTATCAGTTTGTTTTTTAATTAAAAATCTACATATAAATAATAATAATAAAAACATATTGCAGCAATTTAAAAAATGCAACATTTAATATATCTTAGTGTGTTGCTGATTTGCACAGTCTGAATTTCACACACTTTAGAACATTTTCTGTTCTGTAAAACATAAAGTACGAGTCGAACCTGAGACAGTCCGAAAACTTCCCGCTGGGGTCCAGAGTCCACATCAGTTCCTGTCACGTTCCTGAGGACGGCCTGTAGACCACCGAGACGCTTCACAAGGGTTTGGAATGTTCTGGAATGTTCACCAGAATGTCATGTGCTTTAGTGTAGATAATCTGATGTGACATTAATTCAGCGACCTGAGAAAAGAACACAGAAATAAAACATGCTGAATTTTTGACTCGTACCCATCGAGTTTCCTGCCCTTTTCTTCCTCTCAGTGTTTCCAAAAATACACAATTTACAATAAAACAGAATTCTGAGCTAAAAGTAACGCCGTGAACGTCTCCGCTGAATGATAAGGTGCACTAGATTACGGTTGGGTTTGCGGCTAAATGCTAACTGTGTTTAATGAGTAACTGTTGCTGTAAAATGTGTTTTACTTCCACTTTTCTGACGTATTTGAGTAAAATGTTGAAATTCTCAATAGTTTTGTTCTATTTGAATATTATTACCTTTGGTAACGTCTGTATAAACTGCCTTACAAGCTACTTGTTAGCTTAGCTTCTTAGCTAGTTTCTATTCTAAAAAGTGTTTTTAGCAAACTGGTTTTCTGTCGCTTTAGTCAAAAAACATGAATGTATAAACTTTAAAGAGACAAATACAGCACAGAATGAGCCAAATTACATTATTCTCTCTCTCTTTGTCTCTGTCTCTCTCTCTATCCCCCCCTGTCTCTGTCTCTCTCCCTCTCTCTCTCTCTCTCTCTCTCTCTCTCTCTGCCCCCCCTCCGTCTGCCTCCCCCCTCTTTCTCTGTCTCTCTCTCTCTCTCTCCCCCCCCCTGTCTCTCTCTCCCCCTCTCTCTGTCTGTCTCTCCCCCTCTGTCTTTCTCTGGTCTCTCTCTCTCTCTCTCTCTCTCTCTCTCTCTACACCCCTCTCTCTGTCTTTCTCTCTGGGTCTCTCTCTCCCTTTCTCTCTCTGTCCTCCCTTTCCCCCCCCTCTGTCCTCTCTCCCTCTCCTCTCTCTCTCTCTCTCTCTCTCTCTCTGCCTCTCTCTGTCTCTCCCTCTCTCTCTTCTTCCCCTCTCTCTCTCTCCCTCTCTCTCTCTCTCTCTCTCTCTCTCTCTCTCTCTCTCTCTCTCTCTCTCTCTCTCTCTCTCTCTCTCTCTCTCTCTCTGTACAGGATGATGTGTGAAACCGTGCGATATGAAAGACACGAGGCGAATGAAGTGCTGTACTAGTAAGTTTTTTTTATTTTACCCTTTAGAATAAAAGTGATGTTAAATCTGGTCATTTTAATGAGACAAATACTGTTATCGATTTTTAGCTTGTCCACACTGACCTACATTTAGTACATCCCATTTTTACTGTGTGTGTGTGTGTGTGTGTGTGGTGGGTTTAGTAAGTCCCCCATATCCACATAATGTTTTGAAATGCTATTGTCTTGCTACTGTTATATTTATTTTGCAAGAACTGCACACACACACACAGACACACACACTCAAAATAACTACTGTCCAAAGTGTGTTTCCAGCCCCCCCTCATGTGCAGACACTCCCCTCCAATTTCACACTCCATTTTCTCTTTCTCTTGGAGACCGAGGAAGAATTAAGGTTTGGTTCCGGGTCAGTACACAGCACCCAAGAGGATAAGAACCTAATTTCCTAAGATGTTCTGATTTGTGTGTGTGTGTGTGTGTGTTTATACATATAGCAGTATAATATAAATCTATATTTGTCCCACAATATAAAAATATTATACTTAGTTAAGATTTTTTAAATGATGTTTGTCAGCTTGGGAAGCCCCTGGAACAGAGAGGGGTTAAGGGACTGGAGCAGAGCAGGGGTTGAGGGACTGGAGCAGGGAGGGGGTTGAGGGACTGGAGCAGCAGTGTCAGATTGGTGGTAATGAGGCTCAACAACCCAAAACCTTAAGCATTTAAACTCCACATTGACAAATCTAAGTATTTTTATGAGCTGATATTTGACTGTTTGATTGAGATTGAAGAATTAAATAAAAATATCTGGTCCCTGTGTCTATAACGGTTTTCTTCTGGTGCTACTTTTTTCCACACTAAAACCAGCATTAGATTTGGGGTGTAAATATGGAGGACTCTGTTATTCACATCATCTTTTTTTCATCCAAAACTTTTTACTGTTGCATTAATTGCGATATTTACAGTTTGACTGTCTTCCTGCTCGTTAACTAGACATCGTTATGGCAGTCAGGTGTGTTAAACGGAAAAAGCAGGTGTGTAACACGGATAATAAACAGCTTCAGTTTCTCTTCTTCTGCTCTATTCGTTATTATTTATTGAGTAAATAAACATGTCTTTGGTGTTTAACTGCATGTACAGAGGCAACAAACACACAGTCTCCACATCAGACTCGAAATTATCACTCCAATGTGTGTGTGTGTGTTCTGTTGTGTTGTGATTTTATGTGTGTAATTTGCATTTCATTTGTCCCCGTGTTCTGAACCCGGTTTCAATTCATGTGTGAAGCATTAACATGGAGGTTAGAATGTTAAATCCTGCTGTGATGCTGATTGAAAGTGTGTGTGTGTGTGTGTGTGGGGGGGGGGGCATGATTAGCTGTTTTGGTAGAAAAACTGATAAGGTCATCCAACAATCTATTTAACTATCTATCTGCCCGTCCGTCTATCCGTCTGTCTGTCAGTGCGCACAGGTCGGGTCCTGTTTGCCGCTAATAGACGCACAACGACACACACACAACGACTATTTTTCTTATTAAAAAGAAAAATTATAATGCATTTAATATTAATTTTAAGTGTCTTTAGAGCAACACAACTCTAACTATTACTAGCTAAAAACTATTAAGCTTCACCCACTGAAACTAGTTTTTTATTTCTCTATCTCTGACGCACACACACACACACACACACACACAGAGCAGTCTATCCCGGGATTCTTTTCGCAGAGGATTTGAGAATAACGTCATGTTTAGTGTTATTTTTTGATGTGCAATGCAAGAATATTATTGTGACCCAGTTCAGTCAGCACTTCACTTCTCTCTCTCTCTCTCTCTCTCTCTGTCTCACTCTCTCTGTCTCTCTCTCTCTCGCTCTCTCACTCCTCCTCCTCTCTTCTCACTCTGTCTCACTCTCTCTGTCTCTCTCTCTTGGTCGCATTAACTGTCTGTCAGTGAACCCGTTAAACTAGTCAGTGAGAGTTTAGTGTAGGATTTGAGGAATGTTGTAGGATTTCAGTGTTTCTCTCAGATGATTGGCTTTGTTGAAGAAGCTTGTTGGTGATTATTATCGCCGCTTCCTCAAACACACATACTCACGAATGTCTTTCTTTAGTAAATGTTGCACTATTTGTGTTTGGGAGGGAGAACGAGTGGATGGGATGGGTCGTGTCCTGCTGTCCTGCTTTACCACCTACCATTTGTCCCGGTTTTTACTGTTGTCTTTTAGGGAAACGCTTCTGGATTTTTTGAAACAGAAAACACAGCGGTAAGGGAAGCAGTGGGTAGCGGTAAGTGTGTACTTGTGGTGGGGAATGTTGGTGGTCAGTAAATGTAGCCACACTAGACAATTCGTCAGAAAGCGATGGGAAAGTCTGGACTCGGTCGTCTTGGCGGGAAAAGTCAGCAAATCGAAATTTTCTTTAAAACATGACCTTTTATTTTCCGCTTCGTCGACCCAGGAATGAGGAACATACAATAACTCCTGAAGAGAAAGAGCAGAAAGACCAACAGTGTTTATAACCTGATCCTGAAGGCGTGTTAAATTCCGTCAATTGTTTATATGGACAGATTATTGTTTCGTCACCAGACAATCACAGAGTTCAGTCTCACCGAAACTCATCGCAATGTTTAGTGTCCCTGTTTTATCCAGATGCTTTTTTTTTCTTTCTCCCGGAAAGAGTGCTAGTTGGTTAAATTGGTGACTAAATTGACTTTGTGTGTGTTTGTGTGTGTGTGTTAACTTTTCATGAGAATTAACAGGAATATAAGGGAAATAAACTTTTCCATTATATTTATATTTTTTTAATTTTTTTTTTGTGAAATGTTATTCTATAATCGAGGAACTGATGATAGTTGATATTTGTCACACACACACACACACACACACACAGGACAGCAGGTTGATTGTTTTTGCATTTTATGGTGAATTTAATTATTTTAAACATTGTAAAATTACAGCAACTTTCTTTGATTTTTGTTTAAATTTTTTTCAATAATTTTTTATTTTTTTTTCAATGAATTGTTTTAATTTTTTTTTTTTTTCAATTTTTTTCTTTTTCTTCTACCTCTTCTCTCTGTTTTCTCTCTCTCTCTCTCTCTCTCTCTCTCTCTCTCTCTCTCTTCCAGTCCGGATGACATTGGCAGCTGTTGGTACATTCTTCTCTCTGGATCTGTGTTCATTAAAGAATCCATGTTCCTTCCCAGATCCAGGTATGTACCACACTGATGTACCACAATGTTACTTAAATGTCAGCACATGTAAATCACCATCGTGTGGCGTCACATTACTGAGGCTTTGCCTTTCCTCAGCCAGCCAGCCGTTGCTTTCATTCAATAAAATTGACCCAGATCAAATCAGGAAAAGAATAAAAAAAAAATTCCAGACAACTTCACATAATGTTTATTTATTACAGCCTGTGACGCTGATATAACAATAAACTGGTTAAATAATAAAATTGTAATAATAGTTTAAGCAATTAATACAATCCAGAAAATAATAATTAATATACCATAAAACAATATAATGCAGTTAATAATCTATAATTATATACTTCTTATAACATAATTATCTTATAATAATATAACAAATATATAACAAAATATATAATAGTTGTAAATTAATTATATATATTTTTTTAAACATGGATTTGATCACAGACTTTTGGGAAATTTTTGGTTAAACTTCTGAATGATTAGAATCCTGACGTAAGTTCATCAGCAACCTTCAACTGAACCTTCAGCGGATCTGCTCGGATTAGATTCTGACCTTGGGGCATGAATCTGTGCTGGTGAAACTTGAGTCAGCATGCTCAGTACTTCGGGTGTAAAGATTCGGTCTAGTTACGATTTGACTCAATTCGGATCAAAGGATCTAAGAATTGATTCCTTTCAGTTCACACTAGCGGCTTCATGATTCAAATTATTTTGATTCAAATTGGCAGATTTACAATTCGGTTCGTTTAAATTCACTCCAGAAAACAAAGAATGTAAGATTATTTCTACACTTTAATGAACTTCTGCCTTCCTCATGCTCTTCCTCCCATGTTATTCTCTCTCTCTCTCTCTCTCTCTCTCTCTGTGTGTGTGTGTGTGTGTGTGTGTACAGGTTGAGAGGTCAGTGTTGAGTCAGTAGAGGTTAGACCCTCCCTCTCAGCCTGGCAGTAAGATTGAGGTTGGCTGGAATGTTTGACTCTAGTCCGTCATCACTAACGCCCAGTAGCATGAGAGTACACACACACACACACACACACACACACACACACACACACACACACACACACATTCTAGACTAAATAGATTGCTCTAAGATCTTTGTGCGAGTTCAGCTGGATTTATGGGCGCATCACAGAACGTTTATGAGAAATTCGACTTTATGCACCGATAAAAGGCCTAGAAATAAAACCGGAAGTTTCTCTTTTCAGGAATTCCGGATTGTGGTTGTGGGTAGAATTCCTGAGAGCATTTTTAAGCAGCTTGTCATCACTGAAGGTAACGGGTTTCACCTCTAGTTTTGTAGGAATTTGATGTCATTTGAATTTTACTTTACAAATCAGAATAAAATTAATAATAAATGTGATCTTTTTTAATAGCAAAAAACTTAAATTAACGTTTATTTACAGTAAATTGTTTTTTAGGAATTAATCCACGATATTTTAAAGAATACGTTTTTATAGAACCTGATAAATATCAGCCATGTAGTGAAAATTCTGTTGCTTAAAACAAAGTTCCTGAAAAAAGAGAAACTATTTATGAAAATGTACTTATATAAAAATAAATTTATTGTTAATTCTTTTTTTACCTCTCGTATGACTGATATCTTTAGTCATGGTGTAATAATAATACTGCTGGCGGCCCGTGGAGTTCATCACGTTCTAATAAAAGGTTGGAGGTGCTTTAGTTGTTCCCGAAAGGCATTCCATGTGTGTAGTGGTAAAGTGCCCTAAAGCTCAGCCCATCAATTTAACTCTTTATTTCTCTCTGAAGTGTTCTAACAGAAGGGCTTCTGTTCTAACACCATGATGTTTTATTTCTAAACCCTTTCCTGCCTTTCACATTGCTCATGACTACTCAACGTGTAATGGAGCTTTTAATCCCGGTGCAGAATTAGTAGAAAAAAACAGTTGGAAAGCAGGTGAATCACTTACTTGTGTTTGAGTGTGTGTGGTTGTAAGTGTGTGTCATCACTGATTCACATTCTAGACCCCCTGCGTGTTGTGTAACGTGGAATAAAGGGGATTCGGCAGATGGGACCTGGATTATGGGAAATGACATTCAAACACTCATGAGCTGAAAACAAAAGAGTTAAATTTCATTTGACTCACTTGAATCACTCATGACTCACGGAGGCTTCGTAATCTTTGGCACTTTTACTAGAATTAATTAGTGATATACAATTTCAGCAGTACATGTAATTTAAAATATGCAATAAAAGTAAGACTATAAAACATAAACGTGTTGCTAGCAGAAGAAAGACTGTATACACACACACACACACACACACTAAAAAACAAAATCACGCTGAATAATGTAAGTGTATCCGGATTGTTGTGTTAATGAGAAATATCGAAGTTTGTCTTTCTTTTTTTTAAGATATTTTTAGGCATTTTGCCTTCATAAGACAGACAGACATGAAATGGGGGGGGGCAGAGAGAGATACACAGAGAGAGAGAGAGAGAGAGAGAGAGGGAGGTGGGACCAGAATTGACTGCAACTGTGCATGTGGGTGCCGGCTCCTCATCCACCACACCAGAGCCGCCGGAACTGTCTTTCTTTATTAAAGCCAGGATGAATAGAGCTAAAGACGGAGTTTAGTTGAGTTAGCATTGTGGTTTAGTTAGCACTTTACCCCCTGCTGCAGGAGTGTGTGTGTGTGTGTGTGTGTGTGTATAAGAGAGCTTGCACTCTGGAGTTTTGTGCTCTTGGTCAGCTTTTTTCCCTGTGAAAGAAAAATTCCACAGCAGTGTTAAAGTGCCAAACTACATTAAACACAGACAATAATAATAATGCTAATAATAATAATAATGATTATGTGACCGATAACTGAAAGTTCTGACAGTATTTATTGCTTTACTTTTGTTTCTGACACACTGATAATAACAGAACTGAACTGAACGAACATTTCTATTATATTTTTATTCGCAGTATTTATGCAGTCATTTTACTTCTAACAAACAAACTCGTAATTCTTGATTGATTCGTCATTTACATGAACAATTCTGGCATTTGGCAGACGTCCTTATACACAGTGACATTCAGAGTTGAGGGTTGTGTTCAGGGGCCCAGCAGGGGCAGCTTGGTGGTGCTATAAATTTAGGGGTTAATAAATAAAAAAAGTCCACGTCATTGAGGTGTCTTTGTAGAAATAAACGCTTTGAGCAGGTAAACAAAAAGGAGAAAATTCAACTTAAAAAATTAGGATTTGTCTGAACTTAAAGATAAAAAAAAAACTGAACATCAGTCGATCTGTATTATTTTTTTAATGTAACAAACTTTTTATTACTCTTTTTACTTAGTTTGACATTAGAAACACGTCAGTAACCAACAGTGCCGCATGTGGTGTAACTGAGAAACCGGAAATTCTCTTTGGAAGACTCGCATTTTTCCTTAAACTTTTAACAAACAGCAGCTTACAGAAAGATTCACTAAACAACCAACCATATATTTCTTCCCAAATGTGTTTATCACATCACCCGCTAGTCAAATCCATGGTTACTATAGCAACGATAGCGTGATGGAGCGAGCTTGGTAATATAACCCTGCGTGTTGGAACCGCTTTCCAAGCTGCCGTCATTATAGAAAATGAGTCCGTCTCTCCTGATTGAAGAATAAACTCTACAGACGAGGCTTTATACTGTCGGTGTGTGTGTGTGTGTGTGTGTGTGTGTGTGTGGTGTGTGTGTGTGTGTGTGTGTGTGTGTGTGTGTGTGTGTTTTCCACACCCTGAATTTGTGGCTTTTCCTCCGTATTTCCACTGTGGAGTTTTCTATAGCGTCTCTAACACACCCCACTGTGCAGCACTGTACTGCATTCATCAGGCGGGAACGGCGGCAGGGGGGCTTTTCCAGGCTCTCGGGCTCGGTGGGATCTTACAGCCGAGATCAGGATCACTGTAATGTGTAGTGTGAACTGTGTAGATTGTGTGTGTAATCCCTTATGTTTGCTCTTTAGGTCACACAGGAATTCCATAAGGACCACACGGGTCCTGCTGACTGGTTTTAATCTGACTACCCCTGTTGTTTGTTCTGTCTGTAGTTTCGGGAAACGTTCTGCTGGGAGTTTACGTCGCGGATGTGAGTGTATCGTTTTGGAGCCGTCCGAAATGATCGTGGTGAGTCTTCAGAACACTGAATTATTATGACTCTATTTTTTTTTGCTATATGACCCATTGATATGACCCTTATATACACCATATGGTCAAAAGTATTGGGACGTCTGACCAGTTACACTTCTAGTGTTTGGCAGACGTATTTATTCACAGTGACTTACATTTATTTATTTGTTGTTTGATTTCAAATCAGTATGTGTTGGAGCATTTTATTGCACTGTCTGTATGGATAGGTAAGCATATCGATAAGCATATTATGCGTGTAGTGTTTTTGATCTACCGTAGTCTGACCTTGGCTCATAAACACACAATAAGTGTGTATAGTTGTGTAAATTATACAGTAAAAATTGGGTTTTTCAAAAACGGATTCAGAATTTTTCTTATTAGAAAGTTTCAAAGACAAATTAATCATTAACCTGAACCCGATATCGATACAGAGCAGTTTCACCAGTGCAGCACACTTCCATCTGCTTTATTCATCCAGCTCAGGTCTGGGCACGTGCACACACACACACACACACACACACACCCTTGCATACAGATTGGGCTAATCTCAGAGTCGGAATGATGCGCTGAAGGATTTCCTGCTGTGCTGCTATTGGCTGCGGTGGTTCTGTAATTCTGATCCCATGCAGGATACGGCTGCATTTACTCTCCCTCGATATATTGTTTCTGCACGGCGCTCAGCGGCGTTGCCATAGCAGCGGTCGGTAAGGTAGCGAGAGATATGATGTGTAATCCCAACGGTGGGGAGAGTGTGAAATGGGAGGCTGCAGTGAAAGAGAGAGAGAGAGAAAAGGAGATGGGGACGTTGTGAATGTATTAATCTCATTTCCTTTAGAGTGGCGTAAAGTCAATCTATCACTTCCTGCATAACAATCCTGCATCCTGGCTGCATCTAAACCAAGTTTATTGCACATTAACTATAGATTGATTCTATATGCAATCCAGATGTTTTTGAAGTACAACCATACATATGAGTCTTAGCACATGTAAAACATTGACCTTTGACCTTCAAGCGTGTGCTAGCTTCCTTTATGCTTTATAAAGGACAGAAAACACCCTCCTTTTGTTGTTTTTTTTTTTCTCTCTATATTTGACGTAGCCTTTTCGAGTTTTAGGACATACACACACACACACACCCATACACACACACACTTGCACACTTTTACAGACAGGCTCACACACCCACTGCTATTTTTACGCAGTGCACGAGATGGGGATGGGAGGGGGGAAGAACGGAGTAGGAGAGAGCGAGAGAATCACTCGTCCCTCTGCTCCTCTGGCAGGTGGACTATATGGATGAGAATGAGGAGTATTTTCAGCGTCAGGCTTCACATCGTCAGTCCAGGAGGAGATTCCGTAAAATCAACCAGAAGGGGGAAAGACAGACCATCATCGACACGGTGGAGCCCTACCAGGCAGGCAAGCCGCCCATAGCTCGTGGATACCACACGGTGAGTTCTACCCAACTTTGTATACTCGCTGTCTGTCTGTGTGTTTGTGTGTGTGTGTGTGTGTGTGTGTGTGTTGTGTTACTTTTGGCTTCTGGATATTGTGATGTGTGTTACTGGCTTTAATGTTGATGCTGATCAAGCTGGTAATCCACAAATATCACAGCGTTCCTGTTTTACGTTTAGCTTCCTTCTCCTTCCATACTGTACATTTTCACACTCGTTTAACTGTTCTTCTGTCAGCCAGCATTTATTTCTCTTTTTTATTCATTGTTTAATGGTTTATTATTTAGCAAAAAGTGGCAACTCGTATGTAAATCATTTAATCTGGAGAAATGCTGAGATTAGCTTTTTTGGGTTTACATTCCTTTCCTGAAGGAGAAGTTTGTATTATTTCAGAATAAAATAACCACAGAATGAAGTCTGAGCCAATTTAACATTTTTACCTAATGAAGTTTAGTTTAAGTAAAATTAATGTAAAGTTTATGTTTTATTACATTTCATTAAATCTTAAAACCAGTTTTATTAAAACCAGAACTCTTTTTGATATTTATCATAACAATCATAACATTCACCTTTATTTTTTCGGTTCCTCGGTTTATGCTAGTCTCCGGCGAAGTGTGTTTTATCTTCCCCATTGCCTTTCACCTCACGCTTTTATCTGCATTTCTGTTTGGTTTTTTTCCCCTCCATCTCCAGTTTCTTCTTTTTAATTTGCAAGTTATTCTGTTGGTTTCTTTGTTTTTGTCTCCACATGCTAGCAAACCACAGTTCCTGTTAGCAAACTTAGCTTTGCAGATACTTTAGTATTGTTTGCACCTCTGTATCTTAATTTTACTTTATATTTTGCTGTTTTTTACAAATACTAACATTATTAGCTGTTTTTTTATGCTAATTTGTTTAGTTTGACCTTTAACCCGTATGACATGCTAGATTTCATATTCAGTATCTGCAGTAGTTTCTTGCTGTTGTTGTGTTTGTTTATTCTCAGTAGGTCTGTGCTGTGCTCGCTAAAGAGCGTCTGTGACTGCAGTTTCTCTCCTTAATTCCCACTGTGTTCTGTGCGGCTTTCTTGAGTGTGTGTGTGTGATAATTGGCTTTAGGTTGGTGCCTGGAATGTAGATAGGGCTTGCAGGTAGAAGCTTTCCATCTTGATTAATCCTCTGTAGGTAGCAAAGCCCCAGAACACATCCTCTTCACAACACAACGTCTGGGATTGAGTGGCGCTACGTTTTAGCTATCATTTTATGCAAAGCTAAAGGATAAAGCAAAAACTTTATCACTGCAGTTTCCTGTAAGAAAGCGAATTGCTGGATAAACAGTGTTCTAAATTCACAGGAGGAAAGGTAGCTATCCTCCATGTGTGTCTTTGTAGCTTGAGGAACTCATTTCAAGAGCTGAAATTTACGAGTGGCTTCATCATCCTAGTTAAACTAGCTATGATATCAAGTTAAATATTTATAACTAAAAGTATAGCTATAAATTGGGTGGACTTAAATAATTTGGTTTTCTTTATCCCTAAAAAACAAAACTGCCTTTAAAAGACTATTGTTCCGTCAAGAACCCGAGCATTTTCCGTGTGAACCCTTGATGGGTCCATGTTGTGTAGTGCTTTACTCTGTTAGACTTCCATTAAAAATGCTACAAGTAGGACTTTCTTAAAAATGTAGATACGTTAACCATCCAAACAACCATCTAAAAAAGTTCCAACGCTCTAATTTGGGATCTGTTTCCCAAAGGGGAATTAA